>JNNM01000007.1:0-139331 GCA_002895615.1 Saccharomycopsis sp. UWO(PS) 91-127.1
AAAAAAAAAAAAAAAAAGACAAAAAATCTTAGAAAAATTTGAGATTCGATGGACTACAAATAAAAGACCTGTTTTCAATCTCACTGTAATCCAAGGAACTCTCAAAGATGGGCTGGTTTTGGGCTGACGAATCAACAACAATAACAAGAAGTACAAACACTGGGGCAAGATGCCCCGTTTCAAAGCAAACAGGCGAGTGTCCAGTTAATCATAAAGCGTTTTCCAAGAAGCCAGATGCAGAACAGCAACAACAACCGCTTGTGTGTCCTGTGAACCATGAGGGCAAGATGAATCCGTTGAACAACATGCCAAAGTTCATCTCGTCGTCCAAGTTGCCTGGGCAGAAGGCCGACTTGCCAACTGAACGAACAATATCCACCATCCCAAGAGGCACCTCGGACAACGAAGGCTATTGGGAGTACCCTTCGCCCCAGCAGATGTTGAACGCCATGATGCGCAAGGGAAAAGGCGACGGGCTTGAGGAAGACGTCATGGAGTCGGTGGTGGACGTGCACAACTTTTTGAACGAAGGCGCATGGCAGGAGATTCTCGACTGGGAAAAGCCATACATTGAAGAAACCCACGTTGCCCCCCGGTTGAAGCAGTTCACGGGCAGACCCCACGATCTTTCTCCAAGAGCCCAGATGTTCTCCATGCTTTCGAAAGTGTTCCCCAGCAGATTCGGGGGCGAGCTTCCCTTTGACAGACACGACTGGACCGTTTTGAGAAACGATGGCGTTGATGAACAAACGGGCCAAAAACACTGGAGAGAGGTCCGGTACGTTATCGATTACTACGGTGGCCCCGACAACGAGGACGGAATGCCAACGTTTTTCTTGGATGTCAGACCTGCTTTGGACAACCCCCTCAATGCTTATGACAGATGGAGGAAATGGAGCACTCCATTGTGGGCCCGGGCCTTGGGAAAGGCGTTTGACTAAGCGTTTGGTTCACTTTTTATCTGTTTTATAGTAATTTCTTTCAATATATGTGTATGTACAAGTTAGAAAAAAAGAAGAGCCTACTCGATAACACTTTCGCAGTGCGTCTTCACGCCCGGCGGTATCTTGACGCCCTTTCCGGAAAGATCTCGGATCATGCTTGGAAGTTTGGACCCGTACGAGGAAAGATCTGCAACCTCCAAACGGTCCACCACTTTCTGGGCCAAGTCATAGTCCTCCTTCTTGATGGCGTTGTCCAACATTGGGAAGAACGTGTAGAAATTGGCGCCTCTGCCGCTGCTCAAATGGGTTTCAAGCTTGTCCAAGTACTCAAACATTCTTTCAGTGTTTCCGGAGCGACTGAACTGCTCAATCATCTTGTTGAACAACGAAGCAGTGGTCTTGCTCTCCGGGGTCTTCAAGTAGTGATCAAAGTACTCAATTGCTTTAGTTTCGCTGCCGAAGTTGAACTCCCCAATGATGGCAGACGAGTACATTGTTGGACTGACCTCGTTCTTTTTGAGGAAATATCCAAACAACGCTCTCCCTGCTTCAATATTGGACCCGTCTCTCATTAGCCCGTTGAGGATTGCCGCACTCGTGACCTTGTTCACCCGGATGTTGTTGGCCTTCATTTCCTCCAACAAGCTGGCAATCGATTCTGCATCAATCGCCTCGCCCTCGCGGTGGGCCTTGTTGAACGAGATGCTGAAAACACTGGTGTACGTTGCAACGTCGGGCGAAAGATTGTACTTGGCAATCAACCCCATTGCCTCCTCGGCCCTTGGCAAGTTTTTCACCGTGGCAAACGTCGTGACAAACGCATTGATGGTGGAAATCGAAGGAACAAACTGCAGGTCCTTTTCCATCAAGCTCTTCATCAAGGCAAAGCTCTCGTTCACGTTCTGCTTCATGTGCAGAGTGAAGAACGCATTGTGCACTTTTGGACTCAAAAACGACGACTTGGTCTTCACCAAGTTTCTGTAAATCTCCGAGGCTTGCTCATGGGCTTTGCAGTTGCCGTATGCGGTGATCAATGCACAATATGTGTTGGAGTTCGGGGTAACCGACTCTGCTTTCATTTTCTCAAACACGGCATTCACCAGCTTGGCCCGGTCTGTGAACTTGCCCTTTCTAGAAATGGCCAAGATCAAAGCGTTCCACGACTCCACCCCGGGAACGATATTTTGGGTGTTCATTTCATTCCACAACTCAAACGCATCCGACACCCGTCTCATTTTGACCATTGCATTCATTGCCTCGATGTAAAACACCTCTGGCAACTTCTGGCCCTGAAGCTTGGCTATGGTTTGAAACTCCCTGATGGTTGAGAGAACATCGCCAAACTTGCCATCGCGCAATAGCGTATCCAATCTTGAGTAGCTCGCAACATCGTTGAGATCCACCGACGAGTGTTTAAGTCTCAAGCACTTCTCCTTGATTTTCCGGGCAACGCTCCCCGACACTTTGTACCCGCAGGACTCCAACGCAGTGATCACCCTGTACGAGTTCAACAAGGGCTCGGACGATCCAAACAACTGTCTGGTTTTTTCCAAGTCAATCTCCACATCATCAACAACGCTCCAGGCTATATAGGAGGAGTACGCCAAGGCATGGAAGTACGAGTTCTCGCCCAACACTCTTGCTCGGTTTTCCTGGCCCACAGAGATGACAAACTGCGCATAGTTACTGATGACATCGCTGAACTGCCCATTTTTCATCAAGATCTTGGCATATGCAGTGTGGAGCAGCATGCCCGCCAACCCTTTGCTCACAACAAAGTCGTACACCTTCTTCGGGGTCATCACCGTCAGCTCAACAGAGTTGGACGTTGTTCCTTCCAAATCACTCGCCTCAATGAGCCTTCTCATTAACCCGGTCGTCTGTCTGCGTATCTGCTGTCGAAGGCTGTTCATCTCGCCAAACTCTTGCTCCAAACTGACCACCTGCTGGGAGAAGTACTCGTATATCTGCAAGGTAGACTTCTTATTGGCAAACATGGCCTCGACTTCGCTTCTGAGGGCCCTCACCCCATCAGACATTTTCTGCTGCTTGGCATACCAGTATCTCTGTCTGTCAGAAATCTTTTCTTCTTCTTCTTCTTCTTCTGGAAGAGCCTCCTCAGACACAGCCTCAACACTTGGGGCCCCGCTTGCCATCACACTGTAACGAGAGGTCGAGAACAGGTGGAACTTCACCACCACCGACGCCGACGACGGGCCGCCGCCAGATCTCCCCATTTGCAGCGACGACGCTCTTGACGAGACATTGGAGGCGCCAATCTTCGACGCATGGTTGTTCCTCAAAGCAAACTTGAGAAGCTCGCAGCTGCGCGACGTGACCTTTCTGTTGAACATGCTACTACTCATGGCCGGTCTTCTCTCAAGGACCACCTTTTCTCTCCAGGCGGGTGGAAAATTTTTTATTTTCAGCCAACGCCCGGCCCGGGCTTGTAACCGCAAGATCAATTCTACAGTGATCTACAACGAACAGTTCCATCTATTGGGTACATTCCTGGCTATACAACATCCCACCTACTTCTCTTGGCTCTTTGAGTCCACTTCGACCTCTACCACCTCTGGCTTTTCGTCCTCAAGGTCGTCATCTTCGGTGCCAAACGTGCCGTTCCAGCCATTCTCCACCAAGTAGTTTTTGAACTTGACATCCTCCATCATCAAATCATCGTCCTTCAACTCTGGAATAAAGAAATAAGCAGCCACCACCCCAAGCAACCCGCAAATGGCGGCAATGATAAATGTCCACTTCTTGCCCAAGTTGTCCTGGATAGGGGTGAAACTCTTGGTGCCCACCACCGCACCCACTTTCCCAATGGCGGCGGAAAACCCATAATAGGTGCCTCTGATGGGAGAGGCAAACGACTCGCTCGAGGTGAGCCCCATCATGCAACCGGGGCCTGCATTGCCAAAGGACATGAAGATCCCATAAAACACAATGAAAAGCGCGGTGATGTTGCTGATCTGCTTGAATGCACAGCCAATAACAAGACCAAACACAATGTAGCCAAGGAATCCAAAAATAAGGGTGTTTCTGCGACCAATGCGGTCGCAAAGATAAGCCCCAACAAACACCCCTGGAATCGCAATGATGCCCAAAAGTAAGTTCCACTCAGCAACCGCTTCCATATCGTTTTTCTTTTCGCCTTTCAAAACCGAAGAGATAATCGTTGCTGAAAAGATGCCATTGGGGAAGGTGACAAAATCATACAAGAACCAGCAAAAGCAAGTGCCAAAAAGACGTGGGTAGTAGTACTTGAACGCCAACCAGTAGGGCACATTGCGTTTTATTGCCGATTTTTTGTAAAGCACCGAGGTGGCCATCTTCATCCGGAAATAAAACACCGAAAGTGGGAAGAATGCCCCAATGGCAAACATGATTCTCCAAAGGCCATCGTGGGCTTTTGTGATCTGATAAACAATAAGGAACACAATCAAGGCAAGCGGACCACCAAACGAAAGCGGCAAGTTTGTCACCAAGCAGAAAACGCCGCCTCTTCTTCTGGTGGCCTCGTTGGCAGCTTCACTGGCGCTGATGGACGAACATGGATACTCGCTCCCCAAGCCAAACCCAGTGACACCTCGGGAAACAATCAACATCCAGAACATCCCCAATTGAGTAGCCCCGTGGGATGCAGCGCACATAATGGTGCCCAAAACAAGGAAAAACGTAGCCACCATTATGGAGTTTTTACGGCCAATCAAGTCGGTAGCAAAACCCATTGCAACCTGGCCAAAGATGGTGCCGACCAACGAAGCATTGGAAACAGCAGTCTTCATGTCCGCGTCGTACACTTTAGGGTAAAGCTTGGTGAAAACCACATTCAACATGGTCATGACGTTATTTTGGTAGCCATCGGAAATGAGCGCAAACCCGGAGCAAATAATTGTGAAAATATCACTGAGCGTTGCTTTCTGATCCAATCTCGATCTTCTCGCCTCAGCATCGTAAACGAACTTGCCCGACATTTCTCTATTACCTATTTTGTGTCTATACTTTGAAGTTGGCAAAACACTTTTACCTTTTTGTGTAACGTAGGGGGAAAATCGAGCTTTTTTTATAATTGACTGGGCTCGCGAGGAGTAAAGAGGAGAAAAATATTTAGAAAGTCATCTAACAACAACAACAACAGCAAGCAGCAGCAAGCAGCCTTTCATCCTCTTTCAGCCTTAGTGTGTTCGTGGGCGAGCATTTCAAAAGAACGTTTTCGATGCAAAAAACGAAGGTCGTAGATAGTCCAAGCATCATGGATGCGAGCAGCATGGAATATTCTGAAGCATTCCAGCCCACTAGAGCTAGCCACCCTAACAAAAGCCTGTGTAAAGACGAAAGCTAAATTCATAAATACCTGTCAAAGACAGCCGCATTGGCGGTCCAAGGCACTAGCTCGGTTTTTGCTTGACTCGTTTTCTTCTCAAAAACCCCAAATAGGAAGGTGCGCTTATGTCCATATCCGCTGATGATGCACAATGTATAGAAGGTGCTGGTGAAGGACCTCGTGAACAGGCTGAATGGAGCAACCATGTGGACAAACATGCCCAAGGTGCCCATCAAACGTGCCTCCAAGATGTGAGTAACGCCTTACTTGGCACGTTGTTCTTCCTCAGGGGAGCCTGGGAGCGAGGAGGCCCATTGCACGTTGTTCAAGACTTGATTTGATGGCGTTCGCTTGATCCCCGGCCTGTCCCCATCTCATCTCAACAGAACGCTAACAGGAAGCTCAGCAGTGGCCCACGAGGTTGGAACCGCACGATCATTCAGACTCGCGTCGTTGCATCGTTGCGCTTGAATTGCCCTAAATATCCATCATTCTTCCATCGATTATGTGACTCCAACATGGTAAGCCAAGCCAGGCTGCCATCATAAGCTGGAAAGTTTATTAAAAATAGATGCCAGCCGTCACATTCAAACGGCGCGCTCCGCTTAATCTCGTCTGTTTCCATCCATCGCAGGCCCTCATTATCTATATATATATATATATATATATATTATATCGATGGCGAAGATTTGTCAGAAAATCAGGAAAAAATCAAGCCAAAAAATTCCAATCAACACTTTGAAAGATCTTTAGGAAAGACCATGCTACTATCAAAACTAAGGCCTGCCTATTCCACATTCATGAAGATCTTCTTGCCCATTGGGGTGGTGGCATCTCTTGGCTACTCATCTTTTGTGTTTGTCTCGCCGCTCTTGATGAAGGAAGTCCGCGACGAGCGTCAGCAAAAGCTGGTGTTTGCCGGCTTGATGGCTCTCTATTTCGTTGCCCTAGTGGCTCTTCTAGTCAACTGGGCAATGGTCTTCATCAACGGGCCCGGGGTCATTGAGGAGAAGATCGAGCCGTACAGGCTTGTCACATTTCTCGACGAAAACGGCAACGAAGTGCTAGAGGAGGGCCAAACAGCAGCAGCAGCAGCAGCACCACCACCTGGCCGCAGCATCCCTGACTACTTCTTCTGTGACTCCAACGGGTATCCTTACTACTGTGCCATCTGCCGGTCGATCAAGCCGCTCCGGGCCCGCCATTCGAACGAGCTTAACAGATGCGTGGCCAAGATGGACCACTATTGCGGATACATTGGCTCCATCATTGGTAAGACCAACTACAAGAACTTTTTGCAATTCACAATCTTGTTCCTTCTCTACTTTGTTGTGTACTTTGTAGTACTTCTATGCTACATTCCTGGCCAAGTTCGAAGAAGAAAAGCACACAACAACGACAACACCCCGCTCAGCTTCAACAACATCATCTCCAGCTTTTCCAGTGCCAGCTACAAAGTCACAAAGCGAGACGGGCTCTACAACACCCACGTGGAAACCTACATCAACCCCAATCTTGCCCTTGTGCTTGCTCTTTCGATAATATGGATCATGCTACTAGTGGGTCTTTTGGTGCAACACGTGTGGTACATGTCTCGCAATGAAACAACCATTGAACACATCCACTACAACCGTGCAAGAAAAGTCAAAAACGAGGACGAAAAACCGGCGGTTTACATCAACGTCAAGTCGCAAGACGGCGAACGATATGTTGTCAAACTTCCGGCCACCATTCTTCCTTACAGAAAATCCACATTTGCCCAGAACTTCAAGGAAGCCTTTGGCACCAACCCTATTTTCTGGTTTCTCCCTTTCAACTGCAACATTCTGAAATGCAAAGACCCTGAAATGAACCCGGTGTCTTCCTACAGCAACTGCACCATGCTCACTGAAAAGACTTCCAAGTCGACGGCAACCACGTCGTCTCCAGCATTGCCTGAGAAGACTGGCACTGCTCTTGCTCCTGCACTGAAAAGCCATCCATTTTGGATGGATGAGCTGTTCAGCAACGAGTTCCTTGAAACGTTGCGCAAGCACATTGAGCAAGGAAATGGCACCAGATTCAAAAGCCACATGTTCATCCACAGGGACTGAACCGTCAGTGTATTATATTCTTCAATTTCAAATTTGCATTACTATTTCGGCATATTATACCTATACTATATTCTATATACTACTATACCCAACCGTTCTTCGTTTAATATCTCTCTCTATTGTGATCCCCGACGTGCTTTCTAACTTCAGTCTTTGGTTTGGACTTTGCCCTCGATTTCGGGCCCATGCCGATTGTGCTACCAGAACGAGGTCCTGTTTTGGGGCCCCTTCTTGGGCCAGTCTCTAAATCAGATTGTGACTTCAGTTTGGAGCTTGCTTTTCGAGTCTCTCTGGAGGGCTCGCCATAAAGCCTGCCTTTGTTTTTACTTTTGATCTTCTTGTGGCCATGAACGAAAGGTTCATCCTCAAGGTCTTGGTCGTAATTGTCATAGGATTCCTCATCATAGTTGTCCTCATCTTCGTAGCCCCCATCTTCGTAAAACTTGCGGCCTTTTTGCTTTTTCAATTCCTTTTGCTCAATCTGATGCACCAACAACGCATCGAGTTTCTCCAACATTGGAGTGCTGACTTTTTGCTTCCTAATTGCCTTCCTGGATTTTTGCTTTGGGACTGGCAACTGTTGCACCTCAACGGCTTTCTCCTCCATTATCTCATCATGCAAAATCGTGGAGAAATTGCCTACTTCCATCTCGTTTTCCAACTCACTCACATCTCGCTTCCTTGCAGCGGTTGCGTAGATGCCCTCACATGCACAAGTGCATCTAGGAAGCGGGAACGAGAGGAGAACATCGACAATGTGATGCTTGAGCTGAGAAATCTTCTTTTGCGGTGTCCAAGTAATGATATCGATAATGTATTTCAACAACGAGTGCAAAAACCCAGGACACTCACAACCGCAGTTTTTGTCCTCCCACGCTTTGATAACATCCCCCAAAAGATCAATGAACACCTCAATGACAAGCTTCACGCCATCCACGCCAATCTCAACCAACTTGTCAATGATCACCAAGATTTCCTTGAAAATGTCAAAAAGGTCCTCTTCAATCTGCTCAAGACACTTCACAAGGGCCCCCACTGCGTTGATGGAGCCCTGATTAATCCCGTTGATTGCCATTGCAAGCTGGGCCAAGACGTTCATCTGCTTCTCGTCGAGCTTCTTGCACAAGTCCTTGATGAACTCCTTGACCAAGCTCTTGTCGCAGTCTTTGGCCTTGAGAAAATCGTCAGAATAAAGCTGCTTTGGTGCGGGCTTGGGTTGGCTCTTCATCGCTGCTGCCGAGACTTCCAAAGATAAAGACGGAACGCTGACAAACTCCTCCTGGACTTCTTCTTCTGTTATTGCCTTCACCCCGATCAAGGAGTCAATGTCGCTCAAGTATTTTGGAAGCGGTATGTCGACTTTCCTGTCCCCGGAGCCGTACTTGAAGCGTGACCACTTGTACTTCATCATCGAGTACGATTTTTGAGCTCTGGAAACGAGGGGCAAGTTCCACTCCGCTTTGGCGCCAGCAGCTTGATTGATTGTTCGTTTTCTCTGGAACTCCTCGTCCACATCATGGAGGATCTGGACAATCTTTCGGTTCTTTTCAATGCGTATTGTTTCCTCGGGACTGAGGTCCACGCAAAACACCACGGAGTAGAAGAGCGCCCACAACACAAGGACCCCAAGCTTGACATTCATCCTCAAACTGTACCACCAGAAAATCGTATAAACTCTCTTGGTGAACTAAACTGAACACAAAGAGGAAAAAAAAAATCCTGCATGCTGTGAAAGAATACGAAAAAATAAAATAAATGACAAAAATAGGTCAGCTCCAAGGCAACCTTTACCAATGTCGGTGAAGTTCCCAAAGAAAGCCAAGAACGTGCACCAGCTCACAACGGCAAGGGACTTTCTAGACGGGGGCACCGAGGAGGAAGAGTCTGGCGACCGCTTCACCCTTTCAGATCTCTCAAAGTCGCTAAGATTCTACCAGAAGGCGTTTGAATACTATGGCCAGGCAGCAAGCTTGTCACAACAGGAGAACAACCCGTTGTTGCTCTTGGACTCTCTATACAACGCCTGTCGCTTGAGCTTCCACATTTACAACGAGTTCATCAAGGATGACAAAATCGTCTTGCTGATTGACTTGAGGGAGTTTAGCGAAGGAACCGGGGCCCAGCCGCTTGTTGTGAGGCAGCTTGATGAGATATTGAAAGACCACGAGAGCGCGATTCTGGTTCATCAAGGGTTGCAACATGGGCTGGTGGGGTTTGTGTGGGACTTGTATTACAACGCCTGCTTGGTGTATTGCGAGGCGGTGGAGCAGGCAAACGAGGAAGAGGTCCCTGCTGAGGTGTTTGAGCACTATGTGGCCCGGTGCATGGCGTTGTTCAACATGGTGTTACAGTTCCAAGCGAGGGAGTTGCAGAGTTTTGAAGGTGGGAATGAGAAGGAGCCTCCACTGATGATGCCCCGTCAGGTTGAAAAAGAGACTGAAAATGAAATGGAGGAGTATTCTTCTCAGGAGGCGGTTGTTCCTGCAACAGTGTTGGAGACCGTTGTCTCAGCTTATGGATTTGTTCAATCGGTTCATGAGGCCATAAACCTCAACAAGAAGTATGTCTTGAGCCCAGGGGTCTTAAATGAGATGTTGGATTTCTATCACAACACTTTGGGGTCGATGTATGACAAGTTGATTGAAAACTACACTGATGCTGCTAGCTCGCCAGAAAAAGCAGAGTTTCTTATCTTGAAACAGAGCGATTTGTTGAAAGTCGAGCTAATCAAGTGGTCGGTGGATGCGCTTGGGTTGAACGAGCTCGATGAGTTGTTGGTGTTCTGGACTACGAAGTTGAAAGATTTGGATAACAATGCTGTTGAGTGGTCATTGGACGACACACTACCCGAAAGGTTTCTTGTGGTTGCCGACAATCTCGAAAACTTTTTAGCAAAAAAGTCAGAGCAACTTTCAAGAGAAGAGCGTTGGAGATTGCTAACAACGATCACCATGGTGTACTACAAGAAATCTCAAGAGATTTACGCCCAAATCTTGAAAAGAGCGCAAGTTGCGGCAAGGCAGAACGTCAACAACTCTGCGGCCATTTCGCCAATTATATCCCAGTTGGTGTTGATCATTCTCAACAGGGTGGATATCGATGCCACCAGGGCAGATCCAACCAAGTTTGAGTGTGATGAGAAAACCAGGGCCACGCTAAGCAGAAACGTTGAGATCAGCTTGAAGAACTGTTTGAGCTATTTATCGATAAACTGCGGGTTGCGGGAGAAGATCTTTGACAAGTTGGTGAAAAGACAGAGGAAGTACCAAGTGTTTGCAAGACAGTACAAGTTGCAGTTGGTGGATCAGCGGCAGTTGGAGATGACGTGCAACTCGGTTTTGTTGCAAATGGCCTTGGACGAGATGCAAGACGCCAATCTTCTCTGATTGGCTGGATGGAAATTCAGGGTAACACGACGCGAAAACGCGAAAAAAAAACTGGTAAAAAAAAAAAGGGAGGCAAAAAAAAGAGAATTAAAAAAATTGAAAAATCTCTTGATAATAAATTTTACTGTCAGCAAGAAACAAAATCAATATCGTATCAAAGGAAATCATGTTCAGAAGAATTGCCCCACTTTCCAGCTCAATTGCCCTGTTTGGCGCCAAGAGAAACGCCTCGAGCTTTGCAAGAATTTCCATCTTGGGAAGAATCGGCCTGGATCCCCAAATAGCAGAAAGCTCTGATGGCACTCCGTACGCAAGATACAGCGTTGCAGTCTCGACAGGTAAGGAAAAGCCAGCCTCGTGGTTCAATATTGTCTCGTTCAACGACAAACAGACCTCCTTCGTGCAAGGGTATTTGAAGAAAGGGTCTTTGGTGCACGTGCAGGCCAATGTTGTGAACAACACTTTTACTAAAGAAGACGGTACCACTGGGTACGGGACCAATTACTACCAGACCTCTGTTGATTTGATTTCTAGTCCTTACAACCCGGAAGGGGAAGGCGAGCCATCAGCGTGATTGCCAAGAATACATGCGTTTTGTTTTTTAGTTGTAAGTTTGTGTAATGTGCCCAAGTTGTGTTCTGATTTGCTGGCGGAATATCGAAACACTTATTGACAAGGATTAGCTAAATGGCACACGTGAAAACTATGTACGCCAACCGGCTGAGCACCACCTATTAAGATCCCTGTGTGACGGTCTGAAGGTGCTGTGCTATTTAGGTGGCCCTTTACCGTGTTGGTGACGAGTCAATTTGCACGCATTGGTCAAAAGGGTACGCCTTTTTGGTGCACCTATGAGGAGTTAAGATCTATCGCCAATTTAACGGTATATGTACCATGTACACATGTACCCCAGTCTCTCCAATTGAGCAAAGGATTGGACAAGCATGAATGCTGGTCCCTTGATGGTTCAATGATGGAGATTCTGTTGATAGCACGTGACATTTTTTATTTATCAGCGATAAAGAGATGAAGGCACTTTTGAGCAAGTGAGCCGTCTGAGCCATTTGGATGGCTTGCCACGTGCGGGACAGGGTGTTGACCGACTAACCGGCCTAGCGAAAGAAGTGACCTCATACTAATTCAGGTCATCTCTTCAAAACTCGTATCTGGCGGTGGCTGAACTATGGTCTACGGGTTTTCAATTGGCAAGCTTATCTTATGATGACTACCGCCGTTTCTTTCCGCCTAAAATGTCTCCCCAACCATTTTCATCTCGTGCTATATCTACAAAACCACTGGGAAAATGTTGGGCAAGACATGCTTTTTTGATCTTTGAAATCAGGCTAAAATAACCTGTTATGGATCTATCCAGTGCGGGCGAGTCATCTGAAATTTGCTGCGTCTTCTGACTTGGGAGGTTTAGACCAGAGAAGAGATTTGCCCAAAAGAGCACTCACTTTTGAGACGGATGCATGGGGAGGCACGAAGACGCATAAACTTGCATAGATATGCATGGTAGCGCATGCAGAGAACTCACTGAGTGTACATTATTACGCATACGTACGCATGCCCACACATACGCATGCATCGACCATGCAAAAATCTTTTCTACAATCTCAACCGTTGTTCAAAAGAATGTATATCTCAGTAACGAATGAAATGGATTAGGTAACAAGAATACTTCGTAATGCAAAGATCACTAGAAATAGCAATATATATAATATATATCTCCAAAAAGAATTTCTTCCAGCAATAGAATTATCAGTGAAAGCCCTCTCAGGCTAAAATTAGTGGAAAAGAAAAAAGCAAAAAGGTTAGAAAATAAACAATGTGGGTGGGATCAGAACTAGAAATTTAGTGCCAAAAGGCCAACATATGTAAAATTATGAATAGAAAGAAAAGAAGAGGCACAAATTGCGAATGGTAAAAAAGTTTTTGGGGGGTTTAGTCAGTCAGTCAGTGCTTAACTCATTTTGGGTCAAACAAAGGTGAGAAGTAACTTGTGTAACTGTCAACAACTTGTTCGTACCCACTGTCATCATCACGGCACATGTCACCACCAGATGGCCCGATATGAGGACAGTGCACCGAAGGTCTGAATGGCAACATCACTTGATGGAGATTACGGCAGAAAATGGTGTCTCTCCCACCTTCCCAACCAGCACCGAGTCTAACGGTTTCCAAATAGGAAATACAGTCAGCGGTGGAGTTGTACTGCTGGTTCTCGCCGTGACAGTATTCTTCATGGACCTCGCAAATGGAGTCGATTGCCAACCGGACGTAAATTTCCTCAGCAGAGTAACCTGGGTACAAAGACCCAACTTCTTCTTCAATAACCGACATGGCATAAGTGTTGGTGATGTTGTAAGAGGTGTCAAAATTTCTGAAGATGGCATCGTACTCTTTGATTTCAATGTTCCCTTCGGAGGTGTCCAAAAGCACCCAGAAGTCGATTTGTTGAGGAATGTAGAAATCAACTTGGACAACGTAGAATTCAATAATCACAGAAGTAACAAGGTAATTGCTGTCGTAAACAAAGTTTGCCATGGTGTAATTCAAACCAATACCCACCATTCTCATGGAGACATTGAACACATTGCTAAACAACCCAAAGATGTACTCGGTGTTCAATTCACGGCCAATAAAGTTTCTGGTCAAGGACACTCTTCCCTTGCAGTCTTCGGTGAAGTAGGTGGAGTTGATCTTGAGGGCCTCGGCAGTGTCTGCAGGGTTCAAGAAAGTGGTGAAGAATCCATTGATGAACTCGTGAGCGTACTCTTTCTCAACAATGCTGTTTGGAGTAATAGGGTACAAGAATGGGCTGCTTGGCACAGATGTGACCGGGGTGATTGAGGAGACAGTGGTGGAACTGCTGTGGGTGGAACTGGAACTAGCAGAGTGAGAAGTGGAGAATGAATGAGAGGCGGAGGATGAGTGGGAGGTGGATTTAGATTGGTGTGGGTCTGGATGAGGGCCTGGTTGAGGACCCGGTTGAGGACCCGGTTGAGGTCCTGGATGAGGGCCTGGTTGAGGACCCGGTTGAGGACCTGGATGAGGGCCTGGTTGAGGCTCAGGACCTGGATGAGGGCCTGGGCCAGGCCAGGTATCACGCTTCTGCACCAAATCTAAAAGACCAATAACATCACGATTTATCAAGTTCGCCGAAGCTGATATACTTGCGAGCGAAAGTGCAACCAAGTTGAGCAATCTCATTCTGAAAATTTTTGTTCAACAGAGAGAGATCAATGAAATAGAGAAAGAAAAAGATTATTTTAGTTTAGAACTAAGTTATATATCTTTAATTTTTTTTCTTCAAATTAGTTATCTTCCGAGGACAAACACACGCTCTTATAACAATCCACAAGCTATCGTAGCTCCACTAATCACCAATGCAACACAACAAGCACGCACACACAATACAAAAAGGAATATAGCATACAAAAATAGGAGGGGCTAAAATTTTCACATTTTTTAGTGTCAGAGAAAATGTAGGTATGCACATGCAGGCTGACGCATACGCACACGCACGCGCACAATCTGGTGTGTGTCTTGTTGGGCGGGTTTTGGCGCGTGTCTATGCACCGACACATAGCACTGCATGAACGGCGCGTCATCCCGCAGGAGAATGTCAGAATGTCCTAGAGAGAAATCCCCCAAAAGCTTTGCATCTTGCAAACTAACTAAACGGCCCACCTGTGTTCGCATACATTGGCTGAGAGTGGAAACCAAATGGTCTCAAATTGGCAGCCTCACCACCATCTTTAAACCCATCATCCATCATCTCTGTCATCTAGATAGTTATTAATAATGCGTTATTCAGAGCAATAGATTTGGGAGCGCGAGTCAGCAATCATATCGACAGCAACTTCCAAATAGATGATGCCCTCTGGTCTATATACAACGCATTGTTTACGACCTTGTACAAGATACACTTTGTGAAGAAAAACACATGGGTAAAGTATAAGCATTACACATGATCTCATTTTTTTGCTTTATTATTGCCATTTGCTGTCTGTCGTACTGCCTGTCGTACTACAACTTGCCTGCCTGTCAGAAGCCCACTTTTTGCTACCACCCACGGCAGCACTGGCCCTTGCAAACCGTGCTTGACATTTTGCACTCTGGAATTTTTAGTCTGCTTCCCTACAAGCGTAATTGCTTGTAAAACAATTGCCTGAATTTTTCATTTCTCTGGAGCACGCACATCTTTAGTCTAGAGCAAACGGCAGGGCGATCAATGGGAGAGTGAAAATTTTCACTCTCAAGCTATGCCAAACTCTTGATTGATTTCCCTTTCTTTGGCTTATTGTTATTTCTTCTGTTTTGTTGTGTCAAAGTAAATTGATGGGATAGAATTGAGAAATTTAAAGAAAAAGCCCGGACCTTGACTGCAGAAATGAATATTTTTCAACATCATTTGAGGATTATTCCGAAAGAAAACTTTATTGTTGTATTTGTTATTAAACTTTGTAACTAATTGTCCCGCCCTCTCAAAAGTAGGCTCTGCCTTTGAAACATACACCTTGATCACAAACTTTGAAGCCTAGTAGTCCCGATGTTGTTTTGTTTGTTTACTTTTACATTCTTTTTTAGCAACTTTTCTACAAAAAACCCATTTGTGATTGATTCTAAATAAAAATTGTTACGCAACATATATGTGCCCGGACTTGGAATAGCGCCGCCTTTCCAGTGTCTATTTTAGCTTGGTTTGGCCACCATACATGGAGTGGGAGGGAAAAAATACCAAATCAAATGTATAATGAGATCACTTTTCAAATGGATACCATGGCTTCATGGTTACCGTAAATAGCTGTCATCTCATCTTTCACTTTCCACCAAGTGAATTCCTTAAGTCCAAACAAAAGCCCTTTATCATTTATTGCCTTGCATATCAAATGGTGTGATCTCAACTGTTGATCTGGACCTTTTTTCTAAAATTAACATACAACAAATTGTATTCATCAATGTGATACATGGTTGTCTCAATCTTTTCATACCCTTCGATTTGCGCCCCCTTTAGCATTCCCACACTATCGTCGTCTTTCAACTCAAATATCGTAAAGCAGAAATTGTCCGGATAAAAAATATCAATGATTTTCTTCAAAACAACAATGTTCTCGACCCCTTTGCAACTCACATTGCTTTCAAAACTGGCATACGACCAGCCCTTTTCAGGTGTAACGTGAAGAGTGTAATACCCATTGTTCACAATCGCATTGCTGCTAAACCCACAAGGACTGAAACTGAAGCAGTTCTTGTCGTCAACTTGATCATAAACCTTGCTCAACCCAGATTTCTCAAACGTCAAATTCCCAACTTTCAACCCATCATCAAAGCCAAGCTGGTTCTTGTTGATGAAACAGGAGGTATCGAACATTTCGCTTTTCTCAAGGTCCAACCCCGTCATGAGAATTTCAAATGTTTGGTCCTTCATGTTGATCACAGGAGAGCCGGAAGATGCGGCAGCAGCAGCAGCAGCAGCAGCAGGCAACTGTAAACTTGTCCCCGAGGTGAACAAATGCCATTGATCCTTGCTGTCTTTGCCCACAACGTACGAGCTCCCGTTGCGGAAAAACTGGTTCAACCAATCAACCTCGGTGTTCCAGTCCCGGTGCAACTCCACCTGCTGGTCAGGAAACATAAAACTTCTTCTGCTATAAAACACCTTGAATGGTGGTGTTTCCCACATGTCCCACTTCAAATAGGTCTTGACAATCTCAAACAACTTCTCAAGACAAAGCAACGTTGTGGTCGTTCCACACGTTTTCAAGATCACCTTGTTGTTGAACACAAACATTGAGCTTTCCGAAAGCAAATACGCATCCATCACCTCGCTCTTCATCACCGACAACACCTTGCAGTTGATCCTCTCCAATAACTTCTCGATCTCGTCCCGGGGGATGTCCCTCATTCCCTTACCAGCAAGCTCTGTGGCGCTGAGCCATATCTCCATGAGTTTCTCAGGTCCTTCAAACGCATCGGTTGTCATGATGATGTTTCCACTTGTGCCGTCATTTACTTTATCTCTAAAATGTTATCTTGGTTTCTTTGGATGTGAAATGAACAATAAGAAGTCCTTGGTCATGAATCGAAGCTTCTGGGGGGCAGCACCTCTTGCTTTGTGGTTGTCTTCCGGCTGGGATCTGACCTGAATCAACAATGTTGCAAAAATATTTCAAAAATGAATCATCGAGAAAAAATTTCCTCGAATTTCCATTTTTTCCACACATGAATGAACATGGAACACAAACACATGCATTTGGACAGAATTCCCGGACCTGTCGTGCTGCTGATGGCCATCAGTCTGATTGGCCTCAGCCTGCACTTTACCACCTTCGCTGAGAGACTAAAGGAGCACCCGGTGTTTGTCCACCCTGCTAGTGCCCAACCTTACAAGATGACACTCTGGTTGTCCATTCACAATACGTAAATAAACTATAATACAATAGCAGCAACGCTGCTACTCCCACCTCTCCAAGACCCCTTCGGCCCATCTGCTGAGCAACAACTCTTCCACGTTGTCCTTTGTTCTCAAGCTTTTTGTCTTTTCTTTTCTCATGCCCGCGGGCAACATTTTATCCCGTAATTCGCTGTCCACATCACGGTGCGGAATGACAGGCGATGCAGAACTTGCCCCCATACCGCTTTTGGACCCACTGTTCAGCTCCACTCTTGTGATGATCCCTTTCAAATAGCCCATCAAGTTGTCAAACTCCTCGCCGTGGAACTCATTTGTAAAGATCTCGTTCAATCCCTGGATCTTCTTGCTAAAGGGGACTCCCTCCATGGCGCTGTTGCAAACCTCCTTGAACTTCTTTTGCATCGCAGAAGCAGCACTGCCCTCCTCTTCAAGATCACTTCCAAAGAGCTCGTTGTGGTACTTGCTCAGCAGCGGGCTGGAGGGCGTTGTTGTAGCTTGTCTCTCCTCCTTGATTTCAAAGTCAAAAAGACTGAGCTGTCTGGTGCTAACGCTATCATTGTCGCAGCCAAACTTGTAGCCCGTATCAACGATTCTGCTTTTTCTTCCAGAAGAGTGAGTCCCGCTCAAGTCTGATGTTATCGCATGCAGACTTGCCGATTTGGGAAGACGCAACTTTGGGGTATGTGGCACACTGGGGCTGGATCGAGATGTGGAAGGTGAAACCACTCCATGGGATTGCGATCTTGAGTGTCCTTTACTTTGGCTGCGTGAGTGCTTGAGATGTGTTTGTCCCTCTTGGGTTCCTTGGCTTTGTGAGTGTCTGTGTCCGGGGTTCTTGTGTGGAGCAGAACTTGCAGAGAGCACGGGCGTCTGCTGATCCGATAGCAGGGGTGTTCGTTGCTGTCTTTGTTGGGGCTTCTGTTTCGGCTTTGTTGGAGACTTCCTTGGCGACGATTCCAAAGGAATTATTGACGAGATTGGCGAAACGCTTCTGGAAAGACGGTTCGAGATTAAGGAGTTCTGAGAGGAGGAAGTTGAAGAAGAAGAAGAGGACGACCTCGACGATGAGCTGATTGCATGCCTCTTTATCGTCGACTGCTCACCGCTTTCTTGTTCTGAGACTCTTGACTCATCAAAGTCGAATGTAATCTGAGTGGTGATGTTTGTCTGCTGTGAGATTCTAGAGTTGTCTCTGTCCGAAATTTCTGAAGAGATCGAGCTGTTGTTACTTGCCTTCTTCAAGTCGCTCTTCTTTTTCAACTGAACTGCCTCGAGCATTTCGGTGATCTTCCCTGCCTTTTGTATGAACGGATGGTTCAATAACTGCTTGGCTGTGGGGCGCATGGATGGGGTCTTTTGAAGACATAACTTGATGAAGTTGTGGAAATGTTTCGAAAACACTTCTCCCGTGATTGGATTGCGAGCTGGCAATTGTGGGGAGCTGTTTTTCGGGATCAAGAACAAAACTTTTAACGGATGAATGTTGGAAAGTGGGGGTTTCCCCAAGGCCAACTCGATGGCAGTAATACCCAATGACCAAATGTCGGTTTTGTAATTGTAATCGTGCTGCAAAATAACCTCGGGCGACATCCAAAAGGGAGTGCCGACAAACGTGTTTCTCTTGGATAAGTTGTTGGACAACTGGGTGGCCACCCCAAAGTCGACCACCTTCACATCCCCACTGTGGTCGTCCACGAGAATGTTGGCTGCCTTGATGTCCCGGTGGATTTTGTTGTTCGAGTGCAAATAGTACAATGCCTTGAGCATCTCCCGACATATAATGGCAATCTGTGCCTCGGTGAAGCTTTGAATGGAGACCAAGAGATCAAGACAGGAGCCCCCGTTAAGAATCTCCATGATAATCAGCAACTTGTAGCTTTCAACGTAGCAGCCGTAGTACTTGATGATTTGCGGGAAACTGCAGCTTGACAAAATAGCAATCTCTTTCTGGATCTCGTTGATGTCTTCATCGGAGGACTCAAGATCAATCTGCTTAATGGCGTACGTCTTGCCATTCACCTTGTCTTTTGCCTTGTACACCACCCCAAAGCTGCCTCTGCCGAGCTCTTCAAGAAGCTCGAACTGCTGTGCACTGTAAGTTCTGACCATTTGGATGAAAAGAACGAGGAAACGAATAAAGAGAAGTCTGTCTGTCTGCCTGTCACTTGTCACTTTTCTGAGCGAAAAAACGTCTGGCAGAACAGGGAAAAGACAATGATTTAAAAGCATGGAAAGAGAAAAAAAAAATTCCCAGTTCGCCCAAGGTTTGTTTACGTTTTTGCCCAATCGGGGCAGATCCCAACATGCATCGGCCCAAAAATCAACACAAATTCGCAAATTCGCGACCTTTCTGAGTCACGGCTGATGAGTTTGCTTGTACAGGCGGTCATGGATCCACTCGTGTGTTCTGTGTCACCCATTGCGGACAGATTATGGAAGAATGTACAGTGTAGTCGGGGGGTGTTGTAGTAGTATATGTATGTAATGAAAATAAAATAAACAAAAATGCCATGCTGGTGTAAATGGTGGCAGCTATATGAAGTTACAGCCGATGATGTTTTCTCCGTTGAAAACGTATTGCTTGCATGTGGTTCCAGCAGCACATTGGAACTTGACCCATGCTCCGTGGTCACAGTGTGATATCTTTCCATCAGGTTCGCACTGGTATGCGCCATCAACACAAGCTCCAGACGGGGTAGTGGGGGCAGAAGAACTGGAGGGTGAGGCAGAGCTGGAGGGTGAGGCAGAGGTTGAAGGGGATAAAGTTGTGGTGGCTCTGCTGCTGCTGGTAGTCGTGGCTGACGATGATGGCGAGAATGTAGATGAAGGTGCCTTGGATGTGGAATTTGGAAAAGATGAAAAGACAGGTGAGGATAAAGGAGTAGTAGTAGTAGTCGGGCTGTTCGACGTTGGTGTAGCTGCAAAGGATGTGGTTGTTGTAGCGGTTGTTCGGGTCAAGGACAGACGCGATGACAATGTAGAGGACGGAGAAGAATGCGTTGTGGTTTCTGCTGTTGTAGATGTTGTAGTTCTTGTTGTTGTTGGTACTGGCGATGAAACTCCATTGACTATAGATCTTAGAGCCTGGGCAAAGTTTTGGGAACTGGAGACCTGATTGCTCCAAGCTTGCGAGGCATCCCAAACAACAACACCACCAAAGTTGCTGTTTCCAGAGATCTCTTGCACCGCAGATCTTGCTTGATCAACACCAATGTAACCGGACCCAGCAGCAGTAGGAGACCCAGGCAACCCCATAAACAACTTGATGTCAGAGTTGAAAGCATCTGAGTTGGCCCACGCAACCCAGTCGTCAAAGTTGAAAGTGCCGGTATATGAGCAATAGTTGTTGTAAAACTGAATGAATGCAAAATCAATGTCTGCTCCGGTGAGAACCTCGTTCAAGCTTGCGTCTGGAAGAACACACTGAGGAGCAGCAGAAACGTAGTAGTTTCTAGAGCTTTGGGCGTACAAGGATCTAAGACCTTCCACCAAGCCAACGTAACCTGTTGGGTTGTTGCTTTCAATGTCCAAGTCAAACCCATCGATGATGGCGTCATTGAACGGTCTGGTGTCGCTTGAGCCTTCCATGAACAAGTCCCACAAAACCGTGGCAAACTCTCTTCCTTGTTCGTCGCTGGTCAAGCCATAAGCACCCGAGGCCCCGCCAAGAGAAAGCAAGACGATCTTGCCATTATCCTGGCACGTCTTGATGTCGTCGGCAATATTCGAGCAGTGCAACAACCCGTTGCTGTAGGTTTCCCAGCAGGCGTTGGCAAAGTTCAAAGTGGGCACGTTGTTCGTTCCTGGGAACACGTCCATGAACGAAAGAATGAAAATATCTGCCACGTCGGAGTTGCAGTAGTAAGACAACCGTTGCTGACTGCCACCAGAGTTCTGGCCCCAGTACATGGCAATGTTTTTTTTGCTGGAGGCATCAAAGGCGGTAGAAACTGCCAAAAGGTTTAAGATAAAAGTGAGAAAAGTGAGATGAATGGATAACATGATGTTGGATATTGAATAAAAGCTTTCAAACTTAAGATTATCGACATCGAATGAAGGGATACTCTCACCAATTTATATCTGGAAACGTCTCAAGACGATGGTATGAAAGAGAAATAAGTCGCCGGCATGTTCAAATTCGGGGGTTCGACAAGGGGTCAAGCTTGGATTGTCTTTCTTTCACACACTTTTAGCTCATGTAGGGGGCACCTCTGTGAAGTTCCTGTTCAATGGGTACAGACCGTCTATATCATTGGCATTGTTGCACTCTGTACAAGAAGCTTTTGGAAGCGTTGTACACAGAACTCCACAGTGGAGCTCATTTTTTTTTTTCGCATGCTCATGTCGACCAAGCGACCAAGGTCGATGCGCATATTTTGAAACACCGGCCCCCTGAGTGGACCCACTAACGGGGGATCGCAGCACGACAAGAGCACTTGCTTCCGAAAGCACCACTTCTTTTTGGCAGGACTTTCAGCAGCACGCTGAGCTCAAGGGAAAATCATTCCCAAGGGTGAAGTTCTTGGACTTGTACACGCAATCAACAGAGCCCTTGTGCTATTATAAGATTGACGGGTGTACACTGAGAACAGAGTCCAGATGTGCTGCTTCTTTTGTTATCTTTGTATATCACCAATAGGCGGCTCTGTAAGCTAAAAATAGATGCTTTCACCGAGCTCTTTGCTTGATCCTTGACGGCCAACGAGGGCCGTTTCTTGTGTAGCAAAGTGAGGTCATATCTAGATGTCCTCTACAAGGTGCAATTCAGGGAGATCTTTCTCATTCGGGAAGCATCACATTGAGGCGCTATGGATTCGCCGTGAGACAGTAGCCGAAGAAGCTTTTACAAAGAATCTTTTCATCACCATCGTCATCATAATTATATAGATAATCGAACCATCACCATATACACACTGCTTATCAACTGCTGATCAATTTTTGTATTTCCGGATCCGTGTGGATGAACCTCACACACTCTTCCTTTGTGCCGTTGGGGTGGTTGTCCAATTGCCATTTGAACAACAAGTCGTTCACCTCGCGCAACCATTTGCCAGGCTTCTTCTTCAAAATTTCCCCCAACTGTTTGCCGTTGATCAACGCCTTATCGTTGAAAACCTCTCCCAAGCCTTGGTGCTCTATGAATTCGTAGATCTCCACAAACTTTTCTTTTTGTGGGTGGTCAGCGTAGTTGTCAACGTAATTCATGAGCAACGATAGCTGCCAGTAATCCACTGACGAAACTGTACGCACTAGATTGAATCCAAGAATAGATTTCTTGCTAAAGACATCTGGGTGGAAATACACCTGTTTGAGAAGCGCCTGGTTGTTCACAATAATCTTGTTCACCAACTCTGCATCTCGCTTGCTAAAATGAAGACACTCTTTGATCATGAAGTCAATAGGTTGGAAAGGCTTAAGTTTCTTGGATGACGATCCACCGGGCGCTGCCAACCTGACTTCGTAGCTTGGCTCGGGCAAGTATTTGAAAACGAGATTCTTCAAGATGAAACATAAAAAGAAGTTTTGCTGTTGCAGCAAAGTGGAGCTTGCGTTGGTTAGCAATCCCAACAATTGAGTCTCGAGTTTGGAAATTGCACTTTTGGCATGCTTGTCTGTCAAGTCTGAGTAGATCTTGTCCAACTTCTCAATCTCATTTTGAAACTGTGTGGGGAAATTCTCTGAAAAGTACTTGCCAATGTAAGGGTCCTCACCCAATTCGGGAATTGCGAAGATGATATGATACAACTGCAACTTGTTCAATAGCAGTAGCCCAACAAGCGGATATTGAGCTTTCAAAGTCTTTGCCAACTCAATGCCCACCCTTTCCTTGCTGACTTTTTTGAGTAACATTTCCCTGATTTCATTCATCTGCACCGGTTCAAGCTCAAGGATTTGCGGATCAAGCAGGAATCCAAACTGAGCGGCAAACCTCACCAATCTCAAAATTCTCAACGGATCGTCCAAAAAGGTTTGCAAAGGTTCCAACGGGGTTCTCAAGATACCAGCTTGTAGATCCTTAAGGCCCTTTTGTGTGAAATCTTCAATCTTGTCGCTTGTCAAGTTGTAGAAAAGGGCATTCAATGTTGCATCTCTTCTCAAGGCGTCCTGCTTTTCAGACCCAAACTTCACAACGGTTGGAATGCGCGAGTTCTCGTCCGCGTACTGTTCGTCCCTCAAGTTGACAAAATCAATGCTTTCTCCAAAAAGCTTGGTGGTAACGGTTTCCAAATGTTTCGACTTTTCAGGATTCTTGTCGATCTTGTGGATGTTGTTCACCACCGATTTCAACTCTGCAGGCAACTCCGACTCTTTTGCAGCGCGGTACTTGCTCAATTCCTCGGCAAACGTCTCTCCGGAGAGCTTGTTGATGGCAATGTCGATATCGTGGCTCTCTTTGCCCAACAACTTGTCGCGCACCCAGCCGCCAGTGATGCGCAACGTCAAGGGCTGGTTACAGTTGTTCAACCCGGGGTCGTCTTCTAACCCTGAACCAGACGTTTCCGGCGGGTTTGCCTTGTTGTAGAAGTCGGTGAACTCCTTGAGGATGCTGACAATCTGCACCTCTGTGTCTGTGAGCTTGATCTGTGGATCGATCTTGAACAGCACCGCAGGAGCAAGCAATGACAACATTTTCCGCAGCATGTTACAACGTAGAAGAGCACCAGCAAGCCGTCTTGGGAGCATATAATGAGACCTGTAATCGAAATCAAGGCCTTCCCTTTCCAGCTCTTCTTCTTGATCTTTCCCTCTGGAATTTTTTTTCATTTCTGGCGGCCCTGCGGTGCGCGGAGACCCGAGCAAAAACGGGCCCAAAAACCCCCAGGAGGAAAGAGCTGCTCTGGAAGATGAGGCGACCTCATTGAACCATTGCTCCAGAATGAACGGCGACCCAGAACAGTTAGAGGCCGTGATGGGCCCGGGATTGGCCATGGAAGAGGACAGGGAGGTTCTCATTCCTTCGCCCGAGTCTGTCTCGTCTACAGAATCAAAAGAACAGGAGAAACCACCACGGTTTGACAGCGAGACCTTGCTCGACCAAGCCAGCTCGGCGTTGGCCAAACAGAAGAACACATTGACGCCCGACGAAATAACAGAGCTATTCAGGTCGGACAAGGCAGGGGAATGGGGAGGAGGGGGAGAAAAAGGAAAAGGAGAACAACAAGAAGAAGAAGACTCAGAAGAAGACTCGGATGACGAGAGCCAGCTCCAGTGGGAGGAAAGTATGGACCAGGTGAGATCCCTCTTGTTCTTCGTGGTGGTGCCGGTGTTTGGCAAGATGTTGGGCCGGAAGTTTGCCAACGTTATATGGAGAAACGTTGCCCGGATGATTTGGAGCTAGATGCTACAGCACTGAAATTTTGTTAAAATATACCGAGAGCGAAACATATAGTAATATAGAAGGTAGAAGTGAAAGTCTATAAGAATACAGCATCGTCATAATCGTCGTCGTCATTGTTTTTGTTGTTGTTGTAGTTGTCGTTAATGTCGAGTTTTGTAAAGAATGTTTCTGTGTCGCCGCACAACAAGTTTGTAATCTTGTTGACCTCTTCGTTGATTAAGATCTCTCCCATAAAGTCCAAGGAGTCGAAGATTGGCTCGAAAATGTCTGTTTGAATCTTTGAGTCCACTGATTTTAGCAAACTGATAGTGCTTGGGTTCACACCGTTGATGACGATTATGTTGGAAGGCAACGGTGGGGCTGGAGGAGGAGGTGGAGAACCAACAGATATCATGCTGGAGTCAAAGTAAAGATCGCTCTGTTTCTTATTGCCTGTGGAAATGGATGTCTTTGTCGTGATGGGCGAGTATCCAACAGACATGTTGTTGATGTTGTTGACATTTCCATTGTTGTTGACGGTACTGGCATCGCCGTGTGTTCCATTGGGGGAACTATTATTGAGATTGTCCAAAGAGGAGGAAGAATGTGACGATACCGTCAACGAGGACACGGAGCCATTCTTGGAAAGACTGGCCGTTGGCGGCGGTGGATATAGTCTCTGTTGTTGAAACCCTTCAAGGGAGATCTCGTCATCAATGTTGGTTATTGACCGACTAATGTAGCCACCTGAGGACGCAAATGGGGTCGACAATGGAGTAGGCTTCTGAAATCTGCTGTTCAACCTTGCTTGTTCTTGCTTGGCAAGATTGGGATTCGCTACGTTGATGTAGCTTAAGATTTTTTCAAACAATTGCACAAAGAGTTTCAACAAGTTCGAAAGAGAGTATATGCTGTCCATTGGAAGGGCAATTGGGAAGGATTTCTCAGTGAATTGACTGACATGTGTATTATTATTGCCTGCATTTTCATTTTGGCCCTGTTCGTAATCGTTTGTATTGTTAGTAGGTGGTGGTGGGGTGGTGGTTGAGTGTTCATTGACATCTGCTGAGGCAGGCCATAGAAGCGAGTTGGATGATCTCATTCTTCTAATGGTGCTGGCAAACTTGCTTCTTTTGGATTTCGCCAACGGCGTGGTGGGCTTCTGAGGGTGTTGAGAAGATGGTACTGTTTGAGAAGCTGAGTTGTTAATGCTGGTGGACTTTGTAGGGCGAGTTGGGGTCTGTCGCTGCAGATTCAAAAGCTTGTTCAAATCGCCAATTGACCTTGAGCTCTTCATCTTCTTGGAAGCCCCATAAAACAATCCTTTTGGCTTCTGGTTGCTGTCGTTGTCGTTGCTGTCGCTGTCGTTGCTGTTTGTCCTGTTGATGCCCGGCTGTGAGTGCTTTTTGTGTTGCTTTTGTTGGTGAATGTGGTGCTGCTGGGCAGCAGCAGCAGCAGTAGCAGCAGCAGCTTTCAAATCTGCTTGCAAGTTTGTTTCAATGTTCACCAACGTCTGCTCAAAGTCCTGCGAGGATTCGCAGATAAGGGTTTCGTTCATGCTGCCCAAGAGAAACTCCAAAAAGCTGTTGACTTTGGCAGTGGACGAGATCTGGTAGTTCAACAACGACCCAATGTTCAATCCCAACCGCACAACGTTGTTCACTTTCAACGGGAAGTTGTCGTTCAAGTTGGCAACATGGTTCGAAGAGATCTTCACGGAGTTCATATAATACATTCCATTGCTGGTGGTGGTGCCAAGCTGTTGTTCGTAGTTGTCGTCCTTGAGGATCAGCAAAAGATAGTTTATCTGGTTGATTCTACTTTGTAGTAGACTGACAATGTTCTCGGACATGGTCCATGCTAAGTTTCAGTTTGCTAGTCGATGGGGAATGGCAGCAGATCTGTGCTGGAGGGCTAGTCGTGAAACGGTTGTTGATGACAACGCAGAATTTTTGAATTTTCTCAATTTCCGCGATTTTTTCAAAGTGCTATATAGATAAAGAGACGACGGCAACTGCCCTTGACTACACGGATTCTACTGATGTTTATTCATTCATTCAAAGCGCTATCAACGGAGGGCAATGTCGGCAGCAGCACTGTCCATAAAGTAGAACTTCAACACGTTCTCAATGACCCAAGCCAACCCAAAGTCCAACACCATGGTCACCGTCAACTTTGTCTTGAACACACTGTCCATTTTCACAAACTTGATGGCCTCATTCAACTCTGGAAAGAACTCAGTGGAGCCCGAGAAGGCCAAGAGGGCCACCCCCAAGATCCCATAGTACATCCCCTTGTTGTCGCCAATGTTCTCTTTGAACGGGTTGCCAATGTAGTTCACAGCAAACGTTGAGACTTGCTGGACCAACTGGAGCAAAAAGATCCCAGTGTTCAACAACGATGGGACGAATTCCTTCTCCAAGTCTGGCTTGGGCTCTCTAGGCTCGAGCTTGTAGATCTCTCTATTGATGTACACCAAGGTGACAATATGCACTGCAAACTGGCCCAATATCGAGCCCATGATATAAGTGTTGAAAATCCCCGCCTGCGGTCTTTGTTTCGACAATGTCTTCAAAGGTTTCCCCTTGGAGATACTCAAGAAGCAAACGGAAAGCAACAACCCAGACGCGGTGGCTTGGCCATCGCCAAACTTGACACCCGCCAAGTAAACAACCGACAAGGAGTAAGCGGAAATCAAACAGTTCAACGCCAATATCTTGTACATCTGGATGGTCGACACCAAGGCACAACGGCCTTGGCGGATAACGTTAGTCACGGTGGCTACACTGGACAACTTCGAGGTAAATGGCGCGGCCACAGAGGCGTCCCCTAATTTCAAAGTAGGTGCTTCTTCGTCTTCCTCCGCCTCTTTCAAAGACCCCATCAATTGATCAGCAATCCCGCCGCCAGCACCCTCTTTGCCAGAGCCACTGTTCTTTGCCCCGGTGTAACCATTTATGGCCATAGGAATATTGTCTGGCATCTTGGCAATTTCCCGCTTTTGCGCATCGGTGATCTCCACCCCTCTTGCCTGCATCGTTTCAATGTAGAATGGGTTTTTAGGTCCTGGTGGGTACAAATGGGCAATTGGCTTAGGCACCGAAGGTGCAGGCTGGTTCCATCTCAACATCAACCCCTTCTGGCTCTCGTACACTCTTTGCACAGCTTGAATCTTGCGGGTGTCTTGGACTTTTTTCATACCTTCCTCAGTACCGTTCAACAAGGCAATACCAACATGGGCCTGTTTCAAAGCGCCAACGTCATTGGTACCATCACCACACATCAAGGTGTTGTATCCCATGTTCTTGTAAGAGGTCACAAGAAACTCTTTCTGAGCTGGCGATGTACGTGCATAAACCCAAGTGTGTCTGATCAAGGACTTCAATTGAGGGTTGTCCATCAATTTGGCCAAGGCGTATCCAGTGACGCAAATATCGTGTTCCTTGTACAACGCTTCGTCAATTTCCCCAGTAGTTGGGATGATTTTCGTCTCTTCAACGTTTCTCCAAACAAGGTCTTCTTTGATATGGTCATAGTCCTCAGAGGAGTCCAAGATTAAGACATCCCGTTCAACAATCTTCACTTCTTTGGCAACGTGCACAGCTGTCAACGGGTTGTCGCCCGTGATCATCACGCATCTGTGAGAGGAGTTGTTCAACATTTCAATGGTTTCAATAGCATCTGGCTTCATAGGACAATGGAACACAATAAACCCGGCAAAACTCAACTTGGTTTCAACAAAGTCACGGTCAAAACTGTCAACTTTCGCAAGCACGTTGTTACCATCAAGATACTTGTAAGCAAGAGCCAACACTCTGGACCCGGATCTCGTGAAAGACTTGTAAATCTCTTCATAGTATTCTGGGACATCCACCAATCTTGACTTGATGGTTTCTGGCGCACCTTTAACAGAAGCCAAAACTTTGTTGGTTTTCAGAATGTGGGAAATAGTGGCAGATCTTTTCAACGCAGAACTGAATTGGAATCTTCTAAGAATCTTGATTTTGTCGTCGTCATAATTAGGCAGTTGCTCATTAGCACCGTTGAGGACAATATGGTTTTTCTTCAAGAATCTAGTGTCTCTGACAACTTGGTTCTTTTTGTTTTCTGATAATTTCCACCCACTTGCCTTCAATGTAGCTTGTTCCATTGGATCGCCCACCAATTCGCCATCATCCAAACGCACCAACGCATGAGCCGAGCCCAAAACATAATTGACAACTTTAGGCACCTCGGAGTCAAACGTCTTGTAAAGATGTCTAATGTCCAGAGTGTTGAACCCAGCCAACCCTTCAAACACCAAGTCTTCTCCTGTCAAAGTACCGGTCTTGTCAAAACAGCAAACGTCAATTCTACCAGCCAAGGGGATTCTAAATGGCTCGGTACAGTAAATGTAAAACTTACTCAAGGCCGACAAAGAATTGTTCACCGCCATAGTCAACTCCATTGGCAATTCAGGTGGAACCACAGAAGTGATGATCAAGATGCAATCCAAAATCAACTTGGACTGTTTTCTACCCATCTTGCTACCTTCAACCCAAACGTATCTGGAAGCAGCAATGGCAAACACCAACAAGAACAAAATGAAATACAAAGACTCTTTATTGCCAACCGAGATTCTTTCCGAGCTGAAAATCATGACTCTAACAAGAGACCCTTGAGCAGTTTCAAACCCGGTTTTGCTGACAACCGCCAAAGCACCACCATCTGGAGGAGCACTACAATTGGTTGGGTGTTCTGGTCCAGTAACTTGCAAGATCTTCGTACCGCCGTGCAAGATTGAGTTCTTGTCAAACCCTTCGGCATCAAACTTGTCCAGGTCCGGTCTTAATTTGATCGATTCTTTCAATAATGGGGTGCTTTCACCACTCAACATGGCCTCGTTCACAATGGAAGTCCCGTCAACCATAATCAAATCGCATGGAACAGATGTCTCGTCGTTGTTTCTCACAACAGAAACCAAGTCACCTGGGAGCAACTCGTTGGTCTTCAAACGAAGCCATTTATGCATCCGGTACACATAAATGTCGAATGGCTTCACACCCATGGTTTGAAACTCGTTCATGGTGCTTCTTCTTTGGATGATGGTTGAGCATTCAAAAGAAACCAACATGAAAAGCGAAAACAAGGAGTAATACCAAGAGTCATCCATCACCCAAAGAGCAACGCAAAACACCTGGAACACAAAGAACGGAGCCACTGCGTGTTCCTTGAACAATTCAAAGAATGTTGGGATGGGAATGTCAAACTTGTTCTCGCCATAAGTCTTTTGAAAAGTGTATATTTCATCATCGCTGGTGAGACCCTTGCTGTGCTTGAAATCTTTAACTTTCGGTTCGGAATCAATCAAATACTGGGGTGGGTGGAAGCTGTTGGTCTCCACATCGTAAACGAACCTGCGCTGCTGGAAAATGAACGCTGTCTGCCGTTCATCGTCGGCGTACACCACCCGATTGATCTTGACAATCGACCCAACCCCGTGGTTTTGCAAAGGATGAATCAAAATATGGGTGGCCTCGTCAATCGAGCCGGCAGAAGTGTAGTTGAACTTCGCATTGAAATCAATGTCCCACAACGGAATGAGGAAAAGCAAAGAGTGGACCGTCAAGATCGAAAGAGCATAAACAAACGTCCATTCGCTGCCCACAATGTACTTGTCGTAATGGTTGTAGAAGATGTTGGCAAACCACGGGTAAACTGTGTAAAGCGGGACGGTTGCCGGTCTAAACAAAAAAGAACTAGGTCTCAAGAGCCTGGTAGACTCGATGCTATACTTCCTGTCCACAAGAGAGGGTTGTTCAGACATTGTTGCTTGAGGTAGTAGTTCCTTTCTCAAGCTGGATTTTGGGTTGAGTGGCATTTTTGAACGAGTTTTTTTTTTTTTTTTTCACTTTATCGAGAAACCGGCGCGGCGCGGATTGCGGGCGGGAAGATGAGAAGAGAAGAGAGAAGAGAAGAGAGAAGAGAGAAGAGAGAAGAGGCTGAACAGATAGATGCTGCTGAGGATGAGGATGAAACTGTTGACTGTGCCGTTCTGGAAGCACGGCTTGCAAGCAGAGCTTGTTAACCAATTGCCGCGATTGCGGGTGAACCCCAGATATCCCACCATGACCCAGGACATACTATTGAGGGCTCTCAAGGGCCCGTCGTCAGTGTACTTTCGAGGGAGAGACGGGTCTGGCAAGTCGCTCGCCTTGTTTTTGCATGCTCTCAATGTGAAGCCCAGACCAGACAGCATGGCGCCACGGAAGTACGCCAATTTATCAAGTGTTTTGCTTTTGAGATCGATGAATGGAGTCCAACAGTGCGAAAACTGGTACAAGGACATGGAGATTGAGGACTGGAGGTTTGCAGCAGAGTTCTGCTACACTTCATCTGACGAGCTTCCTGCAGGTTCTCGGATTTTGGTGACCACTGCCTCGGCCTTGTTGGAGAGAAGCGATTTCTATGAGCTTGTTTCGCATGTGCAGTTTGTTGGGGTTGACAACGTCGATCTGTACTTCCCCAGCCGCTCCGTATTTGCCAGAACCTCCAGGACCACGAAAAGGCATCACAAGCTGCCGTTGGAGATTGTCCTTGAGCAATGCCAAGCAGGTCGCTCAAAAGCGAAGTTCGGCTTTGTAGGCTCCAATGAGAGTTCTATACCAAATCTTGGGCAGATCATCAAGCAGCAGTTGGATGTCAAACTTGCGGGAACCCCCGAAGTGGATGTGAGAAAAGTCGCACCTACGAGATCGATCCCTTCGTTTGTGAAAATACACGGTGTTGTTGGAACCCCGAATGGTTTTACCAACATGAAGATCCCACAGAAACCCGAAAGCGGGACTCAGCTCATTGAGGAGCTATCTTCAAGAGAAGTTGCCAAGTTTGACATGAAGTACGCCTCTTACAGGTCTACTGTGATGTCTGACAAACGAGGTGAAATATTGGCAAGCTTCTTGAATTCTACAGCTAGCCGTTTAGCTCTGTTCTTGAAACAGCATGCTCTTCCTCAGGACTCGTCGCCCATGATAGTGTTCCCAGACAGCATCCCTCTTCCAACCGTTCAAGGAATTTTGCAAAGCCAAGGGGTGGATTGCAGCATCTTCAGCATGAGTACACACAAGACAATGCTGGTCTCAGCGATAGCACCACCAACCTTGGCGAATCTCCACTCCATAACCGGGATCTGCTTTCCGAACTTGTCAACCATCGTTGCGGTGGGTCCGGACACATTCAAGACCTCTGACAGGCTCACCTTACTAGCCAGCAGGCTCCGCTTCGACAAAGGGTTGCTAAGCCCGGACAGGGAGTTTGGGTATCTCCTAGACGTAATCAATGCTTCCAAGGGAAGCAGACAAGAGGCCGGCTCTCGGAGCAGAATTCTAAAACAGGTCTACTTGTTTGCGCCAGACAGCGACTCGTTTCTGGCCATGGACGCCATGGGCCTTTACCGAAGCTTGATAGTGCTGGGCGTGAGCCATTTGGACGAGGCAGCCCTATCATGAACCCGCCGCGCTGGTGCACAAAAATTTTAAAAGCATATTTTCGATAACGACAACGTCGATGATGATGGTAGTGATGATATAGTTGACGACGACGATGATGACAACTGACTTGAGCAACGTCACCGAGGTCCCTGATAGCAAACTCTACATCTCGTACAACAACGTGCACAAGCTCTGCAAAGAAGCGGCGCAGAAGTTGCAGGAGGCAGATAAAGTGCCAGACATTATCATCGCCATTGGGGGCGGTGGGTTTATTCCAGCCCGGATCTTGAGATCCTTCTTGAAGAAGTACAAGGGAAGAAACATCCCCATTCAGGCCATTATTCTTTCCTTGTACGAAAACACAGGCAACCCCGAGGATGACGACAAGATTGGCAAGCAGGTGATTCGCAGTCAGTGGTTGGCCCTCGACAAGCAAATGTTTGTGGGAAAGAAGTTGTTGATTGTCGACGAAGTGGACGACACGCGAACCACGTTGCATTACGCTTACACTGAGTTGCTCAAGGATTTGGAAAAGTGGGAGAGCGAGTTGAAATCTGACCTGAAAACCCAGCTTGGAGTGTTTGTGGTGCACAACAAAGACAAGCCAAAGAAGGCAGAGCTCCCTAAAGAGTTGATGGAAAGTGGCAGTTACGTTGCTGCAGCAACAGTCAAGGACGCCTGGATCGCATATCCTTGGGACGCCGATGATATCGACTTGCACACCAGATACGCTCAGCTACAAGGAAATATATAATTTACAATATGCTATTTTTTTGTCAATAAGATTTTCAATTGATTCACTTACTCTTCATCAATGTCTTACTCTTCATCGATTTCTCCATTCGCGTAGATTATGTCGTCCTCTTCGATCATTTGGACCCCTTGGGTTTCATTATCGTTGAGGGCGTTCAACAACTGGGCGTGAGGTTTTCTAGTCTTCAAGTTGCTCGTCTTTTTCTCATCAACTGCCTGCATCTCCTGCTCGTCATCACTTTGTCCTTCTGTCTCAGCTGTCTGCTGCTTCTTCGAGCCCAATTGGTTTCTCAATTCATATTGAGACTTCAAGAGTACCAACTTCCCTTGTAAGCTCAACAAATTGTTTAAATTAGAGTTGTTTTGTTTCACAGCAGCTTGGAATCTCTTCAAACTCTGAAGCTTTTTCCCTCCCTGGGTGGCAGTCTTTGCAATGTATCCCCCGTTGAACAACAACATCAACTTGAACCAGTTGTCCAACCTCAAGTACCTGAGGTCTGTCTCTTCATTCTTGAAGAAATACCGCAAGAGCGTCAGAAACATCACATCAATCTCTTCGTTCTTGGAGTTTTTCAAAATGGTTCTGATCAAAAAGGTATTGTAGTTATTTCTCAACGCAAACCCAACAAGCTCATTGGGGAAAGGTTTCACTTTTTTGAATTCTTTCAATAGCTCGTCAACAGTCTCATTACCTGTGATGATTATTTTCTTTTTGTGGTGAGAATGCTTATTGCTTTTACTCTTCTCCTTCTTTTTCCCGTCGTTGATGTCCAAAGATTTCAAACCGCTCACAAGATCGTTGCTGACCCCGACTTCAAGAGGGACCACCTTTTCTTTTGTAGCCAATAGATTTTCCACATTGAAGGCAATGACTTTGCTCTGGCTTGCAACGCATATCACTTCCCAGAATTTGGAGATTTCAAACCCAGTCATTTCCAACACCCCAGTGTTGCTGTTCAAGTCTATCGTCATGGCTGTATTGACATTGATTGCATTTCTTCTGAAGACGCATTTGAAAATCTCAAACGACTTGGCATCCTTGTCGCTGTTGTTGTTGCTTGTTATCACAAACTCGGTATTTTTGATTCTAAAAACTTTGAAATCAATGATTGTGTGGTTCAGATTCAATCTGTTATTGAGCTTGTTCTGTTCAATCGAGTAAACATATATGTGATCATCGTCCTGCTTGAACTTCAAGTAAGCGAGTCCCTCGTGAACTTTTGATGTTTCAAGAGAAATGGACGACTTCACATCTTCTTCTTCCTCCTCTTCCTCTTCTTCATCCCCATCTTCTTCTTCGTCTTCCTCTTTTCCCTCATCCTCTTCATCTGCTTCGTCCTCCCCATTGACCGTTATCACAATCTTGTTAGATCTCACAATCTTCCCTGACATGTCAACCACATTAGCACTCAATTCTGACTTTTGTTTATTGAAAGAGGCGACAAACAACTCTTTGTCATTCACACAGCTCATTGCAGAATCAGTAACTGTCTCTTTCACCGCAAGCTTGGACTTCAAAAGCGGCTTTTTCGACAGCACCGAGTATCTTTCAATGTTCTTTTTCACATCGAGGATCCAGAACTCCTGGCCATCATGAGAGCAGCCCACACAGGCAATTGGGATTCTTCTGCTGAAGCTCAAGTAAGCTTCGTCGCTGGCCTTTTCCATGTCGTAGACGTGTATCGTGGTTCCCTTGTCGCTTTTCGTTATGACGACGAGGAAAGGCTTTGTCTGGGCCTTTGTCTCTTTTTTCTTCTCTTCCCCATCCAATTTCCTCTTAGCGGCCCCGTTCCCATTCCCATTCACACTTTCGGCCCCAGGCTCCTCGACATTCAAGAACCCAGCATACCTGATCCGCCCGTTTTCTAGCTGGATGGTCCTGTGCACTTCTCCAAGACCCGGCACCTTGGCATCGCCATTGTTGATCTGGTTTCTGTTCAAGCGACGAATCGTGATCTCGCTCCGAAGCGGTTTATTGAAGCCTTGGGCATAGAGGATGCTGGTGTCGGTGAAGTTCACGAGACTAAACTGGCTGTTAACCTTGACGAACGGCATTCTATGTGTAGACCTGTACTCTTATATATATATATCTGGTCTTCCCTTGAAAGGTCTTCTTCTCTTCACAATTTTTTTTTTTTTTGGTGAAAAATTTTCCGCACATCATCACCACTCCGGTGGGAGTGCGGATCCGGCTACAAGCTGTTGGTCATTTCAAATGATTACGTTCAGTACAATATATACTTGATGCTATGCGGAGTCGAGGATCGCCTTCACCATTTGGATCTGGTTGCCGTTCAACAACAGCATGAATCCCTGGTATTTCTCCATGTCGGTTTGTTGCAAGTGGATCAAGGAATTCTTCACAACCTCGAAGATGTTCACGTTGTCCAACGGATTGTTGCTCAATGGATCATCGACCAAGTTGTCGTCGCCGTAGGCCCAGTCGTTGTCGTCGTCCTCATCGTCAAAGTCACTGTAGTCTTCAAAGACATCGTTGCTGGTGCCCTCGTTCAACTCGGACTCGAGTTTGTCGCTCTCGGATTTCAAGAAATTCATGTACTGCCCGTTCTGAATAGTCCCCACCGACATCAATGGAGTGGCGCCATGGAGCTGGGCAAATGTCGGTGCAGGCGCAGTGGTCCCGATGAGGTCTTTCTCCTTGGACGCCCAGTCCTCATTTCCGGTTTCATCTCCATCGTTTTCGTCATCATCATCATTGCCGTCGTCGTCCTCCTCTTTCCCGCCATTGACATGGAACTGGTCCTCAAAGAACTTCCGGTCGTAGGCGTCGAAATCCACAGAAGATGACGAGTCAAACTCGTGTCTTCGTTTATCCAAACTTTTGATAGCAGAGGGGAGTCGCTCAAGCATGTACACCAAGTTGTCGCAAATGTCCTTGAATATCAAATTCAACTGGTATTTGCTGAACTGCTCGGGCGTCAAGTTGTTCATCAAACTTATCAAGCCTAGGGTCGACAACTTCATATCGAACACTCTTTTCAAAATAGCCTTTCTTTGTTCATCAGCAGGTTTCAAGCTCTTGAACCATATTTGGAAAAAGTCAAAGTAATTGTACTTGACGAGAAGATCCAACGTGTCCTGCACCGAGTACACCAATCCGCTCGCAATCAAGTTGATGGAATGTATCTTCAAACGAGGGCTTTTCATCAAGAGCTCGAACGTGGTGACAAAGGCACTGTTATTTGGATGGTATTGTAAAGTCGCAAACTGCGATGCCATGCTTGAGTTCAACTCAACAAGCTTCATGGTGCATTGTTTCAACAACGCAGTGATGCTCATTTCAATCAACTGTTTTGCAAATCCATTGCTGCTAGCAAGTTTCATCGAAAGAATCACATTGGTTGAAAGTTCGTTGAAATAGTGCAAGTTGCTGGTGTCGATCACAGTGGTTCCGTCATCTTTGAAGTTGGATCCGTTATAATAAATGACCTTCAACATTGCAAACACTTTGTTGAGAAGTTCCTGGTTGTTTGCCAACTCGTGCTCACCATATATCACAAAACTGTTCAACGCCATCATGGCATCACTCATGTAGTTCAAGATCAATGATGCATCCGCCGACAAAAAGTTGTTGTCTATGATAGACACCGACAACACGTTCCACATGTTGGGAGAAATCTTTCTTGACAAGAAGGTGGAATTCTCAATCAATTCAAACGCCTCTGCATAAAAGTCAAACATTTGGTTATCTAAAATTGCCTTAACAACATACAAAAAGGAGTTTTCCAATTCAGCAATGGACTCACTAGAGTTCTCAAAGGAAAGCAAGATGGTGATCATAGTGTTGATGATCCCATTGACAATGATGGACTTTTCAGCACTTACGCCATTCAGCAGCAGCTCGTCATTTTCCTTTTCTTGCTGGAAAATGTTCAACACTTGCTGAGTTAAATTCTTCATCAAGTCAACCCCAAACGGTTGCAACTGCTCAGAAAACTGTTCGACAATTTCCTGCATCACCCCACTGATAATGTCCAAATCAATCTTGTTGGACAACCTGAGCAATTTTTGCATAATCACCACTACCTCATCAGTCAAAGCTTCTTTGAAAGTCAGATTGATCAAGAAAGATTGCAAAGTTAAAGCAGCTTGTGCTTGGATCGCCAACAAGCTTTCCTCTTCGTCGCTCAAATTATTCACCATGGACTCGCCTTGCAAATCAATGAACTGGGCAACTTGATCGTTCAAACTAGCTGTCTTGTCGTTGAATATGTTGAAATTGATCAAGATCCCTTGGAAAATCTTGAACAATTGCTCATTGCTGAATTCAACATTGGAAAATTTGGAAACCAACTCCAATGATCGGAGTCTCATGAACCCATAGGGGTTCACCAAGTTGGGGATCACATAAAACTCCAAAAACTCCAACAGCATTTTGAAATATTTATTTTTGGGATTTGACAAGACATGCGACACCGCGCCAATCATTCTAAAGATAACTTCGCTTTTTTTGATGGACGCCAAATCATTACTGCTGGTGTTTATCAACTGGTTTTGACAAAATGTCAAAATCACTTTTAAGGAATAAGATTCGCGCACATCCACCAAAGTTGTGATGAAATTCAAAGCTGCCAAGTCATAAAGACCACTTTCGTGGTCGAAAATGTCCATATTGAGATGGATGTACTCAACAGGGTCTTCCTCAATCAAACTCAACTGCAGATCCAGTGGGGTCAACAATGGGAGCAAGAAGTTGGAGATCAATTGATCAAGATTGTTTTTCAAAAAGCCTTTCCAAAGTTTGGTGATTTTGACGCAGTTGTCCAAAAACTCAATCAAATGGTAAAGGCAATCATTGGATAAAAACACTTGATGCTGGCACCATTTGGAGATTAGCAAGAAATACAGATTGAGAATCTCTGGAACGAATTCGTCCAAAAAGAAGATTTTGAACTCCAAGTAGTTCTTCTCCTTGTAAGCCCTTGAAGAAGAGTTCAAAGTTGAGATTGGAGTTCCGTATTTGGAAAACACTGCTGACAAGTTTGCAAACGACCATTTTTGGGCTTTCACCCACTGGCAGCTTTTCACCTCTGGATTGGCCACAGACTCCTGGTCTATTGCAATGTACAGCGGCAACTGTTTTTTGATGGTTTCAAGGTGCAAGCTTACCCAGGCATACCGCATGTCCTGAGATTGCAATGGAACCGGCAAGTCGAAAAGGGTCACAAACTTGAAGCACTTGATGATAAACTTCAACAACTCCCCATAAAGTTCGTCCACCATTTTCTTCTTGTTGTTCCCGCTTTCGCCATGGGCGCAAAGATACTGGACTTGCAACAACGACTGGCCCATTTGAATCAACACTGGGAATAATTTCAATATAATTCGGTCCAACTTGTCGCTTCTCAGTTTGTTGGATATCCATCTGAAGGACCGGCAGATCTCCATTAAGCAAAATAGCCCGCTATATAGCTTACTGAAATCGTGATCGTTGTTCAATATCATATCGGCCACGCTTTCGTAAAACGCTTCTTGTGTGGTGGCATAACTTGATCTGAACTCGGTGGAAATGATCTCTGCCAAAATGGGCAACAACTGGTTTTTCTTCAAGTTTTCCAAGTCGTGGATTTCATTGAACGGTAACTCGTTCTCCGGGTTCAATGTCAACGTAGTAATGTGCTGGATTATTTGGACGATTTTGGAAATCACCACAACTTTCTCTTGTGGATCAATCACCACGTTCACCACCTTCTTGCTGTACATGAGCGATGCAGCAGCAGCAGCAGCAGCAGCAGCGCCGGATCCCGATAGGGCGGTTTTCTCGTTGTTTGCAACCGACTCGAACGTGTTGTTCCAATTGTATCCGATGATGTTCTTCACGTTGATCGCTGCTGATAACTTGATGTAGTTGTTGATTGATTTGTCCGAGATCAAATCAAGACAAGCTGACAAGTGGCCCTGCTCGTGGGCAAGCTGGTACAACCGCATCTCTGCCGCGTGTCTGACAGAGCTGCTGGCGTCCAATGTGCCTGCTAAGGCTTCTACCAAACTCATAATAGGCTTGACAGGGGGATTTTCGGTTTTGATGAGGAAGGGAAACGAATTTGGGTTGAATTTTCTTTTCAAAATTTTTTTTTTGGTGATTTTTTCCAGCCATCAAGAGCATCATCAAGATCAAGATCAAGAAGATGAGGGTTCTAACGATGACACTTGGGACACCTAGTGGAGACAGCATCACGGGTGTATTGGGGAAGGGCCTCCCTGGCCTGGCTTCTGAGCACCGGTCTACGTTTGGACTCAAAATGGGTGGAGGATGTGTAGTTTCTTTGCGTCTCCTTCTTACTGTAGCTACTGATGTGGCGTCGCCCGTGCTGGTTCTTCTACAGGGGCCCTTGAGCAGTCAGTCCTGTAAGAGCCTCGTAGAATGGACCCGTTCTTGGTCCAGTTGTCCTGCGATGGGATGGGCATTCGTCGCTTCAAAGGTGAAAAAATGAAAAAATTCAAAAACCCAAAATTCAAATCAAAAATCACCCAGTAAAGCAAAGTCATCTTCAAGCAATGATTAGAACGTCTTGGAGGAAGCTCACTCCTAGAAGGAGAATGGTCTATCTTGGTGGGGCGGCGGCTGCCGGGTGCGGAGTGGCAGCGTTCGGGTTTTACAACAAGCAAATGAAGGAGTACATTGCACAGCGAGTGGGCAACTATCTCACAAAGAACTCGCAGTTCACGGTGGTGTTCGAGGAGGCCAGCGTGCTTCCTGGGTGGAACAAGGTGTATTTCAAGAGATGCTTCATATCCAGAAGGCCAAAGGTAAGGAGGGAGTTTGTGAAGGGAAGCCTTGGAGAAGATCCGATGAACACGGAGGTTTTCCAGCAACTGCTGCTGCTGGTTCAAGATGATGGGAATTACACTCAGTACGATCTCACAATCAGCGAAATCAACCTCAGTCTATCATTTGGCAAGTGGTTCAACAGCAAGGGCATATTGAAAGACGTATCCTTGAAAGGGGTGCGAGGGATCATTGATCGGAGTCACGTCAAGTGGGACCCTGACGATGATGCGCGCAATTACTTGAATGTGGCATCGCCGCTGGACTTTAATATTGAAAAATTCGAGATCGAGGACTTGTTGGTGACGCTATATCAGCCGGACGGCTTCCGGCCGTTCAACATCAGCATTTACAATTGCCAGTTGAGCAAGCTCAGGCAGAACTGGTTGTTGATTGATTTTCTCAGTGCGGATAACATCAACGGGTCCTACGATGGGTCGTTGTTCACGATCAACAAGATATACAAGGGGGTGAACAAGGAATATTTCACACGGTGCCGTATTGATGGGTTGAACGTGGATCACTTGAACACTGGGGTGGAAGGCCCGTTTGGGTGGATTGTGAAAGGCACGGTTGACATGTTGGGCGACATTCGGATCCCGACGTACAAGCACCAGTTGAAGGATGTGCTTCGCATCGTGAAGGAGGACATTTTCAGTCAGGTGGAGGACCATGTTCACCATGAGGGACAAAAACAGCACAACGAAACAACATACGACATAAGCGACAAGTTTGATCTTCAGTTGAAGCTCACGTTGCGGAACGTCAAGGCCAAGCTTCCTTCTTCGAACGATTTGTCGTACATCAACTACGCGTTGATTCGCCCTGTCATTGGGTACATCAACTCCAGACAAACGTTTATGGAGGTGTGCTGCGAGGTGGTGAAGAGCATGAAGGACTTTGACGGGTCCTGGACCATGTACGACAGCAGGTTGATGGACGACATGTCGGACAAGGTGTATGACGAGTTTGCGAACTCTGTCATTGACGAGGAGTTGCAGACAAAGCGGTTGAAGAAGATTGGGTTCTGGGCGTTGCAGATTGTGGTTCAGGTGTTTTTGTTTGGGTTGAGTAGTATCGGGTAAGAAGGATGATTATTAGTGTAAAATTTTTCATTCAAGCAAACGATATTTAATTGGAATGGACTAATTAACCTTCGATCAGGGTGAAGTCATAGATTGAATTGAACTATAAAGCTGACTAGTGGTCCATAATTGGAACGCACAAAAGAAACTTTCTTGGCCAGCAATTCGGACTGTATTTCACCCCTTGAAAGGTGGGTCCAATTAAGCACAGGCCGCCTTTTTATCAATATTGGTAACATCAATGCAGTGAGTACCCGTCACACACAAAGCAAAGCACTGGAGTAAGCAGGCCATCTGCAATCAAACTGTGAGAATGGCCTTGACAGAATGATTCCCAGCAACCCGGACATTTCATGCAGCGAATGTAGCAAAATGGAGAGCCACTCCCATTTCAAGGAGTTGTCCCAATTCGGAATGGTGAAGCCTGAGTTAACTCTGGAAAAAAGAGAAAGTGAGCAGAGGAAGTTGGTCGTAATGTAGAGAGCCAACTGGGAGATCAATTTAGCCTTTGATAATTTATTATACGTGGGAACATCAACTCTGGGCAAAAACAAGTAAACACAAAAGGAAAAAATAAACCCACTTGGTCAGCGCAGGAAGTGAGTACACAGGATAGGGACCGGCATGAAGTGTTTGTTTGTTTAGGACACCCACCCATGAGTTATTGACAAAAAACCTTTTTGGTGGTGTTTAGGAATTGGCAGATATTCAATTAGTAGTATAGCAGCATTGTTTTGTCCAATTCTCGAAAAGAGTACATTAGATAGCTACGTCTTCATGGCTAGCGCTTGGCAGCACAAAAGCAGTCTAAGAGGAATCAGGCAGGCAGCAGGCAGGCAGCAGGCAGGCAGCAGGCAGGCAGCAGGCAGCAGGCAGCAGATAGGCAGGCAGGCAGGAAGCCGGGCAGGTAGGCCAGGCAGGCAATAATAAAAGTACAAAAGTCTTGATAAATCTACCCCCGCTTAAGAACCAAAAAACGAGGGATAAAGGAGCCAGCAGCGTCCAAAACGAGCTTGAAAACCAGCCGGTGGGTTGCGCTTCAAATGATAGAGCTTGCACTGCTTATCGTTCATCACCATATGGTTTGAGGCTTCCGTTGTGCTTACCTAATCTTGACACTTCATCTGGGCAATAGTTACTGGGTGGGCATTCTTTCTTGCTAAAATCCAACTTCTTTCCCACTATCTATAGATAAGATTAGCAGCTAATTTGGACAACAATATTATCAAGCAGATGGTGGTGGGCTAACCAAAAACTCACCATTTTTGCCAAATCGTCCTATTTGTGCCTAATTTATGTAACACGCTTTGTCTTTTTAGGCCTCCCACATGGAATTCAGATTCGCAAAACAGACACTCACCTCACCCTCACTTAGACACACACACACACTCTCTCACTCACACAAGTGTGCAGAAATGCATGTCGTTTTTAGTGCCAAAACGAAAATGAAAAAAATCCCAAACTAAAACGCACGCACTACTGGACTGACTTTTCCAAACACACTCACACTCACTCTCGACAAAACACTCACTTGCCTTTCACTTCAAGGGTGACTTTATTCGGCAGATGAGAGGCATGAAGTGGTTAGATTTAGGATCTTAAGGGATTTTAATCTTCTTTTCCCTTTTTGCTTCATATATATATATATATATATATATTGGATTGATTTCTTTTTCTTATTTTTTATTTCATTATTCTTCAATCTTCAATCTAATAATATCTCGAACTTTCAGTGTCTGATTCCCCTTTCTGTGATATATTTTGTTTATATCTTCAACTCAAAGGAATCCCTTCTCCTTCTTCTTCTTCTTCTTCTCCTCCTCCCCCTTCTCTAGTCAACACAATGAATTACAAAGAAGGATACAACGGAGAGTACTCCGAAACCAACATGCTTGAGCCAGAGATCTCGCAGATAGTGGATACCGATGAGTTGTATGCCAGTGAGGTCACAAAAAAGCTTCAGGTTGAGGATTTGGCAGTGCGGTACGGCATTGACGAGAAGAAGCTTCTCATGAAGGTGGACATCCACGTTGTGTTACCGTTTGCCCTTATCACCTTCATTTCCTTCTTGTGTCGGTCCAACATTGGGGTGTTGCAGATTGAAGGTGTTTACTTTTCCTTGGACATCAGCAAGCTTCAGTTTTTCAGTGCGTACGCAGCGTTCTTTGCGCCGTATGTTTGCTTCCAGTTTGTGTCCAACATTATCTTGAAGCGGGTGCGTCCGCATTTTTGGATCTCCTTGTCTGTGTTGATGTTTGGGGCCGTGACGTTGGCCACCGGTTACGTCAAGACATATGCCCAGTTTGTTGGGTGCCAGTTTGTCCATGGCTTGTTGCAAAGTGGGGTGGAAACTGCAGTTTTCTACATCTTGGCCAGTTACTATGAAAAGGGTATTGCCCAACGTCGGTTCAGTGCCATTTACTCGTGCAGTTGTGTTGCAGGTGCCGTGAGTACTTCCATTGCCTTTGGTATCGATAGACACTTGGAAGGCAAGTTTGGAAAAGCCGGCTGGCAATGGTTGTTGATCATCGAAGGTGCAATGGCCATGTTCTGCGGGGTGGTGTTGTTCTTTGTGATTCCAGATTTCCCTGAAAATGCAAGATTCATGGATGATGATGAAACAACGTACTTGGTCAAGAAGTTGGAGATCTACGGGGGCAAGTCTGGTTTTGAGTTGGAAATCTCCAACAAGGAGTTCTTTTCCATGTTCCTCGATCCAGTGATCATTCTTCCGGCAATTGCAAGTATCGGTATTTGTTTCGTCACTTATTGTTACGCCTTCTTTGAGCCGGTGTTCTTGAGTACCATCACTGATGGTGGCATTTCCGAGGCCAACAAGCGGTCGGTGTTCCCATGGATTGCTGCGTTTGTTTATTCAAATGTGTCGTCCTACATTTCAGATCTTGTGCAGATGCGGTTCCCCTTTGTGATCATCAATATCTTTGTCACCATTCTAGGGGGTGGGTTGGCATATTCCCATCCAACCACACACTTGCCCGACAACATGAAGTATGCAGGGTGTTTCTTGATTGCCTCGGGGGCGTTCACAGCTGCACCTTCCTTGGTCTGTTGGGTGTCCACCAACTTGGGGGGTCACACCAGAAAGAACTTGGGTATTACCATGGTGATTGCTTTCCAGAGTTTGGGTGGGTTGGTGTCGATCTTCCCCTTCTCAACAACAGGCGCCAGATACACTGATGGGTTTGCGTCGGGCTTCGGGATCATTGTGTTGGGGATCATTTTCACAAGTGCTTACTACGTGGTGTTGAAAAAGGACAACAAGATGAAGAGAACCCCTGAATACAAGATGAAGTTCAGTCAGTATAGTCAGAGACGTCAAATCATCTTGGGTGATAAGAATCCAGGCTTTGATTATCTTTACTAGTCCCAACCCAACCCTTTCTTCTCACCTCACCTCCACCCAAAAACGAACAACAAATAATCCCCAGACATGCTGCCTAATTCCCACTGCTAATAGCAGTTCTTCGCATTACACGACTTGACGAAACCCTTCGAAACCCTAATTCTCTTTCCAAACCTTTTTTTTCTCTTTCTTGTTCTTTTCATTCTTGGTTATCACACATTATTATTTTAGTGCTTTTTTTTTTGTTTTAGTTAGATTTTTCAAATTAGATGAGGCCGAGTTAAATTTTAGGCTCACTATTGTTTACGCGCCTGGGTGGCACCGTAAACAGACAGCAAGATGGAGGCACCTTGCTGTGTGCTCAGTCTTGTGTTTGTCTGGTATTTGTATCCAGCGACTAAGACAACTCGTTGCAGTTATCCTTATCAAGAGACCGCCTGTAGAGTAGTGCGTTCGCAGGTCTCACTCATTACCTCAGCCGTCGTTATTACCATTCGCTTTCAAAAGGAAGCTCCATCACCTGGCGGTTCCCATGGGCAACCCAATCTGTTGTGCGATTTGGGGGAGCGTTTTAGCGTCCCGCGACACTAGAAAGAAGCCTAATCCACCTGGATAGCACCATCCCTTAAGTTGTCCTCAAAGTGCGTTCTCCCTAATCTGTGACCTAAGTTTGGGAATTAGTTTGCTTGGTGCCAAATCAAGAAAAAAGAACAAAACAATATAAAGAAAGCACAAGCTCAGCAGGTTTTTTGGCAGGCATGGCTCAATGTGGCAGGAGCGAGGTGAAGGAAGTCACTAGTAGTCACATATGCGCCTTGGCTGGGAAGGAAGTTGCTAGCTGTATGTTTTGGCCCAGATATCATCTTGTTGATAACGAGTTCAGCGACAGCTGGTCCATTCCATGTCCTTGAGGCACAACCCTTTTGCAAAAAAGATGAGACGCTACAAGTTGTTGAAGGGAACGAAGAATGGTATTATAGGCAAGGGCAACAGCTATCCCCCGACAAGTACTTACCTTTGCGCACCTCGTGCGCATCAATAACTAACCCCATGACCCCCAGCAGACCATGAGAAAGAAATCTGGTTGACCCCTTCTCATTTTGACACTTCACTGCTGGAGTTTGTGGCTTTTTTGGCATTTTTGGCCTGGGTCAACTCTCTTCTGTTGCAAGGGTAGTTCTCACCAAACATGCTCTTCATTTTGGTGTTCATTTCTTGCGGGATTTTGTCCTTGACAACCTTCAAGAGGTTCAACCAGTCGCCTCTGGAAATCTCCTTTGGTTTGTGGAATAACTCATTAACGCTCGTATAAAACACCTTGCCATCAAGACCAGTGTACCTTTTGCGTAATCCTGGAGGAGCTGGCCCATTAACGACAAAACTGGTGGCGACTGCAAGAAGCTTTTCTTCATCCTTGATGTTGTCCATGTCAAACGCATCCAAGCCTCTTCTTGTGCCCGCCTTGGCGATTTTGCCAATGGACTCTTCGGTAAACAATCTGTCCATTGCGCTTTTCAAGTCTTCGCTCTTCTTTTCGTCCAAAGTCTCAAAGGACTCTGACATCATTGTGCTAACGCTTTCAAGATCGAATTCCATGATGAGGGCTGTAAAGAAAAGAGTATAATGGTAATGATAGAGGAAAGCAAAGGGAAACCGCTTTCAAGGGGCTCCAGATCATATTTATACATGCTGAACAGACGGAATACACTTTTTAAGGGTTCCATGATTCATTCACTTTTTCAGTGTATTTTATTTTCAGGAAGTCACCTCGCAAACAGTTGCTTCTTCCGCCGGACCCTTAACTTGGTCGCTTCCCTCCTTATCTTTCTCAAGGGCACAATGGTTCTCGTATTTGCCCTTTGATGTTCCCGCCATTCCATCGTAAGCCCTTCTTCCTGTCAAATTCATTCACAATCAATAAATGTTTGGAAAAAAAAAATGGCGCCAACGGGGCGGATTCAAATTGAAATATATTCCACCTCAACGCCTGCTTTGAAAGCTCTAGTTCTTCCAAGGTAAACCGTAAAGAGCGGACCATCCAGTCCAGCCCATGGATCAGCAGCGAGCTTTTTAAGTGCAACAATTTTAAAACTCACTAATAGAGCTGGAACCCCCGCGGCTGCTAGCATCAGACTTTCCTTTAGTTATTAAGATAATTCCATTGTTTTTATTACAAAATTAACATATCGGATGATGCGTAATGTCTGGCACCATGGGAGTAGTCTTTGGCACGTAATACACATTGGACACCTAGAAAATTTTACGTTCATCGTTGGGATGATGGCTCAGTTGGTAGAGCATCTGCCTTGCATCTAGTCGAGGTTAGCAGGGGGTCCAGGGTTCGATTCCCTGTCATTCCATTTTTTTTACTTTTCAAAAAAATTTACTTAATTCTAAGCGCACGCCCTATCAGAATGTAGTTGAGCTTACTAATACCTTGCTTTTGACGTTGATTATGGCTGTTAAGGTTTATATTCTATGGTGTGCCTACTTAGACACGGCGCAGCGACTGACCCAATATCATCTCGGACGCCAACTGCAAGCGCTGTTCCAAAGGTTTGTCAAAGTTCTTGACGCTTTTGTTGACCACCGGCCACACCTCGCCGTGCTTGGGCTCGGCCTGCTTGAAATCCTTCACCAACCCTTCCACATCCTGCGTGGAGCCCTTTCTCTTGTAAAACACGTACAACCAGCACCAGGAGTCCCCAAAGTCTTGATCTGCCGCCACCGCCCGTTCGAACCAGAGCTTTGCCTTGTCAAACTTTCCCTCAATGTAGAAGTTCACCCCGATCGCCATCAAGATCCTTGGGTGCGAGTCTGTTTGCTTCATTGCGTCCAAAAGGTACTTTTTCATCTCCGATCTCTTGCGCACAGTGCTGGCTAGCATCTGTGCCCACACCCTTGGAGACTTGGGGAACTTCTGGTGTGCTTGGTTGAGATAGAGTGTCTGGTTCTCCATTTGGTACTTCATCACCCAGAGCTCGTCGCTCAGTGGGTTTGCAATGATCGCCTTCTCTAGAAAAGACCGGGCCCGCATCATCGTCAGTGCGGGGCCATCCAGGTAGCTTTTGATGAGGAGCTTCCACAACGGGATAGAGTGACCACAGCGGCCCACTCCGGTTGAGAATGCATGTCTCGCTTCTGATAGCTGGTCCAAGTCGTCTTGGTAGATTTGCCCGCGTTGCATGTGTAGCTTCTCGTTGTGTGGGAAATTTTCAAGAGCTTTTCCATTGAGCGCTAGCGCTTCCTGAGGTTTGCCCAACTGTCGAAGTAAAGTCACGGTTTTGTACCACATTCTCACGTCATTTGGTAGCTGATCACGAGCTTTTTGCAAAACTTGCAATGCTTTTGAATACAGTCTTGTTCCGTGCTCAAGTTTGACAATTGCAAGCCACACATCGCCACTTTGTGGGTTCTTTGATATTGTAGTGTTGAGAACTTGCCTTGCACGGTCGACGTCGCCGTTGCTCCAAAGTTCTTTGGCATAGCGGAGCGGAAACTCCTCAACTCCAGGGTTCAGTTCAATGGCGCTTTCGTACGCTTCATAAAGCATTGCAACTGCTTGTTCAGTGTTCATTTGCTTCAACACATTGAAGTAGCTTCTCCACATTGGTGTCTCGTGTGGGTAGTTTTCGCAAATGACCTTGTAGATCAAAACTGCAAATCGGCGATTGCTTTCCTGGCTCTCCATCAACGACTCTGCGTCCTCCTTCCATGTGATCATCTTGTCCACCTCGTCCATGCTCTCCATTCCCAAGTGCAAGCAGTTCTTCACAATGGCGGTGGCAGTCAAGGGGAAATTTGTGCCGCATTTCTCAGCTTCCTTGTACCAGTCCTGTCTGCTCCCCTTGAGAAGGGATATCGCTTTGTGCATCATTGCATCGATTTTCTTCTCCGCCTCTTTCAACTTCTCTTCCAATTTGCATGCCTCGATCCATATCTCACGAGCTTTGGGCAACTTCTTTCTGGCTTTGTTCAAAATCTGCTTCAATTTCGCAGGGTCTTCCTCCATGCGAATCAAGGCCATCCACAAGTCAATCGAGTCCGGGATCACCTCCACACTGGCTTCAATCAATCGCTGGGCCTCTTTTGCATCGTCTTCCAAATTGATGGCCTTTTTCCACAAGGCAATGCTCTTACTGACATTCCTCAATGCTTTCTGGACAACTTTTTTCTTGGTGAACTGGTCGTTTTCCAAATCAACCGCTTTTATCCACAACTTTTCTGCCTTGAAGTTGTACGTCAACCCTTGGGCAACAATATGCTTGCACTTTGCCGGATCGTTGCTGTTCAAATTGACATTCTCCAACCATATTCCTTCGTCGTGCAAGCACTTTTCGCAACCTTGTTGAATGATTTTCCTAGCTTGCTTGAAATTCCTAGCTTGCCACTCAACTCTGGCACTGGCAATCCAGTTAAGAGGGTTATTCGGCTCAGTAGTTCGCCAAGACTTGAAAACTGCTCGTGATTTCTCCAAGTCACCAATCGCCATTCTTTCTCCATCTTCCCCTTCTTCTTCGTCTCCACCGTCGTCTCCATTCTCCAACTCAGCCAAATACTTTTCTTTTGTGTCTTCGCCATTCAGGGTGGCCCCCTTGAAGCTGCTGTCCAATTTCGAACTCAACATCTTGTCTCTGGCAGAGGAGATCATCTCGAAATTGGCATCTGCCTCCAGAAGGATCTCATTGGAGCCAGCATGGCCCTCGATGAGCCCGGATATCAAACTGTCAGACACGTTGTAGGTTCTTCTTTGCAGTTTGAGGATCTCGCGCTGTCGTTTGTTTCTCCGCGTCATGTCGCCTGCTTCCGGCATGTTGAGCCACTGTTCGGCCGAAACGGTCAGTAGTTCCTTCTTGAGGTCGGTGAACTGGCTGCTGATCGAGCCATCCTTCTTGTCTTCATCTTGCTTCCGCTTCCGCTTCCGCTTGTTTCGTAGCTTCTCCTCAATGGCGTCGTACACCTGGTCGGCCTCTATGTCGTCTTTTTCCTCGCGCGTTGCAGCGAGCAACCCTGTCTCCTGGGCATCGTTGGAGTCGCCGCCGCCGCCACCCTCATGGAGCCCGTCTTCGTCATTTTGCTCTTCCTCGTCCTGCTCTTGTTTGAGCATCGGTCTGGCGGTGCCGAGGTCTGCCCGCGTTGTGAAGCCCGTCGCGCCACGGAGACTCCCCGCAACATAGTTTGGCGGCTCCGGAAGGTCCAAAAAGCTCAATCTTTCCATGGGCAGCTGAAGTGTCGTCGTTCCAGAGTGGTCTTCTTGCCTCATCCATCATTTGGGAAAGAAGGTGGAATTTTTGAAAAGAGAGTTCCACGTGACCAAGATCATCGCCTGGAAATAATAAAAAAATTTTATGAAATTTCGTCCCTGTTAAGAAGAGGAAAGAAGCTTGGATGAAGAAGAACACCTGGGCGAGAAATGTCGAAAAGATCTGCTGACGCCAGCATTGGCGAGACCTCCAAGGCCTCGAAGACGAGCGATGGCAGCGTGCCAAAGACGAAGGCGACAGAAGAGGACGACGTGGAGATGGGGGAGTTTGAAGACCCCTACGGTGATGAGTTTGAAAGTGATGGAGAGATTGTCCAGATAGATGGAGATGATGATGACGAGGAGGAAGGCGAGGCAGGCGAAGAGTCCATGAAAAAGAAGGCTGAAGAGGCCGTGAAAATAGACGAGGAGCAGAGCGACGCAGTTTACCTCCCACACAAGTCCAAGCCTCTTGGGCCGGACGAGGTGATGGAGGCTGATCCGTCGGTGTACGAGATGTTGCATAACGTGAACTTGCCATGGTCGTGCTTGACGGTGGACGTTGTGCCGGACAACTTGGGGGACGAAAGAAGAGGCTTTCCTGCATCGATGTCGGTGGTCACTGCTACCCAGGCGCCAAAAGCCAAGGATAACGAGTTGATCTTGATGAAGCTTGACAATTTGGTCAAGACCTTGGTGAAGGACGATGACGATGACGACGATGAAGAGGACGACGATGACGAGGATGCCAACAAGGGAGACCCAATCATGGAAAGTGAGACCATCCCATTGAAGGACACCACAAACCGTATCAGGGTTTCTGCTCAAGCTGCGAAAACCGGGCAGTATTTCACGGCAACAATGCTTGAAAACGGTGATTGCAACATTTACAATCTCTCTGCACAGTTTCAATCGTTGAGTGCTCCAGGGTATGCAATTCCAAAAAACGCCAAAAAGCCAGTTTACACGGTGCGCAACCACGGGAACGTCGAAGGTTATGGGCTTGACTGGTCTCCTTTGATTGACACCGGTGCTTTGTTGAGCGGTGATGTCAGCGGGCAGATATATCTCACCACAAGAACCCCTAGCAGCTGGGTTACTGAAAAGACTGCCTTCACATACAACAACCACTCCATCGAGGACATACAATGGTCCAAGTCAGAGAAAACCGTGTTTGCTACCGGCGGTGATGACGGGTATGTCAGAATCTGGGACACACGCTCAAAGAAACACAAGCCGTCGATCAACATTCAGGCTTCGGCCAGCGACGTCAATGTGATTTCCTGGAGTGAGAAAGTCGACTACTTGTTGGCAAGTGGGCACGATGATGGCAGTTGGGGGATCTGGGACATGCGGAACTTCAAGCCAAACAAGGAAAAAGTGACACCGGTGGCAATGTATCATTTCCACAAAGCCCCTGTCACGTCGATCAGTTTCAACCCGTTGGACGAGTCGATCATAGCGGTTGGGAGTGAGGACAACACTGTGACGTTGTGGGACTTGGCAGTTGAGGCGGACGACGAAGAGATCAAGCAGCAAAAGAAAGACATCAAGGAGATTGAGGACATCCCTGCCCAGTTGTTGTTTGTGCATTGGCAACGAGACGTCAAGGAAATACAGTGGCACCGTCAAATACCAGGGGCCTTGGTTTCTACAGGAAAGGACGGCTTGAACATATGGAAGACCATCAGTGTATGAAGTTAGTTTTATAAGCAAATGTAAAAAATAAATGAATAAATAAATAAACAAAACAAGTCAAGGACGAAGTAGTGGTTGGTGCTCACTTTCAAGCTCTCTGTTGGCCTGATTGATTTCCTCGTTCTCCTCGGCGATTTTCTCAGGGTAGGCTCTTTGGTAATAAACACACAAGGCAAGCAACACCCCTTGCAACGTTGCGGCGGTCAAGTATGGCAACCACGAGCTCCAAATGGCACCTGGGTTGAGCATCAAGGTCAAGCACCATATAAACCCGCCTGGTGTTTGCATGCACATCATGGCAATCGACAACGAGCCAGGGTGTTTCAACTTGTAGATGGTGTATATCTGGGGCAAATACTGGAGCGAGGCCAAAATGGTGGAAACAAGCCCCAAGACGTTTGCCACCTTGTACAATAACCCAGGCTGGACCAAGAGCGTGTAGAGCAAGACAACCCCGTGCGCGGCAGCGTACCAGGCACAAAGCATGAACACCCGGTATATCCTCTGGTACTCCTTCTTGTCCTGGATCACCGAGTCGTGGGTGTACAAGACGCAGAATATTAAGATAAGCGCTGCACAGATGGTCTGGGTGCCCACTTGGATCATGCCAATCTGGCCGGAAAGACACTCAAACTTCGTGAGGCCGCCGTATGAGCAGCAAGAAACCCCCACTGAGCTGAGCAAGAGAAGATTGGCAAACGCAGACAACCCCGAGGTCGTCCCCATCAAGAGAAAGTACGGCGAGATGCCCTCCGATGTTCTTCTGTGGATGACCTTCATGTGCTGCGGAACATACGAAACGGCGATGGCTGCTGCGAATGCAAGAGCAAAAACAGAGCTGAAAACAGAAGGGTTGCGATAGGCGTCGCACCGGTGGTCGTCCATGATTATCCTCCTCCTCTTCCTCTCTTGTCCTGTCTTGCCCCGTATTTTTGTCTTTTTGATTTTGTCTTTTTTGGCTCAGGCCGTCCCGTGACGCAGCCCAAAGGTGGATCTCCCAGTTCGAGTTGCCGAGTAGATACCTCTGGAGCATTCTTCTCATGATCTTTGGCAAACGAGCATATCAGCTAAAGGCTTACTCTACGATAAAGGATAAAAGAATCTTTATTGAATAAAGCCAAAGTTTCTAAGAAGTAAAGTTATAATGATTAGATGATTTATAAAACAGTAGAGACGAACAGAAAAGAGAAAAGCAAGTATGGTAGTGTACAATATATAAGAGAGATGCTCGCGATCGAGAGCAGACAGATAAGAAAATAGAACTGAAGGATAAAGGATAAGGTTCACTCTAGCGAGATAATGAACAAGACCAGCCTGTCATTAAGAATATAATAAAAGGGTAAGGAGGAGGGAGGTTGGAGGTTGGAGTTGTAGTTATTGTTTGGGAGATATGCAGTGTGCTACTAGAGCAAGCAAGCAACAACAGCCATGGCACCTGCAGCAAAAGAAGCACTGTACAACCCGCTACTCATGGCCATGCCAGCGTTGGCAGAACTCCCACTGGCACTGGCGGAGCTGGAAGAGTGTTCGCCAGACTGGGAGGACGACAACGCAGTCTTGCTGCCGCTCTCGCTGTCGCTGTCGCTGTCGGTGTTGCTGGCCTTGAAGGACTCTTTGCTGGCTTCGGAGATCGAAGCGTTGGCAGCAGATTCTTCGCTGGCAATGCTGGCAGCGCTGACGCTGGATGCAGCCTTGAGGGCCTTGGAGAGCAAGGACTCCGATCTGGCAATCTGCTGGGAGTTCAAGGTCTCTGTGAATGTCATTGTGAACATGCCTCTGTCCTTGATGGTGACGGACCCGGCAGTCTTGAGCGTGGAGTGGCCAAGCTTAATTGTTGTGGTGCTTGGCGCATAGGTGGTGTAGTAGGTGTATATGATGGTGGTGGTGAGTGTGGTGAAGTTGTGGGCCAACATGATGAAGAAAAGGAAGATGAAGTTTTGTATTCAAAAAAGAAGTGGTGAATATAATGATGAAGAGAGAAGGAATAAAAAAAAGAACAAAGATCGAGATGCAGCGTGCACTATATATATATATATTAACCCGCAGTTAAATATCGATGATGGCATTAGCTCAAATTCCTCTTCCTGCATTGCCTTTCCCATCCCGTTTGGGGAGTTTTCGTGCTGGAAGAAAGGCTTTGTGCTGGTTACCGTTGAATGGTACTCAAGCTGATCTATGTGGCAATGGGCGCATAAAGGGTGGTTTTCCCAACATGCATGACATTTGTGGTAAAATCTGGTTTTTTCATGCGAGGGCCGCCACCACCGGTGCTACCGCTCCCTGGTAGTGTTGAGTGCTGCCACGTTCTTAATCATCGGTAGAAATGGTTTGATTCTCAGTTTAAAGTGTTGAATCGAATCATCAATCAAGCGTAAGATCAATGACTATCATCAATGATGTTCTCAATAAATGTAACGAGGGAAAGATTTTTCTTCAACAGACGTCGTCCAAGAGAATAATTTCTGGGCCCCGTTTGAGGCCAACAATCTTAAAAATAGAAGGCCCACTAGTTTCTGAGAATGAAGGATTCTACATCACTCGATACCATGAATAGAAGTTTTTTTATAAGCAGTCACCGAGATTAGCACGTTTTCGGGCGGCACATCAATAAGATGACAAGAAAAAAAAAGAAAGGGAAAGAAAAAAAAAAAAGCGTAGTGAGATGACGTTGAAATGAATTGATGTGACATGGACCTTCCAGTGAGGCGTCAAACTTTTCCTGCTGATGATGCTTTCAATTTTTGTCTGCGAATGTCATGCATTTTCTTGATGCGAATTTGTCTTGTTTTCCCTGTATACTCTTTGATCTGATTTAGCTTGATTTCTCTGGCACTAGCATCTGTCATGAACAATGGTTTTTTTTCGCTGTACCCATCACAAGGCAGGCCTAATCTCACACAGGTGGAGCATAAAGGTTTCTCCTCAGGGCACTTCTTTCGTCTCACTCTGCACGTCCAACATCCGTATCTCGATCTTCCAGATTTTCTGCTGTAGTTGTAGGGCCTTGCTTGTGTTGCAGTTGATGAATCTTGCTTTGGCAAAGAGCTTGGGCTTTCACCTGGGGCTGAGGTTCGAAATTGACTCGCATTGTCATTTTCTGTTGTTGGCACATTTCTCGTTCCTGGCACGTTGTCAGCTTGCTCGTTCTCTTTCTTGTCGTCAATTTCATCTTCATAGATGTTGATTTGAGTACCACGGGGTCTCAAGTAGCCATCCTGTTCTGGTTTGTTTTCCTTTCCCTTTGCACTGGTTGAATGGCCGCTATTGACCGCATCGTTCAAGACTGAGTTGAGCCATTTGTTTTTTCTGGGGGCAGACTTTTCACAATTGGACTTTTCAATCTGTTGAAGTGGTTTCCTTTTTGGAGCGCCCCTTGGTCGACCCAATTTTTTTTTGGGCTTGGCATTTTTTCTCAAAGATTTTTGTCGAGATGGCGACGGTGCCGGTCTTTGGCCCTTGTGGTCTTGACTTGACGGAGCAGGGATTGTTGCAGGATTGAGCCCAAAAAGAAGGTAATCAAAATCGTCTTTGAACAATTCCTTGGTGGAGTGATTGTTATAATAGTTGTCGCTTTTGTTGTTGTTGTTGATGCTGTTGCTGTAGTTGGTTTCATTGAGGGGCAAAGGGTAGTCAGGGTATTCGAAGTCAAAGTGCTGTGCCGAATCATGTGGGCTTGAGAAGGACGTGCTCATGATGCTTGAGAAGTTCGGGGAACGGATGTCCTCAGTCTTCACAAGAGTCGATATCTCGATATGCATGTCTGATGGGTTGATGGTTCTTCCAGGGCTTAGCTTCCTGATGTCGGGCAACACTCTGTTGTTGCGAGGGCTGATCTTGGTGGGAGCAGGGAAGAATTCGTGGATAGAAGAGGAAGAGGAAGAGGTATCAGGAGATTCTGTAGCGGCGCTAACATTCAGTGTGACGTATGGATAATGGCCTGTGTTGCTGCCGTCCAAAAAGTCCAGGAACTGGGCACACATCTTGCCGGGAACTGAGAATCTGTCGACTGGAAGCTCTGAAGAAGGTGGTTTACATGGGGGAATTCTGGCTCGATATATATATATTTTTTTTTGTAATTTTTGTTGGAGCTTCCTCGAAACAAGGGCGCCTATTTTACAAATTAACGATGAGATGAGCTCAAAACGGCAGAGGTAGGCCGAAATGGTTTCAAAGAGTTGTCTTTGCTAGTTTTCAGTGGCTGTCATCAACAGAATGGTTTGGGATGGAGACCATTTTCGCATCTAGGGAAGGATTGGCCAAGATGGAGGTACCGTTGGCCGGCCATTTTACATGAACGGATAAAGCAATCACTTGGCAGGATACTTTTGGGAGATACGCAGATCAAAGTATCCCTTACCAGGAGTCCAGGCCCTCGTCCAGCCCTCGTCCAGGCCCTCCATGTCAAAACGCATTTCTGTGGTAATCCGTAAATCTGGTAATCGCAGGGCAAAAAAAAAAACTGCTAGCAAAATCACCGATTGAGGTATCACCGCATACTGGTGAAGGTCTAAGATGTAGATGTATATATATCCTGGACACCCGCCAAACTTGTGTCAAATGTAAGATGTGACATCGAGGATATATCAAAGACATTCATACAAGTGATGAGATTCGTCCTTCTGGTGTTGTTATTTTCCATTAGTGCACTCTGCGCGCCGGTGGCCCCCCAGGTGAAGCCGTTGAAGATCGACTTTAGCGTGAAAAAGAAAGCGGCCGGCATACTGAGATCCAGAACCAGTCTGAAGTTCATTGTGAAAGGGAACGGGTCTCCCAGAAGTTACAACGCAACATTGACGAACGTGACAATGCCGTTGTTCAATGATTATTCCTTGTACGTGAGCGAGATTGTGGTGGGCACCCCAGGCCAGGTGATCCCTGTGCAGATCGACACGGGGTCTTCGGATCTCTTCTTGCCCACTAATGAAATCACCGGCTTGTCGGTGTACTCCACCTTCAACGCCAGCGCCTCGACCAGTTTCAACACCACAAAGGAGCCTTTCAACATCACGTATGGCGGGGGCAGCTCTGTGGTGGGCGATTACTCGTACGACACGGTTCTGTTTGGAGCCGTTGCTGTTGACAATGTGAAGTTGTGCGCCAGCAATGAACAAACCGTGGGGTTTGGAATCTTGGGACTCGGATTCCCCAGTAACGAGGCGTCGTTGACCCAGTCCTCGCAAGTTTACGACAACTTCCCGCTCAAGTTGAAATCGCAAGGGATCATCAACAAGGCGGCGTACTCGTTGTATTTGAACTCCGCCGCTGCAGAGTCCGGGTCGATATTGTTTGGTGCCATCGACACTGCAAAGTTCAAGGGGAACTCCTTGACTTTTATGGATATAGTGTACATTGACGACGCAGGGAACCCTACAGGGAACGTCCCCACCGCTTTCTTCATCGAGTTGTCCCATATTTCCATTGGCAACGAGACTTACAAGTCACTTGAAAACACTACAACAACAACGTCTGCAAATTTCACAAAAAACTACAATCTGAGCACGGTTGCTGGCACTCCTGCGTTGCTTGACTCGGGAACCACTTTGATCTACGCCCCCAGCGCCGTGAGCAAAAGCATCACCCTGAGGTTCGGCACCTACAGTCCTGCCCTTGGTGTTTACTTGGCCAACTGCAACGCCACGGGGCCAAACTTTGACTTCCACTTCAAAAACGTCACCATCAGCGTGCCCTTCAGCAACATCTTGTACTCATCCAAGGACATCCCCGATGCCTCGAAATGCGTGGTCGGGGTGTTGCCCAGCACCACGTTTTACATCTTGGGCGACGTGTTTCTCCGGTCTGCTTATGTTTACTACGACATCGACGATGCAAAAGTCGGCATTGCTCAGGCGGTCTACACCCAGGAGTCTGCCATCGAGTATGTCTAGTACAAAATCACACATCACCATTTTTAGAATCACCATAGACTGTACAATTACAAATTCAAATAATATATGAAATCCTGCAACGTCGCAAGTACAAATCCCCCGCCCGGCATCTTGTTGCTGAAACCACTCAAACAACCATTTTAACATCATCAACCCGCCAACTCGCCGTCCAAAACCCATCCAGGCTTCTCATTATCGATCCAAAGAACCACCCAGTGCAAAAAAAAACGGTTAAATCTCTTTGTAAAGCGTGTCATCCTTATGCAGGGGCCATGCTAATCTTCTCTGTATTTGTAACAAATTGACCAAATGTCCCGAAGGACACCCATAAAAATTTGATGAGAAACAGGAGGAATCCTCATTGGTTGTGAGCCCGGTGCAGACAAGGGCTCACAACCAATATGCCCAGCTAGCTTTAAGCCAATCAGGTTATCACAAGAAGCTTGCAAGGAGGTAGAAGTCTCGCATTGACTTTGATGTCAACAGCAGGCCTGCTAACAGGCCTGTTCCTGCAAGTTTTTCTGTGCAAACCTCCTAATTGTAGTACAGTTTAAGTCTGAGTAAGACTGAATGGAATCCTCATTATTTATTCCTTGACCAACGTCAAGATTGCAGAGAGTTACCTTACAGTTTAAATCTAAATGATGGCAATTCAGTCTTTAGATTAAAGAATACTGGCCATGAATCTCATGACGTCGTTCAATTCCTTTTCGCTTGAAGTGTGACCCATGCCTGGGTACTCGTGGAAAGTCCAGTTTGTGAACCCGCAGCTCTTGTAAAAGTTGTAGGTGTCCTTGCCAAGTCCAAACGAGACAATCTGGTCTTTGTCCCCGTGGGCCTGGAACACAGGGGTGTCCTTGTTGGCGAGGGAAATGAGCTCTTTGGTCTCCTTTTGCACCTTGTTGAACCCACTCAAGGCAATGACCCCGCCGATCTTGACGTCCAAAGTGGCCACCGCTGCCATGGAGAGCGAGGCCCCTTGGGAGAACCCGCCAATGATGATTTTTTCTGGCGGGATGTTGTACTCGTCGGTCTGTTCCTTGATAAGCTGCTTGATAACGTCGACGCTGTGGTAGAACCCTTCCACGTCCTGCTTGTCGTCCAAACCAAACCCGTAGACATCGAACCAGGAAGGCATCTGGTGGCCACGATTGACGGTCATTGCGATGACGGGGGCATTGGGGAACACATAGTTGATGGTTTCGTGGTTAGCAACAATCCCGGACTTCTCCACCAAGGAGCGGAAAAACGTCCAGCCCGCGCCGGTGTCACCCATCCCGTGGGTGAAGATGACTGCGGCGGTGGCTGGCGACTTGATGGCTGGGAATCTGATGGCGCTGATCATAGTAATGGATGGAGATATGAGCAGTTGTAATAATCCATCTACTCGTCAGCAGGGGAAGATTCGCTTTTTATGAGATGCCATCGGGGCGGGTTTTTCCACCGTGGGTTTGTCAGCTTACGCAACAATTGGTAATCCTGGGGTCTCTGGACCGTGTGCCATGAACTACGCCTTAATAAGCAGTCTAAGATTTCTAATATCCCGCCACTAGGACCACTCTGCAGGTCCAGACAGAGTGTTGGCGCTTACTGCTTCTTATGTCTTCTCATTCGTGGGCCTAGGGCTAAATTCATGCTAAGATTTTAAATCTCCAATGGTCCCATGATATGAATACTCCATATTTCGTACCTTTAACTCTTCTCTCTTTCTTTCTTCTTTCTTCTTTCTTCTTTCTTCTTTCTTCTTTCTTCTTGCCAACACTTGTCTCATCTCATCTCACCCTCCTCCTACCTCCAACCTCCCCCCTCCCCCCATACTCTGTACACCCATCCCGGATTGGGCCGCCGCCCCGCGCGGCGGCGGCGGCGGGCCTACTTTAGCAAGGAAGAAGAAAAAAAAATAAAATTAAACGCCCAAACAAAAGAGCAACTTGGGGAAACCCCACCAACCATCTACCATCATTATTCACCCGTAGTATAATCTCTCTTAGAATGAACAAGAATGTCCAATCCTAAGGAAGAGTGGGCTGCCAAACTAGAAGTGTCGGAAAAGAAAAGCGATGGGACCACCAGCACCCGGATCATCAGAAGAACCGCTACAGACTTTGAGTTTGAAGGCGAGCTTGGAGAAGGCTCGTACTCCACCGTGATGTTGGCCAGGGACAAGCACACCTCCAAGCTCTACGCAGTAAAAGTGTTGGACAAGCGGCACATTGTGAAGGAGAAAAAAGTCAAGTACGTTAACATTGAAAAGGACTCGTTGAACTTGTTGGGCCGCCGACATGGGATTATCCACTTGTTTTTCACGTTCCAGGACGAGTATCAGTTGTACTATGTGCTTGATTACGCGCCCAACGGCGAGCTATTGGCCCTCATTAGAAAGTATGGCAGCTTGAACGAGTCTGTAACGAGGTACTATGCGGCCCAGATGATTGACGCCTTGGGGTACATTCACAGCTGTGGCATTATTCATCGGGACCTTAAGCCGGAAAACATCTTGCTAGACAAGGATTTTAAAATTCAGATCACAGACTTTGGCACTGCCAAGTTGTTGACCAAAAAGGACCCCGTCACCAACGAGTTTGTTGATGACGGCCGGGCGAAATCTTTTGTAGGCACGGCTGAGTATGTTTCCCCCGAGTTGCTCAATGACAAGTCTGTGGGCAAGCCGTGCGACGTGTGGGCCTTGGGGTGCATTGTTTTCCAAATGATTGCTGGCAAACCTCCATTCAAGGCCACCACCGATTATTTGACGTTTCAGCAGGTGATGAAAGTGAAGTATGCATTCACAGCAGGGTTCCCCACCGTGATTCGTGACTTTGTGAAAAGAATCCTTGTTGCCAATCCCCAAGACAGACCTACTCTTGATGAACTACAAAGACACTATTTGTTCAATGGCATTGATTTTAAAAACCCAGATGCCGATATATGGTACACGCCTCACCCAGAGTTTTCCCCCTACAAAATGTCGCTGCAGTCCATGAAGCCCATTCCAGAGCTCAATACCAAGACTTTTAGACCATCTTTACATTCCCGAAACAGCTCTTCTAACAGCTCCAAAGCTCTGCTACGGAAAAGCGACCCGCTTAATAACAAAGCCCCCAGCAAGAGCAACTTGCTGGCAAACGCTGCCGTCATTGCCCTTTCCAAGTTGTCGGTGTCGGAGATTGAAGCAAAGCAGAAAAAGAGGGCAAGCAGAAGCAGCGCAAGCAGTAGCACCAAGGCCAACCCTGCATCTGCAGGAGGCGGCCGAGCAAGCGACTTGAGAATGAAGTATCATGATGAGGACTTGCTGTCCACTGAGGAAACAAGACCCAAAAACAAGAGATCTGTTTCTTTGCCAAACTCTCCAACCAACATGGTATCTCGAGTGCCAAGTAGTAACAATGTGAAAAAGGTTCCAATAAATGGCAGTAATGGTATCAAGTCTCGATCGGGGAGCAATAGCAATAACAACAGCATTCTGACGCCATCCAGCCCAGCACTACATTCGACGCCGTCGCCCTCCAGTACTATCAAACGGACAACCACTCCTACAGCCACAAAATCCATGAAACGATGGAGCATCTTTTGCACAAGACCCAATGAAAAAGTCATCAAGGCCGGCCCGTTGTACGTGAAATACATGACCACCGACTCGTTCAAGAAAAGATTCAAGGGCAAAACCACAAACACCCCCTTGTATTTCAGGGGGAAACGACTCCACAGCGTGGGGGGAGTGGTTATCCCCACCGAAACCAGCAGATTGTCGCAACTTGCCCATGGCAACGAGCTGGGCTTGCGAAACAAATCCAGCCATATTCATCTTCATCACGCATCATCATCAACATCAACATCAACATCAACATCATCACCACAACAATTAACAACGACGCCCAGTGCCGAGGAAGAAGGTACCGGGGTTGTGAACCACGTGAGGACCCCCGAGGTGGAGGAGATTGAGAACGAACTCAGTGAAAACAGCAGCATGACGTCGGACGACACGGGCGGGGTGTTATTCAAGAAGATTCTCAAGAGGTCGGGGATTCTGTCGATTGTGAACCCGGCCAGCAGCAGTGGCAACAGTAGCAGCGGCAACATTGATTTCCACTTGAGCAGAATGATCATCTTAACGTCGCTTGGAAGGTTGCTTATTTTGGGCAAGCGGCCGTCGTACAAGAGACCGATCCCTGCGTCGGGGGACAAGGACGAGGACATGGCTGCAAAGTACCAAATCATTACAGAGATGGACTTGACGGGACCAAACGTCAAGTTTGCAGAGGTTTTTGTCACCGAGTTTGCCAACAATGGATCGATGTCTGGGTCTGGGCCTGTGTCTGATGCTTCATCGCCAAAGAACAGCATGGACTCGGCGAGTTTCAGCCACTACTTTGAGGTGTTTGCGGTGTCGACCAGCATGGTGACGGTGTTGTTCCAGGTTGACAAGACGAGTTTCAAGCAATGGACAGAGTGTTTAGCAGAGTCGAGGTTGTTGGCGTTGACATAGCTCATTACGGAGCGGAGCGACGTAATGACAATCTTGCCTCACTTCCAGGTTACAGGTTACATACAAGCCCAGCTCAAAGGTTACTTTAATAGACCTCGCTGTAAGCATTAGATGTAAGCATAAGGTGACGGTTACGAACACCCAGCCAATGAAAAACGGGCTGAAAAAAATCTGGCCCACTGGAAAAAAAATAAAAACAGGCGACAATCCAAAGGTGTTCCACTTGGACCAAACAACCACAACAACCGTTTACTTACCACGCCATGTCTGAATCTCCATTGCACACTGTGGGCTTTGACGCCCGTTTTCCTAACGTCAACCAGACCAAGCACTGCTGGCAATCGTACGTGGACTACCACAAGTGCATCAACGCCAAGGGCGAGGACTTTGCCCCATGCAAGGTGTTCTTCAAGACCTACTCGTCGTTGTGCCCTGTGGACTGGGTTGAGAAGTGGGACACCCAAAGAGGTGAGTACATATCTGGGATCGAGGGACGATTTGCGCAGCATACTAACGTTACAACAGAGGATGGGAACTTTGCCGGGAACGTGGAGGCATGAACAGGATCTTTAACAGAACTAGACCTGACAATCAGCATTCTGCTATACATCACTAATTTGCCAATACATCAGGTCGTTTGCAGTTATCATGACAGTTATCGTGTAAGGTGTAGGTGTGAGTGTAGAGATGTGCCCGGGTAACACCGGGAATAATGAAAATTTCAAAGTTGTAAGTGAAGCCCGACGATGAGAGAGGGATATGCCTTCGAGTGCTACCATGCTCCTGCTCTCTCGTTGCCCTCGTTGCCCTCGGGCCCCCCGGGCGCTATTTGGATGGACCGCAAAAGTGCGCCTCAGCCAGCACGCCAATCTTGTGGAGCTCCCGCCGTTGCCCGCGCACCTGTACCGCCAAGAAGAGCCCCTGGCCAACGACACCATCTACGTTGCCATGTCCTCCGGGGTTGACTCCTCGGTGTGTGCTGCAATGTACGCGGCCAGGCACCCCAACGTCCGCGGGGTGTACATGGCCAACTGGAGCGAGGGCCGCAAGTGTGTTGAGGACGACTGGAAAGAGGTGCAGGCCATCTGCCGCGAGTTGAAGATCCCGTGTGAGAAGGTGAATTTCGAAAAACAGTACTGGATCCATGTGTTCGAGCCCATGGTCGACATGTACCGGCGCGGGTTGACCCCGAACCCGGACGTGGGCTGCAACCGGCACGTCAAGTTTGGCTCATTGTACCAGTATCTTAAGCAAAAGCAAAAGCAAAAGGGAAACACAACAACAAATTGGTGGATGGTGACGGGCCACTACACCAGAGTGATGAAGCATCTCCCCAGCGGGAAGTACCATGTGTTGAGAGCCTCGTACACACAGAAAGACCAGAGCTATTATCTTTCAACCGTGTCGGACCAGCAGATTCTTTCAAGAATGCTTCTTCCCTTGGGCCACATGACAAAGCCCGAGGTGCGCCTGCTTGCGCACACCAAGTACAAGCTTGAAAACTACAGCAAAAAGGACTCCCAGGGTCTTTGTTTTGTGTCGCCCCAGGCCCGCCGGTTCACCGACTTCTTGAAGGAGTACGTGCCGGAAACCCCAGGAAACGTGGTCAGGCACGACACCGGGGAGGTGGTGGGCCAGCACAAAGGGTTGTGGACCGCCACCGTTGGCCAGAAAGTCGGGTTCACCATGCCCCAGCATGATCCAAGCTTTGGCAGTGGCGGGAAGTGGTACTATGTCGGGAAGAACGTCGACGCCAACGAGCTTGTGATTGCCCCCGGCAGGGACAACATGGCGTTGTACAGCGACTGGGTGAAGGTCGAGGACTGGGTGTGGTTGGATGAAGGCTTAGATTTTGAAAACGTTTTCAGGCTCTATGGGAAAATCACCGCCCAGTGTCGGTCCTTGGAGAAGGAAAAGGTGGTTGTTGAAATAAAGAAGGGGTCTGGGGGTAGTTTTACAGTGAGGTTTGATAAAGAGTATAAAAGTATCAGTCCTGGGCAGTATTTTGTATTATACGGGGACACAAATAGGTTGTTGGGCAGCGGGACGATCCTGGAGATTGGAAGAACAAAGCGAACCCCAACGGAGCGAACCCCAACGGAGCGAAGCGACAAGAATCATCACAAAATAGAGAATAATTCACCGTCATCCTATCATATGCCAATATCATAAATAAAAATACAAACCTTGTGAATAGCGAACACTGATCCATATATAATGAAAAGAAAAAAATATTAAATTAAGAGCACATCATATCTGCATCTGCGCTTGGAGCTCCCTCAATGCTCTCTCATCTTCATCCTCCTCCTCGTCCTCCTCTGTAGCTTGGTTATTGTTCAAACCAGGCAATCTTGTAACGTCTGGCAAGTTCACTTGTGGAGCAGCAGCAGTAGCAGGCTGCTGTTGCTTTTGCGGCTTCACCTTTATCTTGTCTTGTTCTTGTTCCTTCATCAACTCGTTCAACTCCTCATCAAGCTCGTCCTCGTCAACCTCATTAGTCCCCAAAGGTCTGGAAATGGCATCTGAAATCTCCTCGGCCACATCGAGCTGATCTTTGATATCGTCCATTGTTTGGTCCACCTTGTCAATATTGAAATCGCCGTGAATCTGCTTCATGGCCTTGGCGCCGTCCTTCATGGCCTTCATAGTGGCCAAGTTCAAGTTGGCAGCCTCGATGGCATCGAGCTGGGTTTGCAACGAGTCCACCTGGGCATTGATCTTGTCCAACTGTGTCTGAAGACCTCTTTTCTTCTTCAAGGCGTTCTTGGCAGCCGCCTTGTTGGTGTTGATGTGCTTTCTTGCAAGCTGATCCTGGTCGTTGATCTGGTTCTCAATGTGTGTCTGTTTCTTGTTGAGCATCAAGATGTGTTCTCTAAGCTGCACAATTGCCTTCTTAGGTGCCTCTTTCTTGTTCTGGGAACTGGCCCCAAACATGTAACTCCACATTTTTGAATCTATCTATGTTCACTGCTGGCAGGTTATACGCTTTCGAGTAAGCGGTGTGATGGCAGCCCAATCCAGTAGCGTATCAGAGTGTACGATGGCGGCTGGCGGGGGGCAAGATAGTACGGGGGTCTTCTTTTGGATTCTTTTTTTATTTATCTGCCGGTGTGTGGATGTAAGAGAGTTGTGAGCATTGTTCATGGTTGCGAGTGATGATTAGTTATGAACACTGTGTGGTTATATGCACTCATTGGTTAGGAACCCGTATTAGTTACGAGCACCGACAGGTTGTGTGCCCAGAGTGGTTAGATGCCCAGACGCAACAGGGCGCATAACTAAATAGTTACGAGCGATGATGCGCTTGTCACCCCCGATGGACCCGCACCCCCTATAATCACTAACCGCGCTCCTCACGTTAGAAAAAAAAAATATTATTAGTTGAAAATTTTCCAAATGTCACCCTATATATAGTCTTTCAAGAGCTCTCTATTTTGATACAGAAGGTGCCAACATCATGCTTAGATCCGGTGTCAAAGGGGTCAGATCAAGGGCCTTGGGCTCTCGCAGTCGCTCGCTATCGTCAAACAGGGCCAAGAGAGTGCCGCTCAGTGCTGGAGACCCGACAACGGTGACGGTGACGCCGCCGCCGCCGCCGCCGCCGTCTCCAGCTGGGTATTTTCTGAGCTCGAGCTCGGGCTTGGGATCAGACCAACCGTTCTCCAGTACCAGCGAAATGTTCAGTCTCTCGACTTATGGCATCACCAGCAACTCCCAAGTAATGGCCTCGGTTATGAGGCTCTGGTCGTTGCTTGATGGGTGTCTACTGTTGAACCAATTCACGCGCGCTCTTTCATTGGTGCACAGTTTGTACAGATTGACAGACTTCAAAAACCCAGAGTTGGCCACCACGTTTTCTGACGCGTTCAGCAAGTATCTCTTGGTATGGTCGCTGCAAAAAACTGTCAAGATGGACGAAGTGGAAGACTTTATCAACGACTGCAGAAGAAACATGCCCGACTTGCGTATAGATGCCAGAGCTGTTGCAACATTGATCAAGTGCGCCATGGACAAAGAACCCCACTCGGATTACTACTCGAAATTCATTAGAATGTGGACAAACAAGGGAACCAGCCTTGAAGAGGTGTTGTTTCACGTGGATATCTTGACAGTTGTGAATTTGAAAAAAATCTTTGACGAGCAGCATCTTGGCTTGAGTGACATCCCCAAGGAATATCGTCAACTAGTTGCAGAAAACGGCACATTCCGCATTGACAACAAGGCGGTGTCGGCAACGTTGGCCAAGTCATCAAAATTCGGTGAAGCAAACAGTGAACAACAGGAACAGGTGCAATTACAAAAACACGATGAGCAAACACAAGCACAAGCCGAGCAGGAACACAAAGATTTCTGGAAATCTGAGGTGCCTCCATCTTTGAAGAAGTTGGGATTAACCGAATTGAGGCCTGTTGACTCGTTTGGTTTGAAAGTTATTAGACACAGTTTATTGGGGCTCTCTTATCAAAGTGGCCAAGAATTTTTTGACAGATTTATCAATGACCTTCAGGACAAGAAAGAGTTTGTCAATCTCGAAAACAAAACAATAAATTTCTTCAACGTGTACAAGACGTTGACAAATGAAGCAGACAAACAAGAGTTCAATGAACTATTAAATCGATTCAACAAGGAAAGACAGTGCCAGTTGGAAGCCAGATCGATCGAAGGTGCAGAACACAGTTGGAGAGCTGCCGCTGAAGAAGCAAAGAAACACGGCGGGTTAATGTTCAAGGACAAAGGAATGAACTCGTTGTTGTGGAGCTGGTTCCAAGCAACAGTGCCCTTGGTGAGGGCCGACATTGAACTTGCCAAAAAGTATCTTGACTTGCCAGAATCCAGAAAAAGCATCAAAAAAATCAGCGCAGAGCATCTCAACGCAGAGGAAGAGGTGCGGTTAAGGAGCATCATCGACATTGCCCCACTCTTGACTTTGGTGTCTCCTGAAAAAATGACAGTGATTACGATCTTGGAACTTTTGAAATCGGTGTCAACCGGCGGAGTGGTGGATGGCATTAGATCTTCGCGTGCTGTTGTCGGGGTTGGCAACAGTGTTGAATCAGAATATCTTTCCCAAGTTGTTTTGGCAAAGGAACAAACAACTTTCAAAGGGTTGGCCGATGCTGAAAAAACCCAGAGATTGCGGAAAATAATCAATAGATCAAGATCCAAGATAAGAAACGAAGGGGTTGTTTCATCAAACATTGCATGGACCAATCCTTACAAGGCAAAAGTTGGTTCGCTTCTTATTGGGTCTTTGATCAAAGCAGCAAGAATCAAAGTCACGGCATTCGACCCGCGTTCCAAAAAACAAGTTTCCGCAAACGTTCCTGCTTTTAGCCACGGGTACCAGTTGATTGGGAGCTTTAGATTGGGGATCATCAAACTTCACAAGGATGTCTTGATCAAGTTGGGTACACAAAGTTTGGAATTTACAATATATCCACAGTCGTTGCCAACATTGGTGCCACCAAAGAAATGGACCACTTGGAACGACGGTGGGTACGAGTTTTCCAAGAACTCCATCATCAGAGTGAAAGACTCTGCAGAGCAGATGGCGTACATCAAAGAAGCCTGCAACAGACACAAGCTTGACAAAGTCTATGAAGGGTTGAACGCGTTGGGCACCACCGCTTGGACAATCAATGAGCCAATTTTGAAGATCTTGGCTCAAGTATGGAACACGGGTGAGGAGTTCTTGGCCATTCCCAAAGCTGCTGAGCACCTTGAGTTGCCCGAGCAGCCTCCAAGAAGTGCAGACCCTTCAGTTCGGATGAAATGGAACGTTACAGCACGACAAATGGGCAGTGAGTTTTCCTCCATTAGATCCTTAAGATGTGACGCCAATTATAAGCTTGAAATTGCCCGTGCTTTTGTTGGCGAAAAATTTTTCTTCCCTCACAATTTGGATTTTCGCGGCAGATCGTATCCTTTGGCGCCACATTTCAACCATTTGGGAAACGACTTGAGTAGAGGGTTGCTTATCTTTTGGGAGGGCAAAAAGCTTGGTCCAAAGGGGTTGTTTTGGTTGAAAGTGCATTTGGCAAATTTGTTTGGCCATTCCAAAATGCCATTTGACCAAAGAGTGAAATTTGTGGATGATCATTTTGACGACATTGAGAACAGCGTTGCGAACCCGTTGGCCAAGAATTTGCCGTCGTCGTCGTTTTGGATGTCGGCCGAAGACCCTTGGCAGGCACTTGCCGTGATGTTTGAGATCTCGCAGGCTTCGAAGATGAACAACCCGGAAGAGTTTGTGTCGCACCAGCCGGTGCATCAGGACGGGACATGCAACGGGCTCCAGCATTACTCTGCCTTGGGTGGGGACTCTGACGGGGCCCAGCAAGTGAACTTGAGGTCGAGCGAGAAGCCGCAGGATGTGTACAACCACGTGTGCGAGATCACCAAGCTGTTGCTTCAAAAAGAGGTTGACACAACTGGCGACGCCAAGGCGGTGCAGTTGTTGAAAGTGTTGAACCGGAAAATTATCAAGCAAACGGTGATGACCAACGTGTACGGGGTGACGTACATTGGCGCCACTGCCCAGATTCGAAAACAGTTGAAGGCGCACTTTGACAACGAAGCGGCGTACGGTCTTTCGTTGTATTTGACCAAGTATGTGTTTGAAGCCATCCGGTCATTGTTTTCTGGTGCCCACGAGATTCAAAATTGGTTGGGCGAGTGCGGGAAACGCATTACAAAATCGTACAATCTTACCGACTGGCCTGAGAATCTTTTTGACAAGATGAAGAACAAAAGCGCCAGCTCGATCATCTGGACCACCCCGTTGGGCCTCCCGGTTGTCCAACCATACAGGGACGTTACCAAGAAACAGGTGCACACAAACTTGCAAACGGTGTATTTAACGGACCCAGACAAGTTGAACAAAGTTGCTAGCAGAAGGCAGATTTCTGCGTTTGCGCCAAACTACGTGCACTCGTTGGACGCCACCCACATGTTGCTTTCGGCCATTGAGTGCGGCCACCGCAATATTGCCTTTGCCTCGGTCCACGACTCGTACTGGACCCACGCAAGCGACGTGGACGAGATGAATGTGGTGCTTCGGAAGGCGTTCATGGAGCTCCACAGCCAGGACTTGATTGGGAACTTGAAGATTGAGTTCGAAAAAAGATATGCCGGAAGCGTGTTGGAGTTGTTGGTGCCCAAGGACCTCAAGGCCACCAGGAAGATCACGCAGTTCCGGAAAGAGTACCGCGAAAAACACGGGAGATTGTTGTTTGGCGACGAGTTGCGTCTTGAAAGGGAGCGGTTGATGGACAATCCTAACTTGAAGACAACGGTGAGTATTTTGACGGAGGAGGACATTGAGGAGTTGTATGCTCACGCCGTGAGAGCTTCCAAGAAGTTGGAGACAGAAGTTGAGGTTGCAGACGATGCCGAGGCGGCGATCTTCAACCCAGAAGTTGAGGTTGAAGGCGAAGTCGATGCCGAGGCCGATGTCGAAGCCGGGGCTGTTGAAAAAACAAAGAAGGTGAGAACAAACGGGCGCACAAGGGTGTACGTGCCGTTCAGATGTCCTAAAAAGCCACCAAGAGGCGAGTTTGACGTTTCGGAAGTGCTCAACAGTCAGTACTTTTTCAGCTGAGCACCATGTATATATATTTATATTAATAAGCATTACGGACAAGCATACAACAGTAGAGGTCTAAAATCTATCTTTCTATTTCTAATCTAGCTGGTGAAGGACCAGGTGATTTTGATCTCGCCAGGATCAGTGTTGCTGCCGGTGGGGATCCCCGTCAAGGTCTTGAACGCACTTGGAGACATGTCGATGTGGCCGGCGTCGCAGCCCTCGCAAGCGTCGACAACCTTGACCGTGACGCTCTTGCCCTGGTAGTTTGCGGTGATGTACTTGCCGCAGTACGAGCTGATCCACTGGTCTTTGTTGGACCACGAGGTCTCGTATAACTGGTGCTGGCTGATGGCGACCACAAGGTCCGAGTCGGTGGACTGGGAGCCGCAGGCATCGGCGCCGGGGTTGTACCACGTGGCCTCGCCGCTGACCATCCCGGAAGAGGCACCCGCGGTGCTGGAGGGGCTGGAGTAGGAGGAGGAGGAGGAGCTGGCCAGAGAAGCGTTGTACACAGAGGAGGCCGACACCACCTGGGTTTGGAACGTGCTGTAAACAGGGGCACTGTAAGCAGGGGCACTATAGGCAGAGGAACTATAGGCAGGGGCGCTGTAGGCAGAAGAAGAGACAGTGGCAGTGGTGGTCGAGTCGTACTCGTCCCATCCGTCGGTGTCCTCACAGTCGTCTTCGTCGTCGCTGGAGGCCCAGACAGCAGATAAGCCAAGGAAGAAAGCAAGAAGGACCTTGTCAGCGAGCATTTTGATGTGTGTTAGTGTGATGAGTGTTCGAGAAACATCTGTTGGACCCCAGGAAAGCCCCTGCTATTTGTATCCCGTGGGGCTGCTACATGTTGAAATCATCATTAGGAGCATGCACGCTATCGCCAACCAACCATGGTCCAGGAGCGCAGCATCCAATGCAGGGCGGCGCACCACAAGAAAAAATTCACGCTAAACCCAGATCTGGGTTCTTAATCAATGACCCAATGAAACCTACTGCACTGGGCAGGCTACAAGGTCGCCTTGGTAATGAGTACTCATCAAAGCGGGAAAACAGTGAAAAGGCAGGCTTCATTTACTGGCAAAAAAATTCCTGGTCAAATCTTGGATCTGGTCAATGGCCAAGTCCTGGTTCTCGACAATTTGTCCCCTGATCCAGCCACTGAGCTTGTTCTGGATCTTTGGGAATCCAAACCGGTAGTCGACCAAGTATATCATGGCGTAGTCGTTGATGTTTCTGATGGCCCGGCCCACACTTTGGTTGATTGCCTTCATACATATGTTCTCGTAAAATTCCAGCGACTTGAGCCGTGCTGCCTCCCTCGTTCCACCCTTTTGCAATACAGTTTGCTCAATGTAATTTCTCTTGCTGATAATCTCACCACTGAAGATGTTGGGGTACGGGAGGCCGATCATGATCACAGCCCGGGCAAGCTCGTTGGAGAAGTTGATCCCTTCAGAGACTTTCCCACCAACAACAGAGAAAAGCACCGCTCCACCGCCGGTGTCGGAATGGATGCACTCGGCAAAATCGCGAAGCACCTTGTCCACGTCGCTGCTGTTTTTGGGCTCCGTGAAGATTTTCTTGATCAGTTTCAACTGGTCCCAGGTATCATTGCCAGCACCAGCCCATACCTTAATGGCATCGGCGAGATACTTGTAACTCGGGAAGAAGATCACGGCGCCGTCTGGAACTTTGGACAAGATCGCCACAATGTCCCTCCCAAGCTGGGTGATCATTTTCGCATTGTTCCTGTAGGAAAAGGAGAAATCGTACTTGACTGCTGATTTTTTGGAGCAGGTCACAGGCACCACGCAAAGATGATCCTTGCTAACAATGTGGTCGCACGAGAAAGTCAAGACGTCTCTGTCAGGGTCCAAATATGGGAAGAGAAACTCTTTGAAGTCTCCCACAGGCTCCATGGTGCCCCCGCAGAGTATCACGCACTTGGCGGTTTCGACAACGTCACGAAACATCTCCACCGGGTTCAAAAGCATGTAACAGACCGAGACCTGGTCGAGATTGACATCCGTGAGTTTCGCAGGCACGTTGTTGAAGAAAAGCTTGCCCTCCTTGGAAGGGTTTGTAATCAATCTGAGGAATTTGATGAGCTTGAAGAGTAAAGGTGTCGAAGAAGAAGGAGAGTTTTTCTCCTTGTTCATGTAGTTTTCTAGTTTGTAGGCGATTTTTGACTCGGAAAGATACTTGTCCAAACTGTAGATGTTGATCATGTCGGCGTTCCCACCAAGAATCTCTGCCAGACTGATTTCTAAACTGTTTTTCATCTTCATCTTCTTTCTGGTCTCGAAGGTTTTCACGAAATCAATCAATTTGCTGAGCACTTTCATCAACTTCATCAAGCTGACCCTGTTGCCGCTATTGAGCTTTTTCATGAACCTTGCATAGTAATTCCTCAAGCTTGTGGCCAACAAAGTGAGCTCACCCAAGGTGATGCTTGCAGAGTTCAAGGATGTGATGGTGTCCATCAAGTTGTGGGCTTCGTCAATCACCACCACCGCGTTCTTGATATCGATGTTCAACAGGGTTCTGATATCGGGGTCTAATAGAAGCTGATACGGCAACGACACGATTTCGGCCATGTTGACGTTTGTCAACTGGGTCGACGAGTTCTTCATGGTGGCGTAATACGGACAGATCTCGAAACGCTTGCCCATGGTGGCCAAATCCTCTATATCCTGGATTCTGCTGAAAGTCAAGTCCCTTATTTTCGAAACGACCAGGCCGTGATTCGATTTCAAGTCCTCTTGATAATTTCCGTAGTAAACGCAGCCACAATTGCTTGGTTTTGTCTTCTCCTTGTTATTGTTTTTACTCTTTTGAAGATCCAAACAGGCCTCGTTGATGGCGGCGTTGCTGCCGAGCTTGGAGACCTTCTTGTTGATGCAGAGCTGCTTTCGAGAACCCATGGGGAGGTATTTGATCTTCTCATTGATCTTCATGGAGTCGATCGTCGAAGGGAACTTTGTCATGCTGAGTTGCTCGCCAAACTGGGATAGCTGCGAGTGTGTCCGCGAGGTGAAAAAGATCTTTGTGTTATCCAATCTGTCGCTCAAATCGTTGAACAAGCTCTCCATTCTGCCAGTGGTTTCTGCCAGTTTCTGTTTGTTTTCCATGTTTTGCAACATCGACTTGATCTCATGGCTCAACGCGGAATTCTTGTCCGAAAGCGACAAGCTCGCAGTCTCTGTATAGTCCTCTGGCAAGAAATCGGCCTCTTCAAGTTCGTCTTCGTTCTTGACTTCGATTCTTTGTACGCGCCGTCTTTTAAGATTACGCCCATGACTATCACCCATCTGCTTCCTCTGAGCTTTCTCCTGCTCCTGCTCCTCCTCCTCCTGCTTGGCATCGTAGATATCACCGTATTGATCGGAAAGCCGCACCAAATGCTCCTCGTACTCCTCCATTGACGCCTTGACGTCCTTGAAGAAGGAGCTGTAGTACGCGTCCTTGACCCAATCGGGCTCATCCAGGTCCTCAGCCCCGGCCTCGTTGCCGGCCTCTTGATCCAACTTCACGATCTGCTTGCTCCTGTGCTCCCTGAGCCAGCTCATGGTGGAGCAGATGATCGAAAGGGTTTTCCCTGTGCCGGTGGGGCTCTCGAAGATGCCCACCTTGTAGTCCTGGTCCAACACGCAGTATATCTTGCGCATGAGCTGGAGCTGGATGTCGTAGGGAGCAAAAGGATGGTAAAAGGTGTCTTTCCTGGCCCGCAAGCCAGCATCCACCGTGTTTCCCGGGTTGCTTGTCGGTGCCATTGCCATACTCTTCCGTCGAGAAGCTCTTCCATCGAGAAACTCTTCCATCGCATCGCGAAATTTCCAAAATTCTTTTTCAAAATTTCAAAGCTTTGGAATTTTGATGATGATGAGATGGACCCCCATGCGATAGACAGGACAGAGAAGTATCTTCTACGGAGGCCTCTTCAAGAGAGCGACGGTGCCGACCTCGACGCGTTGTTTCGCCCGTTGTACCAGCCCCACAGCACCCGGCTCACCGCCAGCTCGTACAACCGCAACCACTCGCAGTACTTTCTGTTCGAGCACAGCGTGGTCAACAGCAGCACCAAGGTGACGATGGCGGCGTTCCACGAGAGCAGCAGAGCAGTTTTTGGCGTCAGCACCAAGGATCTCTATGTCGGGGAGATCCAGACAAACGCCGGCAATGGCTGTTTCCACGCTGCCAAGGCAGTTGTTCAGGAAGAAGCAAGGCTGTCACACGAGATCATGGACCTTGATGTGAGAGACGACAATTACAAGTGCCTTGTGACCAGCGCCTGGCTGGCCCAGATCCTTGATTTTGAAAAGGACGTGTTTGAGTGCGAGATTTCGGTGGAGCAGCCGTACTTCTTCAAATACAACCCAGAATGTCCCTGGGTGATTGCAGGGGTGAATTCAGACGCCGTGAGTGTTTGCGACACAAGGGTGAGGTCGACGCCGCTTATAGCGGCCTCAACGACCACAGCAACAGCAACAGCCACGGACATCAAGCCGCTGAGTGCGGCGAAACGGAAAAAGTCCAAGATCCAAGGGGTGCCTTCCGACATGGCGTGGCTCAACGACAACAAGCTTGCGTTGTCATCGCAAACAACAAAAAGCGTGGTGGTCTACGATGTGAGGAACATGGGCGGGTCCATAAGGGAGTACAACACGGTGGAAAACAAACACGACAAGAAGCTTAAAAGCAAGAGGAGGAGCGGGGTGGAGCAGATCAAAGTTGATGGGAACTCTGGGATTGCGTATGCGTTGAGCGGGACCTCGATAAGACTCTTTGACCAGAACGGGTTCATTGAGGACTGGGCCCAGTTTGCACTGAGCCACACCAAGGGGTCATCGATCGCGATAATGGCGAACCCGCACCAGCAATACTGTGAGCTTTTGCATTGGTCAAAGGACCCCGGGCTTGACCAGGGGTGTGCGACGTACTGCCACTTGCCGTTCCAGCTGGACTGGAAGGTGCGCGAGTTTGGCGAGCGTCGCAAGGTTCTCAAGCCAGCGCCGCTACGGAGCCATGCACAAACACCCGCAGGAAACGTCTGCTTTGTTGCGAGCCGGGAGGGGGACGGCGGGCATGTTGTGGTGCCATGCAAGACTGTTGGGGCAGACCCGATGTTCTTTTTCGATGTTCTCCGATGGCATCATCGCAGATGAAGATATCTAACTATTTGAAGGATATTAGTTTAATCTGATTTAACTTGTAGTGCAGTGCTGAATCCCAGAGAGGCACTCACCAAATCACTCAGATATATGTCCGTAGTTAGCATTCCTGCCACCGCTGCTGCCCATTAGTGCTCTCTCGTGGCGCTGCGGCCCCCAACAATGTGTAGCCCCCGGCACGCGCGTGCCGCGTCCTTCGGCCACTTGTCTTTTTTGGGGGATTTCCCAAGGAAGCGAAAAGAACAAAAAAAAAATTTCATACAAAACGACAACAACGACAACAACACCAAGGAAGAACAGATCCAGCTCCACCGATTATCCGCCATGTCATTCTTCTCATCCATCAGGGGCCTCAGACCAAAGAAGGGCAAGAACGGGCAGGCCCGCTTCGATTCGAACCCAACAAGCCCGGTCTCGGACGACATGAACATGAGCATATCCATGGATACCGACGAGCCAATGCCAGACCTGCAACAAGGCGGTAACATCAATCCACAGAACAGCCAGCAACAGCAACAGCAACAGCAGCAGCAGCAGCAGCAGCAGCAGTTACAACAACAACAACAACAGCAACAGTCCCTTCAGAACAACCAAGTACCAAATAATCAACAGAACCCCCAGCTACAGCAGACATCGCAGGGTGTATCATTACAGGCTGCAAACCAGCCAAACCAGCAAAGCAATAGCACCAGTAGCAATAATGACCAGGTCGCAGTGGAGCCCCCATTGTTCTTGTGCCAGCCGTTTGTGCGCACCACCCTTGTCAAGGGCTCGTTCAAAACCATTGTCCAGTTGCCCAAGTACGTTGACTACAATGAATGGGTTGCGTTGAACGTGTTTGAGATCTTGACGAACTTGAGCCAGTTCATTGGGCTCATAAAGGATTTCATCCCACCCGACCTGGTGATGAACGCCGGACCAGGCTTCAAGTACAATACAAACATGCCTGCTGCCCAGTACATTGACTACACCTTGACGGCGTTGAACGCTAAGGTGGCGGACCAGGCGTCGTTCCCAACAAAGAACGGCAACCCGTTCCCGCCAAACTTTATCAGAGACGTCAAGAGCATTTGCAGCCAAATGTTCAAGATCTTTGCGTACATTTACTACAACCAGTTTGACAAGATCATCCACTTGAGTTTGGAGCCCCACTGGAACAGCTTCTTTGCGCATTTCATCAGCTTTGTCAAGGAGTTCAATCTCATTGACGACCAGGAGCTTGCTCCGATGTCTGCGTTGATTATCTCGTTCCAGCAGCAGAAGCATATAATCACGAGCCATGATCAATGACGCTAGACTGGACCACTAAGTATTTGACATTGATGTGCTGATGTAGATAGTAACTTGGAAGCTGTTTAAGATATGTAATGAGGATGTAGAGTTTGAGGATAAAAGTTCATGATAGTCTTCTTTTGGAGGAATCTTTAGAAGATCAGGATATCAGATCAGGTGTATCAACAATATGAGATAAAATCATCTTGACGAATCATCACTCGCTTCGCTCGGGAAGATTTGCTCAGGAAGATTCGAAGGAGAGCTCCCTCACGAGAACCCCCTCCTTCCCCGTTGGAAGACTCCCCAACACACACACACTTGGATTCCTTGAATCTAAATACCGGAATCCCTCCAAGTTTTCAGCCCCTCTCTCCGGAACGACTGGGTCAAAACGAAACATGCTCGAGGTGCCCGCATACGCCACATCGTCCTCCAACCCCACACGGTTGCACATCACCATGTACCTCCTCTTGGTGTTGAACTTGAGCTTGAGCTGAAGCTTGGCAAAGCTGTTGTAAAGCGGGATGCACCGGTTGATCCAGTACTCGAGATTCGATGTGTCCACCGCGGTGGGGTCGTACTGCTCAATCTTCCGGATGGGCGAGCCCCGCTCAAGCGGCTGGCCGTCGTTGAGGTACACCTTGTTTCGAACGGCAACGTCTCGTGAGAGATCGGTTGTGCATTCGTGCTGGAGATAGCCACCCAACACTTCAATGTAGTGCTGCTTTTCAGTAGAGTTGCTGCCGCACAGCGTGTCGGGCGACAACCCCGAGAGCCACGCCATCGGGAACAAGATCAAGTCGACATCCTGGGAAAGACAAAAGTTGGTGAACTCAAAGTCGGTGTAGTCAGCTTTGAACTCGTACGGGCTGAGGTCCATGCATATGCCAATGGCGACCTTCACTCTTGTCCCAGGCTTTGCCTCCCTCGGCGAAGCCTTCTCCTGATCAATTACATGGTCCTCGCCATTGTCCCAAACGGCATCCTCCACAAGGGCCAACTCGCCCCTTGCTGCCTTGTCGAAATAGTACTGCTTGTCCAACTCCAACTCAAACGCCTCAAACCCGTTGGGGTTCTCGTGGCAGCCCCAGTTCTTGTCGGCCTGGTACAAGAACAGCTTGCGGTAGTTGAACAAGACGGACCCCACGGGGGAAACCAAGCAGCCCGAGTTGTATATGGTGGACCCGCATAGCTCGGGGTACCCGACAAGCGTAAAACACTTGTGGCGCACTGATGTCGCAATGGCCCAGTGCACCGACGGGCACTTGGATTCACACGCCTTTAGAAGAGAGGACAAGTCCGTGCTGGAGCTGTGCCGGAACTCGGCAAGACTCTGGTGGACGTTCTCGAGGTACGGCTTGATGTGCTCGGGGCTCTTGAAGTTGTAGCCCGTGAAGGCCAACTCGGGCACCACCAACATGTCAGGCGGGTGCTGGCGGCGGTCTGCAAAGAGCTTGTTCACAAGCTCGCTTGCCCGTCTAAGATTGTGCTGGACGTCGCCAAACTTGGGCTTGAACTGGATGGCGGCAACAGTGAGTTTCATTGCCAGGACAAGGTTTCCAGGTTTGAAATTTTACAAAAATTTGATGGAATTTTGCAAATTGTTCAAGTGTCTACGAGAAAGTTGAAATACACGTTGAATATTACGCTATCATGGAAACAGTGGCTGTTCAGTAGGCCCTTGGACGAGGCCGCCGCTCCCTTGGTTCTCTGTCCCGCTGGTCCCTCTGTGCCGGCCTATACTCTCTTCTTTCTGCCTGGCCCCTGTAGCTCTCGCCTCGGTAGCCGTCTCTCTTCTCGTCCCTTCTCTCCCCCCTGTAACGTTCCCCTTCGTACCGGCCACCGTATCTGATGCCACCAGGCATGAAACTACTGCGGTCTGAGGTTGCCCGACGGGTCCGTGCAGTGTACCCGCGGCCACCCACCCCGCCGCCAAGTCGCCGTGGCCGCCAGTTGTTCACGGTGCGGCCCTTTTCAACATCCACAACGATGCTGCGCTCGTTGATCACCTTCCCATTGGCATCCTTGCACGCCGCCATCAAGCTCTGCTCGCTTTCAAAAAGGACAAACCCGTACCCGCGCGACTTGCTCTCCCCGCTGTTCTTGTCGCGAACAACCCGCACCCGCTCAACGGGGCCGTACTGGGAAAACTCCCGCTGCAAGTCCACCTCTGTAACACTGTAGGCAAGCCGGCCCACAAATAGGGTGCGATACGGGTTCCCGCGAACCTGCGGGTCTTGCTCGGGATCCCATTGCAAAAGATCCTGCTGGAGCTTCTTCTGTAGCTGTGCCTGCCGCTGGCGCTTCTGCTGCTGCTGTTGCTGCTGGAGGCTCGACGTCGGGTGGTACTCGATGGCAAGGTACCCTTCCAAAGCAGGAGAGCCTAGAAGCAGGGCGATTCCGTCAATCCTCCCGTTCAGTCGTGCTTCCGGGGCCACGTCTGTTGGCGGCAAGTACGCCAACGGCGGCCGGGGGGCAAAGAGCTCTGCGATCTTGGGTGGGAACTTCGTGGCATCGGACGTCATCCTGTCTTCTTCCTCTTCTCTTCTTCTCTTCTTCTTCTTCTTCTTCTCACTGGAGACTTTTTCCAGTGTCGCTGCTGACGCGTCGCTGACGTAAGCGGCAGCCGCCCTCAGAAAAACCTGAAAAGTTTGCCCAACAGAAGGAAGGAACAACAACAGCGACAAGGAACAGAACCATGGCCGAAGAGAAGACCCCAGTGGGAAACGCGGTGGCCGAGGAGGGCGTGGCCAAGGAGAGCGCCCCAGAGAAGAGCGCCCCAGAGAAGAGCGTGTCCGAGAAGACAAAGGCGGAGAAAAGACCCAGCGAGGACCAGCCTGAGACCGTTGTCGAGACCAAGAAGCCCAAGATGGAAGCCAAGACATCGACGCCTCTGAGGACCCCGCCGAAGTTTGTGTTTGGCAGCGGGTCCAAGTTCGGCGCCCCTGCGTTCTCTGCCCTTGCCAACAAGAAGAACAACATTTTTGGGTTCGACAGGAAGGAAACAACAACAACGACGACAACGACGACAACGACAACAACAACAAAGACAACAGAGTTGTCGGCAACCTCTGCCAAACCATTTGTGTTCGGGGCCGGCTCGAAGTTTGCAAACTCTTTTCTGAAGGCCACCCAGAAAACATCAATCTTTGACAAGGATTCCAAAGACGACAACGCCAAAGACGACACCAACGATGTGAAAGACAAGGACGGCAAGGAAATCTACCAGGCGGTGAAGCTCGAGAAGAAGGAAATCAAGTCCGGCGAGGAAGAAGAGGAACCCGTGTTCCAGTGCAAGGCCAAGCTTTACGCCCTCAATCTCAAGGACACCCCCGCGGGCTGGAAAGAACGCGGCGTGGGCACCATCCACGTCAACGTGAGCAAGGAGAATCACGACGCCGCCGCCACCGACTCGGGCAAGAAGGCCCGCATTGTCATGCGCTCCTCCACCGTGATGAAGGTCATCTTGAACACCGCCATCTTTCCGGGGTTTGAGGTGTTCAAGGGCATGCAGAGCTCCTTGCAGAGCGAGAAGTTCATCAGGTTCAACTGCGTCGAGCACGACCACGACAAGGAGACCACCAAGGAGCCCTCCAAAGACGAAGACAAGGCAAAGGATGACGCGGTGGTGCTTGTGCAGTACGCGGTCCGCGTGGGCTCCCCAGAAAGCGCCGACGAGTTGTACGACACCATCAGGCTGTTGATCCCAGCCAAAAAGGCTTGAATCATCCTACATATTAGTGTTCTTTAATCTTTATTATCACTTTACGAAAACAAATCATGGTAGACGTCTTGCTCGCAGGCAGAAATGTCCGGCTGCTTCAAATCGTAAACCCGCTTGAAACTGCAGTAGCTCAACAGATCAAAAAACGGCTTCAACAACTCAATGCTTTCCAACTTGGAGTACCCGTACAACAACGGCTTCTGACACTCATCCTCCTCTTCCCGTTTGCCTTCCACCTCCCCGTCAATCTCCACTTTGCGCTCATCGTCAGCACTCGGCAATTTATACACCTTGCTCTGGGAAATCCGGTCAATCAACCCAAAAACAACAAACGGCGACCGGGTGCCACCACTGCTCCCACCACTGCTCCCACTGCTCCCAATGCTCCCACTCACGGCTGCCATCGAATCATCAATGAAAATCCAACTGTCCATGTTAAAATCCTCAAAGTTCATCGTCAAGATCAAATCAAGCAATTTACAAGCAGACAACAACGATTGCACCTCAACAGAATTGCTCAACTCAAAATGATTCTTATGATGATGATGCTGCTGCTGCTGCTGGTGGTAATTCGTCAACTCAATAAGAAACTCCTGGAACGCCTTTTCCAACTGAGAGTACACCGTCACCCAGTGGCTGTTCAAATGCTGTTCTGCAAAACGCAACATCAACGCCCGCATGCTCAAAAACACCTGGTCATGAAGCTCGTTTTTGTGGCTCGAAAGAATCTCGCTAAACTTGTCAAATATCTCGTTCAACAAGTTCAAGTGCTGGTCTTTTTCAGAAATTAACAACAAATAAGTAATCCGCTTCAACTTCAACACTTTTGAGCCGGTTTCCCCCTCGTTCCAATTGAATAACGTCGAGGAATTCCCATTGTATGGTTGCACTTTCGCAATCAACTCAATAATCTTGTCCTTGTCATCGTTGATCCATTCATGTATGATCTGCGACCAATACCCTTGCAACGTCTTGTTTGCCCCAAGGTCAATGCTGAAAAAATTGGCATCCGTGAAAATCTCATACACCAAGTTCCTCCATATCTTGTTTCCCTTGCTGCTTGGGCTCTTGGAAATCGCCAAAATCAACTCAATCACGTACTCTGGCAATTCACTCACTTTCTTAATCTTAAGAATAGGCTGCACCGCATTCAATATTATCGACGAGACAACCGTCATTGACTTCTCACCCTCTTGAAACAAGGAACAGTTCAAGTCGGGAATAATCGACGTCAACGTCACGCAAACGTCCTCAGCCGTCAAACCATACCCAGTTTGTTCACCATGTATTCCCCCAACTTCTCCTCCTGGTGTTCCCGACTTCTCCATATCCACCAATGATTGCTCGTGCTGCTGGTGATCCAGCGTCACCTTCTCAATATGATCGTCAAGACTCTCCTTTCGGGTGTTACTGCTGAGAACACCCCTTGAAGAAAGCGCATACGATAACAACCTCAAGTAACAGTCCCCCATCTCCTTGCGCACTTTTTTCTGCTCGCCAAACTTCACTTTGCTCAACTTGGAGATCAAATTGCTCACAAACTGAAGCACATACGGCAAGATCAGCTTGTACAACAACGGCATTGAATTCACATCCTTGAGGAAAACTAATGTTGGGTTGTAAATGTCCTCAATCACATCAATGTCTAACGACTTCAAATACTCCACCAAAAAGAGCCCCAATTTTTTTGCAGAAAACTTCCCACTCAAAGAAGACTTGAACAGGCTTTTAACGGCATCGGGATTCACTTTCATGTGGATAGAATCAAAAATATAGGGAATCGTGATCTGGGGTCTTGAATTGTCCAAAACATGCAACATCTTACACAACGCACTTGAAAAAGTAGGATCGCCAACCATCATGGTGTGCAACACCTGCAATGGCTCGGTCTTGTACAACTTCTCCAACAAGTTGCGGCTCTTGTACTTCACAGTCATGGCAATGCGTTCCTTGGATTTCAAAAAGCTAAGTTGATAGCCACCATTATTGGACATTAAGCTGCCACCACTGACTCCACCACCACCACCACTTGATGACGTAATGTCATTCAATGTTGCAACAGACCGGCTCCGATTATGATTGCGATGATAAGATTCACTGTTCCGTGCTGCTGGTGGTGGTGGCGATGATGATTGAGCCTCACCTTGTAAACTTGTCTTCCCATCGGCCCAAAGCCAAATATCAAAGCAGGTTGAAATAGTTGTTTCAAAAGCCAACAACACAGTATACCTGTTTGATTCCTCAAATGCACCTGCATCTGGGGACTCGACAGAAAACACCCCCGACATCACCGAGGTCAAAAACCCAGGATCGGTATTGTTCAATCTTGAAGAATTTTTCGGCTTCGCCTCGCTAGCGGACAAGTACATGTGACTGTATTTGAGCAACTCCTCTAGCCCAGTCATCAAAAGCCCAATGATCTGATCAACATCATCGAAAGGTCGTGAGGACGATGATGACAGTCTCACTTCGCCATCGAGCTGCCCCTTGATCATTTTGAATAAACTCTTGATCTTTGCACAAACGGTTTCAGTAATAGGAATAAGCACCTGGAAAATGCAATCGCTCAAATTGATCAAGTTGGCGGTCATCATGCTCACCCAATACTTGAACAACAATGGATTTTCAATGTACCCCAACGTGAACACCAAGTATTCAATGTAGTTCAAAGCAGGATTCCCAGACTGCGCCACCAAGGTTTCCAGCCTTATTGGTGAGTCCAAGTTGATGTTGAATATTGCCAATTTGCGATCCTTGTGATGACATTTATCAATGTACGAGCTGATCAAATTGAAATAGTTGATACCCATCAAATAATGCCCCGAGGAAGGATTCTGGGTTGTTTTTTTGAGCCCATCATAAGATAATAAAATCAAATTCGAAATGATACTGTCAGGGTTTTGCTCGGTTGCACTCAATAACGAGCTAAGTAACTTCAAACATGACAACCCCGCCTTGTCAAAAACGTCTTTTTCAAAAAGGTCAAACCCTTCAACTTTTTGATACTTGCCAACGTTTTTCAATTTCAAAAAAGTCATGCAAATATGAATAAGTAATAACTTGTAAGTGGAAACATCAACAGCGTTGCTGCCTTTATTGCTCTGCAACATTGACAACATATTCTGGTCTGTCAGCGTAACTTCAGAATTCAAGCTCGACAAAACTTTTACTTCATTGATGCTGACAACAATAAGAAACATCTCCAAATGGTAATTGAACAAGTTAATATCGTCAATCAAATCAATGCGCGGATTCTTCAGGGACATGAAATTAAAACTCAACAATGGTGAGATTAAAATGTTGAACAACAGGTCAAATGAATCAGAACTCAACAATTGGTTCAACCAATCAGAGATCAATAAACGATGCAGGTCATTGTCATCAACCTTGCTAGCCAATTCTTGCAACACAAAAAACAATGGCTTGCGAATAAGCACATTTGAAGGAGTGTTTTTCGTTTGGTTCCAAAGAATTTTTAAGATTTTCATAATTTTGTGAAATTCGTTCTGAGAATGAAGCTTTGTGAAAATCACCAACAATCCAGACTCAATGTGCTCTGTGGGGCTGGACAACTCAAGACTAAGTAAAAAATTGGACGCCTCAATTTGATACTTGTTGGCAGGTGAGAGCAACATGTTGCAAAGCAATTCCAACGTCAACTTGAGCAACTCCATTTTCTCACCAGGTTCAATGTAACATGACACCAAATGATGAAACAAAGTGGCGATTCCAAATGTAACAGAGACATAACTTTCGTCATTATTGGAGGATGATAGCGAGTTTCCATCATTGGCAGATTCAAAAAGATTCTCCTCCTTTTTCACAAAACTGTAGAAATTGAGAATCGCGCTTCTGTCGATTGCCAACACGTTTCTATCGCTGGTGTTTTCGATAAGCCGATGGCCAGTCTTCAAAATCAAAGATGTGAAATAGTTGTTTTCCCATGGCAACAAATCTTTTGTTTGCTCAACAAGAGGAATCTTATCCAAGAGTTCCGAGTATAAACAAGAGTAAGTATAAAAGTAGGTCTTTTCCGAAGGCAAGACCAATGCTTGACACAAGACATAAGTCAAGAGAACAAAAGTTGAAATAGACTTTTCGTTTGAAGTGATGACATTGGAGTCCACTTCATCAACGACAAGCTCCATCTCATTGAAAACTTTTTGTATCACAGGACTGGTAGGCAAATTCAGTGTATCTGAAGGTACAGAAAGATCACTCAGTTGGTCCTTTTGCTTTGACGCCTGCTTGTAGAAAATTTTGATTTTATTGTAGATTGTGTTTTTAAAACTTTGAATATTTTTGTTGAATTGGGATTGATCAAGATTATTATCAAGTAATTTGCTAACGGTGTTGATTTCCAGTTCTGAAAGCTCAACTTTTGACTGGTTGTTCAAAAAGACCTCTGAGGGGATCAATTCTAACAATTCCTTGAGAATTTTGCACACCACGACATTGTCAAGGCCCGCTGAGTTGTAATGTTCAATCTTGAGTACAAGTACAGAGACCAACATCAAAGGCAAGTGATTGATCACCATTTCCTCTTCACTAATGTTGAAGCTTTTGAGGATGAATAAGAGTAGTTTTAAGTTTGTGTTTAAAACGTCTGTATTGTGCACATTGTCAATCAATTCAAAACAGGTTGACCAGATTGTCATGGATTCAATGGTGTCGAAAAAAGCAGAAGCGCTCTTGAACAAGTCATCGTACTGTGCTTGGTTTTTAGCATTGCTGCTTTGCTGACTTTCGATCAACGAAAGCTGGACAGACTTCAAAAATGGTACAAAGATCTTGGACGTTATCAAAAGCCCGATTTCCCACTTGTCCATAAAAGCCAAACTCACTTTGTACCCTTTGATTCTGTCTGCCAAATTTAGGGAGTTTATTAATTTTAGAAACCCGGAAATTAAATATTGCTCGCCGTATTCTGTGAAATATGTGATTCTGTTGAGAATTCTCGATTTGGAAGAGGAGTCTGGATCTGAAGAAGTATTTGGATTGTCGCTTTTGATTAGCTTGCCATTGTTGCCATCGTTATCATCATCATTGTCATCATTGTCATATGTTGTGGCTTTTTCATCACTTTTGGAGTCCTTTTCAACAAGTGTTGCAGATATGGTGTCATCGGTTCCTAGAAGCCAGTTCCATAAACGTCTGTTGAGCGACATATCCTTTCTAAGTACTGTTAAACAGGCGCTCATGATCAACTTCTCCAAGTCATCCGATGATGTTTTGCTGACCAAAACAACCGAGCTCAACTTCAAATTGGAAATCATCAAATCGAAAAACCCGCGCTGCACCAAAATTTGGGAATCGTCCAAGCCTTTGATGAACGCTCTTATCAACAACCCTGTTTCCTGTTGGACTACTGCCAGCGCTTGGGATGACAAAACCCCATCGTGAGGACTGAAATTTGGGAGTCTTTTGTTGCACCACACCAAGGCGCCCAATCTTCGCTCGGGATTGGTGATGATTGTGGCAAAGAGACATTGCCAAAAATGGGTGTCATCGTTTAAGTTTTTTTGAAGCTTGTCAAGCAACTTCAAGCAGGCCTCGAAAGACTCGCTTGTTTCGTCGTCAATCCCGGGAAGCCAACTAATGATCAAGACTTTGGTAATGACTTTCAAGTAGTTTGGGGGAAACTCCACCACGAACTTGTCAAACAAGTCAATGAGCTGCGGCTTGACGGCAATGGATGCATACGACATCAAGGGAAGCAACCCAGGGATCCAAAGATTGATCTGCTGGGCTAAAAGCGATTTCCCCAAAATTTCAAAGATGCATTCGTACACTTCAAGCGCTTTTCTGTGCACCCCGCTGGGCAAGCTTGACGAAAGACACTTGGAAAGACACTTGGAGATCTCGATCGAGTGCGGGATCCAGTGAGACTTGCTGTGCGATCGAAGCGCCTTGATAAGCCTGGTTAGAAACGAAATGTAGTCTGCCCATTCGACACTGAGATCAAAGTTTGTGAGCGACTTGTCAATGGAGGCCAAGTATTTTTTGTCCTTCGAGTCAAGCTTCTCGGGACTGACGAGGTTATTCAAGACGGCCTCGAGTTCCTCGTGCTTCTTCTTGGAGATGTTCATTGCTTGCACCAGACTTTGCTACGCTCAGCTCTGTCTTGTTTCAACGGCGCTTTTCAGATTTGTGGGATTTTTTACGTGGCGCACTCGCGTGGGAAAAGGGGGTCCCCCACGTCACCATAAACACACATAGGTCAATCCCAAAGATCCAAAACGTATGTGTATTATATTTAATATAGAACTGATTTTATAAAATGGTGTGCCGTCCATAGAAGCAATCATTTCTCTAGGTTCAAGGTTGGCATGTCCGTGAGAAGCTTGCTTTGAAGGTTGAGAATGTATGTCTTCAATTTCACGTTTTCTGCCTTGAGTTCTGCGTTTTCGTGTTCCAACTGCTTGATGTCGCCCACTCTTCCTTCCAATTCCTTGATGTACAACTCTTTGCGCTGTCTGAACGCTCTCTGAGCGTTCCTGTTCTGTGCAGCTCTCTTGGTAGTGTTCAAAGGCCTGTTGTTTGGTTTGGCGATTTTGTTGTTTTTCGCATCGGCAGCACCTGCACCTGCACCAGCCGAGGCCACCAAGCCTTTGCCTGCAGACGACGACGACGACAACAACAACGACTTTGCTGGGTCCTCTTCAGGCTTGGAATCTTCTTCAGCAGCAATGGTGCTATTCACAATACTTGCGGCCAAGTTTGCAGCAGACACCGCGTTCACCTGGTCTTTGTTATGTTCATGCTGCAGCGCTGGCTCTTCTTCTTCTTGTTCTTGCCGAGCCTGGGCATCTGCGGCCGCGGCCGCAGCAACAACACTGGCCTCCTCGATTCCCGAGGCGTACAACGCGTCTGAGGCTGCGCCCGGAGCACTTATTGCAGGTGCACGCTGCGCGTGGCTCGCCAGATGTTTTTGTTTGTGCTTCCGTTGAGGCTTATCGTCCATTTGGATCTTCGCGAACGAGGGATCGATGGGCTCTGACAGCAGGGTTAGTAAGGAACACCATGACACCTGTCATTTGAGAAACATACCTTTGTTTTCTGACCATGACATTATCTGCTAACGTTTTCTGGTTCTGGGGGGAGTTTTATCTCTAATTGATGACAAAGAAATTAGAAAACTTTTCTAGCAATTTTGCCATTTGATTAGAAAGCAAAGGTTACGACGCCCCGGGGAGGATTTCCGGCCGGCCGGAGGATTACCCGTGACGGAAAATTGCGGAAAATTGCGGCCGTATTTATTTGACGGCTTTCCGGAATATAAACGGGTGCGGGTGCGGAAATCACTTTCTGGCCCTCTTCTTGGTGGAAACGTTCTCGGGCCCTGTGGTGTTCAAGGCCAACGTGTTTAACGACTCCAAGTCGGTGAAGATCTGGTTTGTCGACGTGTCGAAAAGATCGTTTCCTTTGCCAATGGTGTTATTCAATCCCAGGGTGACCATCCCAAGATCGTCGCTCAAGAACTCGTTCCCGGCTAGAAAATTGCTAATATAATTCGACAAAATCGGTTGCCCCCCGCTCTCCTCTGTCCAGGTGCTGATGTTGTTGATCATGTCGTTGGCCCGTGCCGTGAACGGGATCCCCCTGGACATGAAGCTGTTGTTGTTGTTGTTGTTGATGTTGTTGTTGTTTGTAGGAGTGTTGAAGGAATGGGTACCAACCTGTACCTGTTGTTGTTGTAACTGTTGTAACTGTTGTTGCTGTTGTTGCTGTTGTTGCTGTTGTTGTTGTTGCGGCTGCTGTTCAGAATAACTCTGCTTATAATTCTCCTTTGGCTCGGCCTTGATATTGCCAAAAAGATCGCCATAAGTGTAGCTGTACGCCGACGTGTTACTTCCGCTGTTGGGCAGCTGCCGCATTTCAACCGAGCTGACATTGTTGCCCTCAGAAGAAAGTGAAGACTCCCTCTTGGCGTTAGTCAAGGCGTTGTCCGCCGCCACCAACAAGTGGGATAAGCTTTTTGGCACTGCAGATTTCTCCAAAAACCCGCGCTTTCTCTTGTTCTCTTCTGACTCTTTTGCTTGCTGTCGTTTGAAGTTTGCGGTGTAGCTGTTTTCAGGCAACCTGCTGTACTCGGGAATGATGTTGTAATGGGTGACTGGTTCCCTGAATACCGCAGGAGGCATTTCGGAAGTGGTGGTCTTGGGTCCGGAATTGATGGCCGCTGCGGGTTTCATCGCTTGTGATTGCAACTGAGCCTTTGGCTGGGCTTGTGCTTGTACTTGTGCTTGTGCTTGTGCTTGTTGAGGCTGTGCTAAAGACTGGTATTGGGTCTTTTGCTGGTTATTGTTCATCATCGCCATTCTCTTGCGAACGAGCTCCAGATCATAAGTGTTGGTTGTGTTCTGGCCCGTGTTGTACACCAACTCTGTAGAGTCCTTCCCGCATCGATCAATCAAGTTTTCAATCGTCACCCGCAACAACTTGTCAAACGTGTCCCTAAACACCACCGCGTACTTTGACCGCTCCGCCATCACAAACAAACATATGCTGCAAGCTTTCAAATCATCCAAGCTGCTAAAGAGTTGGGCCGTCATCACAGGACGCGTATGCTTTGCCGTGTCGCCCAACAACTTCCGCCGCTTATCCTCAACGTTTCTTGTCAACCAAAGACAATATATCAACGTCACCCCTGCAACAAAGACATTGTTGATTGCAAGGATAGAGTGGCCGTACACCGTCTTTTGATGGAAAACTTTGAAAAGTTGGCAAATCTGCCCCGCTGCAGCCTGACACTCCTTGAGAAGCCTGTCCTCGGGCTGCATGAGCTCCAAATACGGCTGGATCAACACCCGCACCGTGCGGAAATAATATAATCCAAGAGTAGCTCTTTCAAACTCATTGGTGATCACTTTACACTCCCGCCGCCAGTCCTGAAGTTGATCGAAATAATGTTCCACAAGCGGGAGTTCAGATAGCGTCGAAATCTCGGAGTTGGTCCCCACAATGTTGAGAGTTTCCATGGCTTTGGCCTCGATCCGCTTCAACTTGATTGATTGATTGATGAAAAGAATATTGTTATTGTTGTTGTTTGTGGTCATATCCAGGTATGTGTTCCCATTATTCTCCAGCTCGAAATCCTTCAAAATATTGGTCTTTGAAGGATCGTCGTCAAATAATGGAATGCCAGAGTCAATGCTTTTTTCAGGAAAGGTAAACGGCTTCCCCAACGAAACAGAAATCAACCTGTCCAACAAGTAAACGCACCAGAAGCACTTCATCTTCTTGATCCGCTCCAGGGTGTCGAATCCCAAGTATGTGGAGTACTTGTGCAAGTTTAATGAAACAGCAACAGCCATGGCATCCGCCACCATTTTATACAACTCGATGGAGTCCCGGTCACAGCGAATCAACACGAGAATAGTCAACAAGTATATTTCAATCTGTTGGTAAGGATCCTTGATTTGGCACTTGGACAAGCTGCGCAACGCGGTTGAAAAAAGCCGGTGCGGTTTCAAGTGCTTGTAGTCGCCTGTTGTTTTCAAAATAAATGAATTCAAGCTGTAAATCAACCACTGCCGGCCACAGGAAAAGTAAAAATAGTCCAGATTGTTCATGTAGCCCGAAAGATTCTTGGTGGTGTAGGCATTGTAGAAATCCACCACCTCTTTCTCGTTCAAAAAGGGAAACTTTTTGTGGAACCGGATAAAATGCGTGTCGATCAACGTTCGTGATAGCATGTCATCCACCACGTATTCCGGATCGTAACTTAGGATCTCCTTGAAGTCGTACTGCTTGAATATGGTGTTGCTCAAGTCGATCGGTCCCGCCACTGAGAATAAGTTGGTGTGAAGAAGTTGTGGGATTGTCAACTCAGGAACCTGTTGTTGCTGCTGCTGCTGCTGCTGCTGCTGCTTCTGTTGCTGCCGCTGTTGTTGCTGTTTTGAAGAGCCCTGCATAAGATCTTCGGAAAATCCGTTTTCCATCATCCCAGTACCATTGGCACTATTGTTGCTGCTGCTGTTATTGTTTAATTTCGGAATTTGGCGCATTGGATCGTTCATTAGCGAGAACGTGGGTATTTCTAAAGTGCCGGCAAAATCATCATCGTCAAGTGATCCCGGATCAAATGTGCTTTTCCTGTCCAAGGGAACCGACGTGTTTCCACCCCCTTCGTTCTCGGTCTTTTCTACCGTGCCATCATTTTCCTTGTTGTCAGATGTCATCGGCGACTCCTCTTTCAACAAGAGCGACCCCGCAGGCAAGGAGAACATCTCAAGATTCAAATTAGCGTCTTCACCTTGCTCCTGCTTATGGTTTGCGATGAACGGCGTCAACTTCTTGTACTTCAGCATCCACATGCCCTGCTTAAACCCGGACTTCTTCACCGACTTCCCCAGCAGAACCTTGGGGGAATCATCAATCATGCTTTCCAAAAACTGGATCCGGCGCTCTAGTACCTTGGTGTACTCGTCCTTTGCAGGACTCTGAGTTGAGTACTTTTCTGGCTGGATACATTTTACACCAGCTTTCACGCAGGTCGTGCACGACGGTAACCGATGGTCACATTTCTGCTTTCTCCTCTGACACAAAAGACAAGAGCGCGACCGAGACTTCCTGTTGTCTGCAGCCGCTTTCGAGGACACGAGCTCGTTCTCGAGTTCTGCAGCTTTCTTGACCATACTATTAGCATCTATTGTGTGTGTTTGTGTCCATTCAAGGTACGCTACGCTCAGCACCACGGCTTCCTGCTATCTGCTTTTCAGTGCTGGAAAATAAAAAATCGGGCTCCTCGGAGGTCACGTGGATGACACTCGAGCATCAACACTCTTGAAGGCTCGCTCTCCTTTACAATGAATGCACTTGGTGTTAGTCATATTAGATCATTCAATAGAAACGGTATATTTTATATAGTTACACTCAAGCCCACTCATATGGCCACGCCCAGCGCGGCGGCAAACTCTTTCAACTGGCGATTCACTTTCATCAACTTCTCAATCTCGTTGCCTGTGATTGTCAACACCACGTACTTTGACAATTTCGAAGTCCCCGTGTTGACCGACACTTTGCCAGATCGCTTCAATGTGTTCGGGAACACTATATCTTGCTGTGCCAGGAGATCGTCCAATGGGAGCTTACTCACCAAGTTGTCAAAAGCACTCTTGATGGAGAGTCTTCTTCGCTTTTCAGATGTGGTGTGATTGTGCCTCTTTTCTTGTTCGGAAAGGAGCTTTTTTCTGGTTCTTCTGGTGCGCGTGGTTTCAGCTTGTTTACTTACTTTTGACAGGACACCAGAATTGACGGGAGAAGCAGCAGCAGCAGCAGCCTTCGTGCTGCTCTTCAAGATAGAGGCAGGCGGCGATATGGAAGTGGCATCTGTTTCCATCGGCGACGCTGACGACATGGAACGGTTGTGTGGAATTGCCCTTTTGGAGTTATCTTCCTGATAAGAATAATCCAAGGCACTAATGAGTTGATCCAACTCGTCATCATCATCTTTGGGTTCTGCTAAAAACCCGTCCAAATAGCCTTGGATCGCATTGTTTTCGTTTTCAGAAAGCAAATTGTTGTTGAAACCGTAAAAGAGGTTCACATTCGACGATTGAGAGTCCAAAGCGGGCTGCGGCAACTCCTGAGGTGCAACTATATTATTATACGAGAAACTTGAAGCATTGTTAGAGTTCAGGTAATATTGTTGTTGATGTTGTTGTTGTTGTTGTACTTGATGTGGTTGTTGCTTGAATAAGGAGTCAATTTCATGACCACTAAGCTCAGTCAAAGCTTCAGGATCTGAGCCTCTTGACTGGAGCAACAGGTTTTGTTTCTTCATTTCCTCCAACTTGACGATCTGTTCCTTGACAATCTGTGCCTGAGCATTGTATAACGCATTGAATGCGCTTTCGAAATCAGAAAGTTCAATATCGTCCAAAGCACGGATTGATCCAAGATCAATCCCTTGTAAATCATTTGATCTAACCTTGTTGACGTTGTTGTCACTGCTGTTATTGAAACTCATTGTAGAATATGGTGTAACAGGAGAAGACAAGTAGCATTGATCAACAGGCGATGAGGTAGTGGAGATAGCACCAGCAGAAGCAGTAGGAGAAAGCTCAGAGTAATGCTTTGTAGGTGTAGTAAAGCCTTGGCTTTGTAGATAACTCTTTTTGTTTGAATAGGGGATATCTATAGAAGAAGATCTGCTATTCGGAGGACTATGAAGATAGGTAAATTTGTTAGGAGACTTTTTGGAGTAAGGGTACATGATGATTGATCTGGTGAAGGCGAGTAAAGAAGATCTTTGTTTGTTTGTTTGTTTGTTGATGATTTGAAGACAAATTGAGTAAACAAAAAAAGAAGAGGCAAACAAACAAACAGAAGAAAGAAAATGATGACGATGATGAGGTGAGATGGCAAGGGGGATGAGTATTTATAGATGATTCCCAGGTGTTAATTAGACACAAATCAAATAAAAAATTTAAATTGTGGCGATGAGAAATGGGAGATGAGATAGATGAATGGATGACTGACTGATAAGAAAACAGGTACTAGTGAGAATGGTATGTATGGTGTGTGTGTGTGCGAGTGTGCGAGTGTGCACTGCGACTGCAATTGACAAGTAACTGCGAGACACAACCCTGCTTGACGGGTTGATTGACAATAGGAGTGTGGACAGGACTTTTAACTGTCTAGGGGAAAAGCACTTTTCCTCTTTCTTTTTTGATTGTGTTAGACTGGTTTGATTTGATCTGATTTGATTTTGGTCTGATTTTGCTGTGGGACACTTTCAGCTAATTTAACCCTATTCTAGCCACAATCAAGAAAATAAGAATCAGACAATCGATCACTCACTCTCTCCCGCCAGTAAGCATGAAATCGGAAATCAGAAGAAAGCACTTTTTTTTTTTTTTTTCGAAGGAGCATTTTCACATGTGAATTGTTCGTCTATTTATGGTTGGCCTTTTGAGAAATCACGGATCGAGAGTTACCCGGGGTGGTATCAATACGGTGCGGGGCTGTGAGTCACGAGTCATCTGCTGTGTGGGTGCGATGATAGGCCCACCACTTTGGGATACGTTCTAAAAAGCAGGAAGAAGACCCTTGTTTGTAGGGAAGGGTCCAAGGGAACGAGGGTTGGTTTGCCACTGGAGAGATCAAAGGCAATCATTTTACCAGCGTCAATGGATAGAGTGGCTTCGATGGGAAGAGCGGCTTCGTTGGGAAGAGTGGCTTCGTTGGGAAGAGTGGCTTCGTTGGGAAGAGTGGCTTCGTTGGGAAGAGTGTCTGTGGGAAAGCGTGGCGCCTAGATATGATCTCTTGTGCATTATATACCTTGACGGCCAATCGTATTTGAATCAATTCGAAATGAGAAAGCCATTATCATGATTTCCCCATTAGGTCAATACTCACCGTCAATGAATGATTCCCACTCAGGTTAAATGGTTAAATGCTATTTTTTGCTTCCGCAACTTTCAGTTCTCAGGGCGCTTCATCGTAAATTGGTGCAATTGACAGGCTCAATCAGTGTTAAAAATCATGCTCCATTATGTGCTGTGGTGACGGTGTCCCTCAGAATGAAAGAATTGGAGGCTCCAAATGTGCCGAACAGAAGAAGAAGAAGAAGAAGAAGAAAGCGCTTCTTCCCAGAGAAATGAAAAAAAATTTGACAGAAACGGCGCGACACCCAGGGCAGCATAACCACAGGCACAATCAGTAGACATCAAGAAAACATGTTTACAACGCGTGGATGAAGAAGATGCTGCCGGTTGAATTGGAGTAGCAGATCACAAGCAATGTCATTTCTGAACAAGGATAAGCTCAAAATAGGTGTGCTGCACAGGTACACCATCACGCTTGAGATAGAAAACAAATACCATGACATTGAGCCGGTCAATCTCTTGTTGAAGAACATTGAATTGCCAATGAAAAAGTTGTTTTACATTCTAGGACCGTACAGTTTCTATGTTCAATTGCTTCCTGTGAACTTCTCGGAAGTGTACCAGAACAACCCTGACCCTGAAGATGTCTTTTTGATCCAGTCGACGTCGAATGTCACTCCTGGAGCAACATTCCATGGGAAATTGAACCCGAACAGTAACTCGTTGGTGGACTCCGACGTGAGCCGTTCTGTTCACCAATGGACGTTGCTTGCTTCATCGCAGGCCGTTCTCACGGAGTCTGCAACCGTGAACTACCATTTAGAAGTGAAGCTTCCTGAAGGCGTGGAGGGGGATCTCAAAGTGGTGTTGGAAACATCAAAGGAGATCTGGAATCGGCCTGCGCCCCAGCCCAACAACCCTACACATTTGGTGATTCTTACCCACGGGGTTTACTCCAATGTCGATTCAGATCTATATTATCTCAAGCTGAAGATTGAAATGAAACAGGCCAAGGGAGCAAACATCATGGTGCGAGGTTATCGTCATAACGTTGGTCATACCGAAAAGGGCATAAAATGGCTTGGCATTAACTTGGCAAACTACATTGACTTTTTGATCAACGAATATCCAAACATCAACAAAATTTCCTTTGTTGGCCATTCCCTAGGTGGAGTTGTGCAGGCGTTTGCCATTTACTACTTGCTCAACTACGAGGGTTACAAAACTGGAGATATTGCGTATGTACCGAACCACACCCCACAGCAGGAACAGGAACAGGAACGGGAACAGGAAAACCCGTTTCATGCAAAGACTCGCCGCCTTTTGAAGCACATCCAGCCCGTGAATTTTATTACAATGGCGTCCCCCATGCTCGGTACCCAAAGTGAGTTTGCAAACTTGATAAATTTGGGTCTTGAAATAGGGTACTTGGGCAAGACAGGAAAAGATTTGTCGCTTCGAAATCGCTATTTTTCGAAATTCAACTTGGCAATGACCACCAACTCGTCAACCACGGCAGATTCATCCGCCTCCTCGCCTCCTTCAAGGTTGTCCCGAATAACCCTCAAGCCTATTCTCGAGGTTATTCCACTTGATCTCAAGTTCCATTTCTACCTCAAAGCATTCAAGCATCGTGTAGCGTTTGCTAACATCTTGAACGACGGGATTGTTCCGTTAAAGACCAGTGCATTGTTGTATTTGGATTACCAAAGTTTGAGCGCCGTCGAGCATTGGAAAGCATACGCTGCAAAAGGTGATGCCGAAGAACAGAAAATCGCCAAGGAGAATCAGGAAGTGGCCAACGGACATGATGTTGGGGAAATCCCCGAGGACATGAATGTTCCTGATAAAAGCGCAGCAGCCAAGCATACCAAGCCGGACGTTCACGTGAAGCAAAAGCAGCATCCAGAGAATCCCCGATTGAGCAAGAAAAGTCAAACCATTCCCTTGTTGAACTCCCGCAAACCGCTCATCACATCCACGCAAACATCGCTTTCCTTGAAGAAACCCAACAAAAAGGAAAAGAAGCTTCAAAGGATCTCAACAATCAAAAGAAAGGGCACCACTCTGAATGCGGCTGTCACTTCCTCTCCTTCATCTTCCTCCTCCTCCTCATCTTCCTCCTCTTCTGCTGAAATGCCCACCCTTTCCTCCCCATCTACAACCACTGCTTCCTCTGCGTTGTCCCGTTTCTACGCACCTCCCAAGACGTCCCCCGTTGTTGCGGCAATAAACGTTCTTCTAGCGCCGGAACCCAAGAACGACTTCTTCAAGAAATTCAAGCCCATCACCCCTGAGGATGAAAGCAACCAAAACAAGTCTCAAAACACTCAGGACCAGGAAAACAGCTCGATTCTCGAGTTCAGCAACATGTCGGTGCAGGAAAAAAACGATTTCAGCAACGTTATTGTGCACGACAAGGTGTACACGTACGACGAGCTCCCCCCGCCTTATTTCAACAAAACATCAAGTTTCTCCGTCAGCCACCGACTCAAAACCCTTAATGACAACCGAGCCCTTTCAAAACTGGAAATCACCAACAAAATTCTAAAGGCCACCACAGACGATATACCGTTTTTCTACAAGCCCAAAAAGTCTAACATGTTCTTGAACAAGCACCACAAGTCGCGGCGGTTGGCGGAGAAGATTGCAAGACTCTATCTCTTTGACAAGCCCTGGCGCAAGGTGTTGGTGAACTTGAAGCCCGACGCACACAACAACATTGTTGTTCGTCGCCAGTTTGTGAACTCCTACGGGTGGAACGTGATCAACCACTTGACCAGTATTTTTGATTACGCGGTGGAGCAAGAAGAAGAGGAGGAGGAGGAAAATATGAAGTTAGTGCGCATCATTGACAAGTTGGAGAACGTTCATTATGATCAAAGTCTTGTTACTGGGAGGCTCTTTGGAAAGGAGAAAGACGAGAAAGATGAGAAAGAAGAAGACGGTCCGTACGAGGATGAGGATTTCAACGAGTCTGAGATGGAAAGTGATGGTGAGAATGAGTAGAGCATAAGAGTTTTTAGATATTCCACAAGAGCCGATTGGCGTGTATCTTTCTATGTGTAATCGTAGTGCTTGCCCTTGCCCTTCGCTTTTCCTAGAATACGACTAAACTTATCTAAATGAGGTGATGCCAATCAACATTTACTAAAAGGCGATTCAACAAACTCCTCAACCCGTTCCATATGTATTTCTATCCCTCACAGGCCTGTGAATATGATAAGTTTATCCTTTATATTTTAGCACATTTTTAGAATGATTCCAGTTCGGTCCACATGCTTGCACTCAGTAGCAGCACTCTCTCTTTCAACATCACTGCAAATAGGCAATGTCATCATGTCTCACATTATCCGTCAAGCCCCTCAACGTCAAAAAGAAGGTGCCCCGATCGACGAGATCCCCCTTTCTTGGCCCTCAATGCCCACATACGCTTCTGTTTCACATTCTCGTGTGTACTGACAATGGCCGCTAGCCTGGGTGTCCCATGCCGTGCGTGTGTCCCGGGTGGAAGCAGCCCTCGCGCTGAGTAGCCAACCTGTCAAATCAGAAAACGGTCTAAAAAAAATTAGTGACCGTCTGTTCAGCTCAGACATGTGTCAAGATAAGAAAGAACCGCCTCCTTTTCCTGATAAGGCAGGCGGTGACTAAGTGGCTTGGTGGGTGGTGCGATGCCACATTTGCCACAAACGGGCAGTAATTTACAGTCCACACTTCTGGCTACGGCGAGCTTACTAAAAAAATTAATTTCAGTTCTGAACTACATGGTGGGTTAAAAGAGTCTCATTGGGAATTCTCTTGCGCAGATGCTCCCTGGCCTTCCGTTGTCGACTGTGCTTCATTTGCTTTCTCTTGAGTGTTTGGTGTTGCTTCTGGTTTCAGTACCTCGGTAGGAGGAGCTGGCTTTGGTTCAGAGTCTTTTGCTGTAACATCTTTTGTTGAAAGTTCTCCGGCCAGCATCATCTCTGAGTCTTTCTTTATTTCTGAGTCTTGTACTGACGGTTCAGTCTTGATCTCAGTAGCTGGTTTTGATACCGATTCTATCGCATTCACAGCTGGTTGTGGTGATTCTTCGAGCTTCATGTCCACGTCTGCATTCGAGTGTCCTTTTGGGGCATCAGGGGCCGCCCTCTTTCTCACTCTGTCTTCTTTCAACTTTATTCTCTTTGCAGCCCTCAAAGACGCAGCCTCTCTCATCATCCGCTCTTGCTCCAACAACCTCTGCTCCTCCTCAATCTTCTTTCTCTGTTCTCTTTCCTGCAATCTGCTAGATCTTTTTCTGTTCAACAACAAGCTCTGCATGTTCTTGTCCCTGATTCTGTGCTGGTAGTTCTTTTTCCACTTCAACTCCTGGGCTGCAAACTCGTTGAGCATGCCCGACAACATCTTGGCCAACGCGCGCAACTCGGGCTTCTTCTTGTACAGCAACACCAACTCGTTCATGTCGTACAAGTCATGGGTCAAGCACTTCCATCCAAGCCGGGGATCAGTGTCGGCCAAGGCAGTGTATGGGTCAAAGTTCGATGACAGCTTCAGTTTGGACTTTGCCTTCTTTGCATAAGTCAAGCTGCGCAAATAAAGTCGATTGTCGCTGAGAATGAAATAGGATTGGTCCAACAAGTGGCCGCCGTTCTTGACGCTTCTGCGGAATATCGGGTCAAGACGCAACTCAACGGGCTTGTCAAATTTCTCAAGATACCGGGTGAACAAGTGAGAGCTGTTGACGCGTTCAATAAGGAGATAGAAAATCTCAATTTTAACGGGCAATGGCAACAAGTCAAAGAACCTGATTTTGCTCTTCACCTTGAGTTTCTTTTTCTTCTTGGGTGCTTCTTTTGCTTCCTCTTTGGCTAGAGCGGCGCCACGTCTGCTACGAGAACTCGTAAAGCTTGGGACAACTTCCTTTTTCAGCTCTTCCTCTTCTTCCTCTTCTTCTTCCTCTTCTTCCTCTTCATACTCCTCGCCTTCGTCCTCGTATGCGGCGTCCTCTGCGTAGTTGGGCCGGTCCCGCCCCGGCACTAGCTCATCTTCAACGTCTTGCTCCTCTTGCTCCTCCTCTTGCTCCTCCTCTTCTTCTTCCTCTTGCTCCCCCATCTCATCCATGTAATCGGATAGCTCAATGTCGTTTTTGCGAAGCAACTCCGTCAAGTCGTCCTTCAACACCCCCACCACGGCGTCATCGAACTGCTCGGCGCTCGTCAACTTCGTGCCCACGCGCGTGGCAGCACTCCCAAGCTGCACTTTCAACTTCGTGAGAAACGTTGGCGGATACGTGACTCCCGTCAACTCCTCCTCCCAGATGTACACGTTGAAAGGCTCGTTGGCCATCCTGATGGCCCCGCGGAACACGCTGAGCCAGTGGTACACAAAACTGTAGTGGAACTCCAGCCTGAGCGCTGCAAGCTGGGCCCGGTGCGGCTCTTCCTCTGTAGGAAGCCTTTCAGGGAGCCTCAGCAACTGGGCCACAATGTCCGCGTCCACGTTCTTCAACGTCTCTGCGGGGTGCTGCTTGTCAATGTCAATTGCGTCTGCTTTTCTCTTGGACATTTCCGCTGCTCTTGTGGTGTTTAAAGCCTTTAAAGTTGATCTTGCCGGGTGTTTTCAGCAACTTGGAAATTTCGAAAGACGCGAAAATTTTGGGAAGGGTAACATGGAACGCGCGACGCCGACGCCGACGACGACGACGAGTGCTGCGACAGCGACAGCGACAGCAGCACGAGACTATCAGCACTGTTGGGCAGAGACCGATGATGGTGACCCCTACCAACTACAGACCAAGCTAGAGCAATAGAATACATTGGACGAAAGTATGTTTTCAGATAGTGAAAACGAGGTCGGAAAAGTAGCTCGAATGAGTTGAATTGAAGATAGTGCGATGAGTGAGCAAACTTAACTGTTGTCAGCATCGCTGAACTGCTCTGTGATAGGCGACAAAACATCACTCAAGCTCGGCTTATCAGCCGAAATCGCCTGGCGTTTCCCATCGTCGCTCTTAGAGTTTGCACTGTTGAAAAGCGTCACTGTTCTCTTGGTGCTCTCGTCCCCCGCGGTGAACTTGTTGGTTGCTTCGCTGGACACCATCAACCCAGGAACAGGCTTTTTCGAGTAGCTGTTGGACCGGTACATTCTGTTCCTGCTGCTTTCTGCGTCCTGCTCGTCGTTGTCATCGTCAAATTCAAAGTCCTCGGGAACAACGTTCACCTCATCCAAGTACCCGTCATCCTCAAAGTAGTCGTTCAAAGTGTCATCCTCATAATAGTAGTTGTAGGCCTCTGAGTCATCCTGGGGCCCAGCCTGGGGCCCCACCTGGGGGTTATCCGCTGGAACGCTTGTTTGGGGCTGTTTTGGTCCCTCGTCCACCACCCAAGGATAATTGTTGGTGAATGTACTGGAGGCGCTCTCGAGCGGCGGGTGCTGTCTGTTGATCTTTTTGGAAATCGATGTGGGGGTGATTTTCGCAAGGAGCTGTTGTTTGGCAAGAGATGAGTGCTGCGAGTGCTGCGAGAGCGACAGCGAAAGCAGCGCGAGACTGCCAGCACTGTTGGGTAAAGACATCTTCAAAGCTTGGCTGGTAGTTGCGCTGTTTGTTAAAGACCTTTCTGAGAATGACTGATTGGGGAGCGAGATCTTGAGGGCTTCGAGGGATTTTGTGGCTGCCACGACTGTTTTGGGCTTGTCAATGACGGCGGGCTTTTCGCTGAAATCAGGGGCCTCGATTGGACTCAATGAAGGCCCAACAGAGCCGCCATCAGAGCCGTTATCCTCGCTTCCTTTGGCAATCGGCCCTTGAGTTTTATTCTTGTCAGAGATGGGTATTCCAGCTCCATTTATAGTGGTCTCAGTACTGATATGATTACTTGTACTTTCCTTGAAAGAAAATAAGTCCCTGTTAAAGAGATCCTCGGTGTCGTCGACTTCGTTTTCATCATAAAAGTTCATCTCGTCATCAAAATATTCCTCTCCGTACGCATCGGCGGTGAAATCGTTCACAAAGTTCCCCAGGGGTTCATCCTCGTCTTCTAGTTCTTGTTCATTAATGTGTTTGTAGTACTTGATGGAGACATTGCGCCCGTTCAAATCGCTTTCGAAAGAAAACCCTGACTCATCTGAGGAGTAGCCCGCTTCCTCCTTAGGTGGCTCGGCCATTGTGACTTTCTTTTTGCGGGTGCTGCTGCTGCTGCTGCTCTTCTTCTGCTTGAGTTTCTTGAGAATTGAGGCCCTCTTGTCGGTATTGATCTGAATGATAGAGGCCCTGGAAACGTCTATTGAAGTCCGGGCGTTCTGCATATTTGGAAGTTCATCAAAACTATCATCCTCTTCTTTCTCTTCGTTCTCTTTGGTTTTGATGCTCAAGACCAGGATCTCGTCCAAGTTAGAGAGCGACGTGGTGTCCACCTTTTCTTCGACAAATGCCACAACTTTTCCCGGATCGTTGTCTTCTCTGTAGTTTCCCAAAAGCATTTGAAGGCTCTGGTTGCGTGATGCAAAATGCGTGTCCAGTGGGGAACTCATATCCTGCACAGAAACGGGCGAGGTCACTTTCAGAAGGGCGTTCTGATGGTTGTTTTGCTGCTGTCGCTGTTGTTGTGGGTGATAGTTTTGCTGATGATGGGGCCTGAAATACCGGTTGTGGGCCGAGTCATCGTCCCAGTTGTGTCTGATGGTGCCCTTGATGGGTGACCCGGGAGTAGAATGGGACGACGACGCAACAGAAGCAGACGAAGCTGCTGTTATTGGTGACGTGACCAAGGCGTACTCCCGTAAATTGCTGTTGCTGCTCTTGGAAAAGAGGTTCTTTGGGTACTTGAGAATCTTCTTGCGGGGCTGGTCGTCCATCAAAAGCAAATACTGCTTGCCCGAGGTCTTTGGTGACGACGGCGCAGAGCCATTCAAGGGGTCTTCAGGGAATTTTGCCGGGACGCTCCCACTTGTTGGTGAGACCTGGCCCAAGGTGGGGCTTCTGATGGCCTCGTTGTCGTGATTTCCCGGAGAGCTGGCTCCAAACAGGAACCCCAAGTTGACGTACACGTTGGGGTTGTTTGTCGAGAGCACCTCGAAACTCGATTGCTTCTTGATTCTCGTGGGATTGGTGTTGATGCTGCCACTGCTGCTGCTGCTGGCGCCCATTGTCGATGAGGGCGGCGGCTCCTTCTTCTGCGGTGGGCTGCCCAGCTGCGACCCAAAGGTGCCCAGCGACGGCCGCGACGTCTTCTCCTTGTCATCCTTGCTGTCCTTGCCGAAGGAGCCGATGCGTTTGTGCGACTTGATGAAGGATCTCATGGTCCTGGCTGGCTTTTGGGGCTTTGATTTGACTTGATCTGAGTCAAAACGCGGAAAATGAAAATTAGAAAAAAAATTACTAAGACTACAAAGTAATGAAAGGGCAAAGTAATGAAAATTGGAAGGGAGCATTGGATTGAAGTGAATAAGTGTCTACGATAAGTAGTTTGAAAGCTGAGGTCTTCCCTGTAAGAGGGCCGCCAACTTGCTGCTGCTGTTGTTGGTCGTGGCGGCTGCGTGCCGTTGGTTGTGGTTGATCATCAAGGGCTGGGTGATGGACAGGGAAGAGGACGAGGAAGAGGACAAGAGGCCCACAGACTCCAGAGCACCACCCCGCTCGATCTTGATCTGGCGCACTGCTTGTTCCAAAGACTGCGATGTCTGGACACACAAGTCCTCGATGTCCCGAAAGCCCTTCATCTGAATATAGTCTCCATAAAGAGAGTTCACAGCCGAGAGCAAGGTCGAGGACCGCGAGAACGCAGACAGTTCTTTGGAGCTTCTTTCGGAAACGGTCTCCCATCCAGAGCTTGCATGTGCAGCAGCCTTGGCCAGAGGCATGTCCATGGGGTTGCGCACCATGTCGCTGTCGCTGTAATAAAGCACGGACGATGTGGACATTGACATGTCTCTGTCAAGGGCTGCCTGTTCCTCCTCGTCCTGCTGAAGCCGTGTCTGGATCTCGTCCTGGGCCTTGATGTTGTGCAGAAACTGAATGTCGGAGGCGATACTGCTGGCAAAGGAGAACACTCTTTTGTTGTTGTATTTCTCCTCGTAGCTGTTGTCGTCATCGTCGTCGCCATCTCTGTTGATCACTCGCAAGCGGGTGTTTTCATGCTGCCCCTGTTGTTCCCCAACCACACTCTCGGCCGTGGCGTAGAAATCAACCACATCCAACGCTCTTTCTCCCTCATCGAACCTCGGCATATATGACGTCTGTCTGCTGCTGGTTGACTCCTCGTACTCACTGGTGTAACTCTTGATCAACGATTCGTAGTCAGACGACAGCGTTACCGAGTCTAAGCGGGGGCCATCCAAATAGCTGGATGGTTTCTTCTTGACTAGCTTTTTTGTCTTTTCATTCTTCGTGGCAGCAGCAGCCAATTCCTCTTTTGTTGGTGCACCAACAATCGCCTCATCGTCCTCTTCTATGTCTTTCAAGACGATGGTGTTCTCAAACGTGCTGTTTTCAAACATGCTGTTGTTGATGACGAATTCTGAGTCGAGCTCCGAGTAGACGCTCTCCGCATCATCATTGGGTCTGGCCTCAACAACCACTTTTTTGATCTTGCTCTCCTGCTTCAGTGCCGACGTTGTGAACTTCACATAAGACTGGCCCTGCTTGGTACCCACGGTTGAGATCGACTCCAAGCTGGAGGTCATTGAAAATGTATCGTCGTTGATAGGAGAGTAAATCAATGCCGGGTCGTCAGTGTTTGATGACGAGCTGCTACTACTACTACTAGTACTCTTGCTCTCTGAGAAGCTGCTTCTTCGTTTGGGAGAGCCCTTTTCTGGGTGCTTGAAAGCACTAAGAAGTGAGTCGATCCGTTTGCTGTCCGGCAGGGCCTTCATGTCCAACAGCTCGGACTCGGCCGTGAACACAATGACCCCTGTCTTGTCCCTGACTTTGTACCGGCTTTGGCCTTGGTTCAGGCTCTGGCCTTGGTTCAGGCTCTGGCCTTGGGCCAGGGCCTGCAGATCCTGGCTGTGATATCTGGCGTCAGGCAAAGGCTCGTACAATGAAGCAAACACATTACTCGAGGGATGTTGGCCAATCTCAGTGTGATGCTCCTCACGCAAAACCTGCGAAAAGTCTGCGAGATCACCCAAAAGCCGGCTGCTGTCTGGGAACGACGTGTCCTCAATGGCACTAGAGTCCCGCCCAATTATGGGCACGTCCTCGCCGTTTATGATACTCAACGTGTCCTCCACCACAGGCAAATTCCCAGTGCTGCTAATGACATTCTTCTTGGTATCACTCTTATTTGCAGCCTTTCCCTTTCTGCCAAAGAACCAAAACTTGTGCTTCTTCTTCTTCTTCTCTTTCTCGTTCTCTGCTTTGATCTCTTTCTCTTTGTCGTCGTTCGTATTGGCCTTGCCGAGCTCTGCTAACTCTTGGAAGTCGAACAACGCGTTGGCGCTCATGCGCGTGTTCACCACCTTGTAGTCATTGTTTGCGACGTTCATGGCCGGCATGGATAGCGTCTTTTGATGTCTAAAAGTGTGGTGGGCGTCGCTCATCTTGGAAGCTCTTGGTGGAAGGGTAGGCGGGCCTTTAAGGGAGCTGCTCAGTGGGGTGCCCGGGGAGCTGCCCAGGGGACTGTGGGTCACAGGCATGGAGTTTCTGTGCTCGCTGATCAACGGAGGTCTTGTCAATCTAGCAGGCATTGGGAGCTCGTTTGGGCTCTCGGGCATCACATGCACTGGTGTTCTTCCGGTATTTGCACCCGACTGGTTGTAAGTAAGGTCAAAAGCAGACTGTGACCGGGTGTGTCCATATGGCTGTCCGTATGGCTGTCCGTATGGCTGTCCGTATGGTTGTCCGTATGGTTGGTGAAGTTGTGCGTAAGGTTGTCTGTAAGGTTGGTAAGGTTGTTGGTAAGGTTGTTGGTAAGTCTGCCCATATGGCTGCCCGTAGAAGCTCCCAGGGGGAATCTCCTGGCCAGCCGTTATCCGAATTGCTGGCGCACTCATCCGGTTGAGTCTTGGTTGGGACCCGGTCCACTCGTTGTTGCTATACATGATGCTGGACTTTGAAGTGGCGTTTAAGAAGGAGCACCTCAAAAGGAAAAGCCAGGAAAATCCACCGCTGTAGGTACACTGTTCGGTATATATAATGTTCAATGGTCTGCTCTCAGTTGGGCGGCGGTGTTTACCTTTTGCCGTTTTGAGCCTGTTTTCATGCCACGGCCATGCACGATTTTCAACATGTTTTTTTAGTCTGTTTACACGGAACCCCGTCAAGAGGCCTTGCCTTTATTGCTGTTTCCGGTTATCACATGGGTGTCATGCAATGTAAAACCCTTACATGATACAAACGTGCTTGCTAAACTTCCTATAAAAGACAAACGTGCAAATGGTTCATCAAAACCCGGGGGACGTTTGCAACTTGATGCGGAACCATGGTCGGTCGAGGATGCGCAGCATTATATGTGTCCAACCACAAATGCATCCAGGCTCTGCTGACCTTGAGTCGGTGCTGGATAACCCCCAGGTCAATCTTGATCTGGGTTTTCAAGCTGCGCGAGGCACGCTTCCCGAAACAGGGGCTCTCCTCATTGATGAAAACGTTGTCGCTTGAGTCTATATAAAGTGATGACTCATTGTGGAACTCATTCAAGACAACAATCTCATCCTTATCCTTATCGCCGACCAAGAACACCTGAGGCGATAGAAACCGGGCCCCATGGAATGTTTCCCACATGGACTGCGAATCAAACCTGGTCAAACACTCTTTCATGTTGAACACCTCCTCCACGTACTGCTCCACGTTCAAAAAGTTGGACTCTTTCTTGGATAAACAAGGCTCTGACTTTGTAAAATCAACAGGTCCCGTTTGGAGCTTTGTTCTGTAGTAGTTCAGCACAAATCTGAAAAACCAAAAAGTCTTGACGTGCACTCCACCGCACATTGTAAGTCCCCAAAGAATATTGTGGCAATTTTCCAAGATGCTGGGGTCTTCACATGGCTTGCTTGCTAACGATTGAATATTCATTTCGACGAACGTTTCAAGATAGTCGACAGGTAGTCTGAGGCCTTTGAATTTGCTGTTGTTGTCGGCAGATGAGCTTTGGAAATGCACCGTTTGGCATCCTGCAAACGCAAATTGTTTGTTCATGTCGCCCAACACATCCAAAAGTTGTACTCTTGCACGGCTGTGCGTATCAAGTGAGGGCGCAATGCTTACAAGGTTTGACAATTTCTTCAAGAAACCTGGCGATAATGATGAGTTCTGTCCCCATTTGAGCAAAGCACGGCAACAAAGAACGTAAATCTCCAAAATATTGTCATATTCTTCTTCTGTTTGCCCATCCCTCTCTTCAGATGAAGAATCAGGTGAGTTGAGAATTCCCCGCTTCTTCATGATCAAATGGACCAACCACTTGAGCCCTCCATAAGCATGGCGGTAGTCTTTGTTCATCATGTGGAACTGGCATTTGATGGTCTCTACAGCCACAACGACGCCGCACAACTTGACGAATTCAGATCTGGGACACACGTTGCTACTTCTGACAAGGTCATCCGCAAACTTGGGATATTGAGCTATTTTGTCGTTGAGAAACGAGAGTACCGCGTCACGCACTTCAGCAATGGGCTCGAGGCACTCCACAGGGCAAAATGATACCATAACCTCAAACATTCTTTCAAGCGGGTCATCGATAATCCTTTTTGATCTCCATTCATTTCCACTGAATAGCATTCTCAAGGCCTGGCTTGTTCTCATTGCTTCACACGCAAGATTCAAATAAGGTCTGTCGTGCAGTGGTGCACTGTCGTCGTTGCTACTATCCATGAACCCCTCAATCTGCTGCTTTATTCCAACATTGCCTTGCTTGTCCTCTTTCTGGGAACTGTTGTTCGTCCCACCCTGCTCAATTGTGGCGCACTCCTTGAAGAATGCCTCGTCAAACACCTCCTTGTACGCCTCGTTCTCGGCAACAATGCCCCGAGCAATCCTGGCAGCCTCGCGTGCTAGTTGTGCCCCCACAGCACCGTGGCCTTCCTCCACACACGTCATTCCGGCCATCACCATGGCGGTGGGCTTGTCTGCATACGGGCACACCTCGAGCGCGACCGCGCACTGCTTCTTGCCCTCTGGGGGCCGGCCCACCTTGATCAAGGCGCACCCCACCGCCAACAAGCCCCTGTAGTCATCCGTAAAGTAAAGATCGCTGTCGGTGGCCTTCAAGAGCACCTCGTAGAACCTTGCTGTCAAACCGTTGTCAGCACTAAGCAGCTCAATCTTAAGAAGGCAAGGTCAATGACGTACATTGAAGGCACACCTTGATGAGATTGTCCTCAACATTCAGCACCATTGTCATCCATGAGTACCAAACAGCAGCCAGAAGAAGAAGAAGAAGAAGCGTTGTCGTCGTCGGCCACAAACAGGCAGCAGCGCGGAAAATGGCTCGCCGCACGCGGCCGGAACCGCAATTTCACACTGTCAATTCAGAAAGGCGAACAAAGCGAAGTCATCGCGATGGCGAGCAAGGACGACCAGCAAGACCAGAAGCTTACTCGCGCCCTTGACAATGACAGGGTCCAGCGGTGATCAGAATGAAGCTGTGCTGCTGGCGGTGCCCGTATGTTCTCTTTTTTTCATCTCTTCTAGACTTATTTTGGCGTTGTTTTACTAATAATTGACAGAAGGCCAGTTCACAGAAAGAAAGCCAGCCGGCGCTGGTGTCTCAAGAGCTACAGAAGGACTTTGTGGGCTCTGGCAGTCCAAAGGTCCGAGTGAGGGCCAACCTCCAGATGGAAGAGGAAGAGGAGGAAGCACGCCTCAACGAAACAGCCTGCCTTGATGTTAACGACTCTGATGTCAAGAACCTTCTTAGGGATGACAGCGCTGCCGACGCGTCCTGGTTGAAGAACGCCAAGAACCCTTTCTCACAATCGCAGGCAGCGGCAGCCCAATTCGTTCCCAACAGCATGCCAAGCCCCAGCAAGTCTTCCTTGGCGAATAATGATGGTGCACACGCGGTGTTTGAGCGGCTACGAGACCTCAACAACGAAAACGATGTGCTCTCAACCCAGCCCCATATCGCCACACAGTCCTCAGAAGGTTTGTCCGAACTAATCTTTGCTGAAACGAATCTCAGACCAAAGTTTTCGCAGTCCAAATTTACAAATAGATTGGATTTGGACCTGGCTGACATCACTGCACAGCAAGAAGAGATTATGCTCAGCAAAGTCAACGACGGCAGCGATGATCTATCAGTCCTGGTTCTGGGTTTTGGTCTCCATGAACAGACCACCGTCAACAATTTACCACAATCTCAAGACTCGAATAACTGCGTTCAAGTGCCCTGCACCGCAGAAATCACTTCCCTGAATCATAACAATATCTTGCAAGAACAGGAGCACGAATCCGAAGATGGAAACGTCAAAGCACAAGATATAGTTACCACCAGAAGAATATCTGAGACGGTAGTAATGACGCAAGCATACACCTTGCAAGACACGAGTTTCCCTCAAGAGACTCAAGAAATAGAAAAATCTCAGCATATCCAGCGAAGAGGCAATTTAGCAGAGTCCATTGTTGACGTGGCCGCCACTCAGACCTCTGATCTGATACATGCTTCCTCCTCCCAGCATGAGCAAATGAGGTCTCCTCAGGGCATCGCTCACAAAAAGATGCCCAGCATTCTGAAGCATTTCAATGAGCCGCCTGACGAGCTGGAGATGGATTATGGTGTTTCTTCAGCCCTCGATCAGTCTTCACCCGTGCGGCATACGCAAGCAACACAGCTAATACCACAGCTGCAGGGAAGCAACGTAGCAAGTTTGGAGCCAACATTGGCCGTAACTTATGAGCCTACTCTGCAGGTATTGTCACAAAAGTATTCCTTGGACGTTTCCAATAGGGACATACCCTCAAACATTCCCACTCAAAGTTCTTTGGCAGAAGTTGTCTCGGCCCATGATAGTCCTGTTCAATCAGATTCAACTCATGGCGTGGACGTGTCAGCCGGACTTGTTCCTACTCAGAGTGTTTTTCAGGACATGGAAACTACTGTTCATCAATCATCTGCGCAACAACTACAAACTCAACTCGTTCCCACTCAGCTCTTTCCCACTCAGATCGTCCACACTCAGATCGCCCCCACCCAGCTCGTCCCCACTCAGCTTGTCCCCACTCAACCTTTGCCAAGTCAGTTGCCCACCACTCAAGAACAGAATTCTAATCAGGAGGCTGTAAAGGACGTGCCTACTCTGGTGGTCCCCACCCAGGATGTCCCGACTCAGCTTCTCCCCACAGAGGAGGTTTGCTCTCAAGTTAGCGACACCACTCCAAAGTCCAGTGTGAGAAGCACCTTGGATCACAACTGTATAAACGCTCCTTCTACAAGTTCTGACCAAGAACTAGTAGCAACTGAAGTCATTACTCAGAATGGAGTAGATATTCCACCACCTCTTCAAGAAGAAGTACACTGGAAAATTCCCGACAGTCCAGTTGTTTCAACAAGCGATGCAATGGTGCCCGTGAGGAGCAATAATATCTCTTCTGATGAATTTGTTACGAAATCGCGTCTGAAAAAACGGAAGTACATTGAGGATAATACTTCGACGAATTTTGTAGATCAAGAAGAGACAAAAGCCAAAGTCCCGAAAATTGAAGAGGATCCCAATGAAGGAGACGCAAATAAAGAGGAAGAACAAACTACAAAGAAGAAGGATGTCAAAATGGAGGAAGATGAGCGCATTTTACACGATATCAAGAAAGAAGAAGTTACCAATCAAGTAGATGAAAAAATTGCTATCAAGGAAATGAAAAAGGATCATGAAGAAGAAATAGCAGATACCGCAGCTGGAGACGGTGATGTTGCCAATGAGAACAAAGTCACCTCCTCTGTATGGGCCTTATTTGACTTTAGATATTATCCAGCGACCATTCTAAGAGGCACCCGCAACCAGGTCGAGACCCAATTCTACGACGAAACTATTTCGATACCCATGCATGACATTACATCTCCCTTGGACATTTCGGAAGGTGACTTTGTCATGCTCCACGGGAAAACTGAAATGTATGTTGTTTCCAAGCTCGGCAACATTAATACTAAAGACGCCACGCTCTTTTGCATTGGCGGCTACAATGCTGTATACTTGAAAAGGTATACCAAAAATGGCGTCAGTAAATCCCGCGGCCGCCGCACAGAGATATGCGTTGACTTTTGGGAGATTTTTTTGACAGAAGAAATCTGGGCTCAGCGCAAGCCATCACCCCAGTGTGAAGAATACTCCGTCAAGCCTGTTGAATCCTCGCACGTTATACTCAAACCTTTTTCCTCGATACATCAAGACTCGGGTTTCGATAGAACTTTCCTTGCTGATCCCGCGGTTTCAAAAGAAGGAAAACAATTGACCCGGACCGCCAGTGCCAAAAAATGGCAGAACACTGGCAACGCATTCTTATGCAATGGTGATGGAGCTATTGCTGGCTCTTTCTCCTCCTCGTATCGCTATGATGAATCGGCTGCCGGCAGCTACGCTTCTTCGCCTAATGTATCTCCTGCAAAGGCCAAATCCAACAACGTTAAAAGCAGCATTTTCCAAAATGCGGCATTCTGTTTGACAGGCGACATGGGGTCCAGCAGGAAAACTCTCACCAAACTTATCCTTCAAAATGGTGGGATGGTACTACCAGATGGGTTTTCTGCGCTTTTCAAAATCACCAGAGACATTCTGGGGGGAATCTGCGACTTGAGTGTCCATGAAAAATTCCGGGAAATCAAGTTTGTTGCAGCGATCGCCGCCAACTACGGCAGAAGCTCTAAATATCTCCAAGCGTTGGCTTTAGGGTGGCCGATCTTGTCGTCCAAGTTCATTCTTGACTGCGTTGAGCACAAGCGCTGGTTAGAGTACTGGAGGGCGTACTGGCTTGCTGCCGGGGAGTCTAAAATTTTGCACTGCATTCAGGGTCAAAATCTTTCGCTGTTCTTGGAAAACTACGCAGACAATAGTGTTCCAGGCTTGGCTAATCAGTTGGAAAACAACAGGGCCGTTTTCAAAAACCTTGTTGTGTTCATGGCATCGAAAGAGCCGCATCTTTCTGAGTTTTTCTTCCATGTATTGGGTGCCAAGCAGATCTTTCATGTGAACCTCGAAGATGAGGCAAAGCAGGGAGGTGATGATGAATTCTTTGGCTTGGTGAAGAGGATACAAGAGCTGGATTTGGTGAAAAGTGTGAACTATATTTTGTACGTCAAGGATGATTTAGATGTTGCCCATGATAAATTGTCAAAGTTGTCATACTCCAGACAAAGAGGGAGCAAGAGACCCTATCGAAGAAAAGGTTTGTCAGAGGCAAACAGCAAGAAGTTTTTGAGGTCAACAAAGTCGATCACATCTACAAAAACAAAAAGAACTAGAAGGCCTATTTCTAGGGCTGCAACGGTGAATGTGGCCCGCCGCGAAAACACAGAAGAGAGCGACAATGATGCTGACAATGATCATGATACCGTTGGCATGAGCAGCCCAGTCACATTGAACTTGGTGGACTGGGAATGGCTTGTTCAGTGTGTCATCAGCAACAACTACTGGCCTGCGTCAAACATATATACAGTCGATTGAACTTATTTGATCAATGATACAATTAGTTAGTAAAGAGTCTCAAATTGTAGAGGAAGCTGAAAAGAGTGAACTGTCTTTAGAGAAGTTTTTTCTGTTAAGCATCGCTTTTGGCGCTGGCTATTCTTCCTAACTTGGGCTTCGTCTTTGCTCTTGCTTTAGGCTTCCGTTTCTTCTTCTGTGGGGTGGAAATAGTAGACAAAGACTTCTTTTGGCCCAATTCGTCCAAAGATTGAGAGTATGTGACACTTGTCAACATGGCCCAGGTACGAACAGTTTCTTCATCAAGATGCATGCTCTCATTTCGCAACACCAAGGCCACTTCCCCAAGAGAAATGGGATGGAACACCAAGATTTTGTCGTACAATGCAGAACGCTTCACAATGTCATTTATCGTAGCGCAAAGAGAGTTCTGGACAGTCTCTGCCGGAACCGTGTCCAGCAACTTCTCGTAAAAAGCGTCAATACGTTGTCGGTCCTGCAGTTTCTTTTCGGTTTCTTCTTGTTCCTTCAAAGCGGTAGCATCTAGTGCATATTCAGGATGCAGCTTTATTAAGTTGTTGTATATTGTGTCAAGAGCAGCCGACAGCTGGGCTTTGTTCCTAGCGGTCCCTTGGAACCCCCACTTGTTCAAAAGAAGCTTCGTCATCACGCCAGACATGCTATTAAAAAGCGCAGTGTACTCGGTACTCGGACGAGAAATGGCTTCAGTTTGTGTGGGTGTTGAGTTTGAGGTTGGTGTTTCGATGGGCGTTTGAGATATCACAGTACCATCATCATCACGTCCCATCGAGTTTTGGTTATTGTTTACTTGTGAGTTCTCGCTGAAATCCATGTTCTCGTAGATAGTTTGACTGGCAGGCACCTGAAGCTCAGAAATATCCCCGTCTTCCTCTTCTTCTTCATCTGTTGTTTCCAAGTTTGGATCAAAATCAAAATTCAAATCCTTTTGTAATTTCTGTCTCTTTTTGGTATCGTTTCTGTGCTTGTTAACGACTTTTGTTATTTGAATGATGCTGACATCTTGTTCATCATCATCGTATTCCGATTGTGAGTCAGGGATTTCTTCCGGGTCTCGGTGTCGTTTCTCATGCCTTATTGTTGTTGTGATGTTTCCAAAAGGGGCATTGAATACATCATTCAAGTGACCTTTGAATTCATATGTCTTGGTGGAAACCTTTTGCGAGGACGATGTTTGAGCCGTTGAGAAGATGCTGGACGATGACGAAGAGTCTGATTTCAAACTGATGGGCTGTGATGCAAGATTGTCCAAGTTGGTGACTTGTTGGAGCTGATTAACCCCGCCATCAGAATCCTTGGCACCTTCCTGGATTGATCCAAGACCCAATTCATAATCGACAAGGTCTTGAGTGGAAAGCATTCCCAGTTCGGTTGTTGGAAAACCGATATTGCTGGGGTTATTGACATTTTCGTCATCAAAGTTTCTGGAATCTATGCCGACTCTTTGTATGGAGGAGTTGCTGGATATCGTCACCGGTGAGTTCTGACTTCCACAAAGTAACTGAGAATTGAGATTCTTCCTTGATTGAGCAAAGGCTTGTGAAGATACCTTTATTGGAGATAGTCTTGGTGAGGAAGAAGGAATTTCGACAATCGTCTCAGTACGTGGTGTAGAAACTTCGTTATTTCGCTCTGAGTTTGATTCTATTCCTGAATCTAAATCTGTATTCTGCGCCAGCTTGGAGTCCTGAAAGTCCACTTCTTTCTGATGATCTCCGATCAACTGCGAAAGCGTGAAACTTTCGTTCATTTGATAGTTAGATTTAACCAGTTCCGCAATTTGAAAATCCTCTTGTGCTCTTAACTTCTTATCATTTTCGTTCAATTTCTGGGTAAATTCGTCGTCATCGTCATCATCACTCAGCTCAAGCTTGGAGTCCAAATCGTAAAGCCATTTGAGATCAGATTCTGTAAGTTTAGTCAGAGGAAGTGCGGCAGCCACAGTCCATAAAGAACTTTTGTCTGAATCAATCGAATTTTTGAATTGGCTATCGTATTGTTTGTCGTAAAGCTGATTAATCTTGGTGAGGCTGAGCTTCGACTGACGTGAAAGCTTGGGGAAATTAACTCTTATTATTTTCATCAAGTTGTACCATTCTTCTTTAGAGTAGACCATTTTGGTATCTTCCAACTCGCCATTTTGATCTTCCGAAGGCAATGCACCACAGGCGTCTCCTGCTGTCGCCTTTGCTTTCTTGTCTGCTCTGGTCTCCATCGACTCAATACCATCCAAAATATCATTCACCTTGCGTTTCTTTCCTGATAGAAGCTTCAATATCGAAACTTTCTCCTGTTTAACCAGGTTCGAATGGCGAGCGATCATCTGCTTCGAAATAGAATTTGCTGGTTTTATCAAGGTTGTCCTGCTCTTCACTCTCACAGAAGCGTTTTTAGAAGCTGCTGTCTTCCGTTTGGTCCTTTTCGTTGTCTTTGAAGCTGGGGCTGTTTTGTAAGTTTGCTTCATGTTCTTCTTGATTACAAGGTGATCTGAGTGGCCCAAGGAGGAAGATAGAGCCGCCTCCTGGCTGCCGTTCCCATTCTTCTCCTTGTTAATCTTAATCTCCTTCTTAATCTCTCCTTCTTTCCGGGAATCATAGGAATAGCTCTTCAAGCTGTTCCTGAACGTCGTCAACCGCTTATTGTCCTTCTCTTCCTTCTCCCAAAAGTCCATATTAGATTGCACCTGAGTGTTCAAAAACACCCCTGACTCTGAGCCAGCATCGCTGTCATCTACCTCGTCTAGAAGATTTCCTTTTCCCATGCTTTCCTGTCATTTACATCCAACTGAGCATACATCAATATCAGCTTGACACCAGCTCATCTCTCTTTTTTTTTTTTGTGTGTGGTCAGAAAAATGCGACGCGACCAAAATATAAAAATAAAGTTGAAAAAACGATAAACGCGTAAACATTCTTAATCTCCTTCGACCTGTTCTTCTTCTCCGACCTCTGGTGTATTAGATCAATAAAGATGTCCTCTGCTCTACTCAAAGCCCCCCTGAGGCCCTATACTGCCTCTGGTCCCGTCACCAATGTGGAGCAGCCGCCATCAAGTACCGGCTCTGCTGTCGTTGATTCTGCTGCCGCTGATACTGCTGTTGCTGATCCTGCTGCCTTTCGAGAGAACATTGATCTTTCAGACGAAAGCGATGCTGGCATAGAAGAAGTAGAATTTCCAACAGCCTCACTGTCAAGCCAAGAGTCTCAATCCCTGAAGATCCTGGATAATAGTCCGGCCAGTGTCAATGGAAGCAGGAAAAGAAAACTCGATCCAGAAGAGCGTGCTGCCAAAAAGAAGAAGCTCGATGAAGAAAGGCTTCGAAAGCTCCAAGAAAAAGAACAAGAGAAGATCAAAAGAAAAAAAGAACGGGAGGAAGAGAAGATCAGAAGGCTCAAAGAAAAAGAAGCTGAGAGAGTCAAACGAGAAGAGGAAAAGGCAAAAAGGGAGGAAGAACGATTGAAGAAGCAAAGGGAGAAAGAAGAAGAGAAGCTCAAGAAACAGCAAGAACGGGAGGCCAAAGAAAAGGCCAAACAGGCTGCTGAAAAATCACAAACAAGGATATCCGGGTTCTTCTCAGTTGTCAAAAAGAAAAAGTCATCACTAGATCTGAGCTCACAAAGAACGAATTCAGAAGCATCAGCATCAGCATCAGCAATCACTTTAGATGCAGCAGCATCAACTGCAGTGCTATCATCATCACCATTCTCATCCAAATCTGGAAAGCGCGATGATTACACAAAGTTCTTTTTGCCGTTTTTTGTGAAACCAAGAACCAAATTGGGATCGGTTGGGCACCTTGGTGTTGAAGCGCTTGAACTGGCTAAAACAGAATTCGACTCGCAGTTCAATCATGGAAATACCGGTGACGGTTTGGCACTGTCCAGTTGGTTGAAAGACTGCTCTAAAAAAGAGCAAACCAGAAAGCTGAGTTGTACTGCTGAAGAAATCGCCACATTAATCAATAACAATCCAAACTTGCCGCAAGATGAAATCATGTCGCGGTTGGCAATGGTGCCTCAGCAGTACTTGGAGTTCTACGAGAATGTCAAACCGCCATACTGTGGCACTTTCTCGAAAACTTGCGACAAACAGCTATTTACAAACCCATTTATGAAAATCAATAACGATGATTATTATGAGTTTTTCAGTGATTACGAAGAAGGTGAGGATGACGAAGATGATGACGGGGAAGAGCTTGACGATATAGCGGATGATGAGGATGAAGAACTTGCGGTGGTGGTGGCAAATGACGATAGCGATCTTGAAGAGTTTGTCGATACTTCTGAGAGCGGGGAGATCAGAAGAAGCAATAGGCCTATCATTGGGGAATTGTTACCACAAGTCTTGATCAATCCGGTTTTCATTATGGCTTCCAAATCGGATGGTGCAAAGAGTTCTTCTGGCTCCGATGCTGAGACAGATTCCTCCTCAGTTTTCGATGAGATGACAGCGGATATTTTGTTAGATTCAGAAACCGAGTCCATTGACCCTTTCATAGATTACTGGACCAAAGAATTTGTCAAGCCAGTGGTGCCTCCACAGAGCCTGGGTCTGATACATGCCCTGACCTTGGCCCTGACTCTGAATATGGCTCTGGCTCTGGTATTGGCTCTGGCTCTTACACAATCTGCTGCCAACAACAACAATATGGCTGAATCCGTGTCAAATCTTCTAAGATCGGCTGGTGGTGCCAATGCAACCACTACGCTTTCTGCTCGGAAAAAGCCAAAGGAGATCATACAACACCCAGAAGACATCAAGGGACTCGTCCAGTTCATAAACACCAACAAGGATTTAACACTACCCACGTTGGTCGAGCTTTCGCAGAGAATGTTCAGCAAGTACACAAAGATCAAAGTGAAGAACACTATCCAACACGTTGCCTCCAAAAAAATGGGTGACAAACTCTGGGTCATCAACCCACTGTACACAAATATGTTATAACGAGCTTGCCTCAGCTGTCATTTGTTTTTTTTGTTTAGCTATGTGTATTTTTATTTCATAGAATAACACCTTCCCATCAAGCTATGTAGACCCATGTACAGATGGAAATTATGTAAATGCAGTAGTAGTAGATGTCAAAGCAACGAAAATATAAAAAAATAGAATATATCACTTGTTTTCCTTCTCATCAGCGATGTTCTTGCCTCTGTTGGGTTTGAACTTATAGTGCGGGTACACCTTCTGGTGGACAGCTGATTCGATCCTACTGAACTTTGCAAACAATCTCTTGGTCTGTTCTGGCTCCGTCAACCAAAGCAACGAAATAACATGGTTGACAGAGCTGTGCTTGTTAGTTCGCACTTTCTTGTTCAACGATGATGTGCCATGGAATTTCTGCAAGTATGCCAATCTGCGGGCTTGGCCTGAGTGGAAGCACTTTAAAAATTCTGTCTCATCTTTGCAAGCATTCTCTCTCAACTCACTTTTTAACGGTGAAGCATGGTCGTACCATTTCGCACTGTCGTGTGTGGCTGCGTATTGAGCGACCAAATCCAGTTCAATAATGCACAAGATCAACTTCTCGGTGGGGGTTTCAAAATATTCAGCAAAGATGTCGCAGTAATAGTTGATCAAATCCTCAAGCGATGTGAACATTAGCATCATCATTGCTACCCTTATCATGGCAGTTCTATACAACATAAAGGTGTTCAATGGCCTTTTGATCTTGTTACCATTGTTATTCTTTGCTGATGCTTCATCTGTAATTGTCCTTTTGAAAATTCTGTATGCGTTTAAATTGTTCAAAAGTGTCAAGGGAAAAAAATCGTTTTCGAGCAAACTCTTGGCAGCATGAGTTTCTTCATCGCCATTATCCTGCAATCTCGGAGCCTTTTCTCCACATGATCCATAAACTCTGTACGTTATCACGTTGTTTTCTGACTCGAAAATTGGCAAATTGACAAAAGTATCCAAGGCTTGTGCGTACGTTGTATCTTTGTTTTCATTTGGCTTGTCTTTTATATTTTTGGACAACTCCACCAAGTAACACATGATCTTTGTCTTCGCATAGACGTTGATGTGAGGCGATTTGGAGGTTGCGGTGTTGGTTTCTATCTTGAATTTGGGATTGAAGCCTTGAAATAGATCGATGCTGCGGGCAATGTTTTGTTCGTCCAACTTTCTCTGTTGAGAGAGTGCTAGAATGAATTTTCTTCTTTCATCAGTGATTGGTGTTCTGGGAAATGTGGTCATCATTCTATTTGTGGTGTTGTACTCTTTTGAAATTTTCACACATCCATCCTCGGGACAGAATTGTGAAATGTCGAACTCTGTTGTCATGGTGGACTTATCAGAGGTATGAGAAGATACAGAGGTTGAGGAGTTTCTTTGATGATGATGATGATATTGACTGCTTGCATCGTGATTGAAGTTTGTATGTTGTTCATTATGTTGTTGATCTTCATCGTTGTTTTGAGAAGATTCCAGGGCTAAAAAAGGTGTTGATACTGATTTTCTTATAAATTTGTTGTGTTTATCAGCAGCATCAGAGGGAGTGTCTAACGAGGTTTCATAGATATTTTCCAAGGATGACTTTGCAAAATCTAGTGCCTTAGGGATGTAGCTATAATTTTCGTCAAAGTTGTGATGAACATATGATGCTTGTTGATGATGATAAGCGAATTCGATTTGTGACAAATCTAAGCTTTCGTTGGCACTGTTGTTGACGTTTTTATTATTGGTGTTGTGGTTTTGATGGTTTTGTCTGTTACTTTTGTTTACTGATAAGATGGGGGTTGACTTTGTTCTTTTCACCGACGTTGCTGGAGAAAGCAAAGATCTTTTGCTATTTAGTGGTAGTGACTCGTTCAAAATTAGTGTGCTGGATGTGCTTATTGAGCTGAAGGTGCTAAATGAAGTTGATGTGGATAGTGTGTGGTCAAACGTTTGATCCACTGAAAAGAAGTCATCGCCGGCCATTACTTCTTCGTCCTCTAATCTGATCTCACTGACTGGGAAGAAGTCTTGATGACCTGGTTCATCAACAGCAGCAGCTGGGTCTTTATCTTTTTTTTCCCCAGGAGAGCTGTACAATCTCCAAGGACTGGTGTTGATGTTGGATGGCGATAGGCCACTCAGGATGCTAAATTCGAAATCGGTATTTTGATAATTACTGGGGGTGTGGATCTTTTTAAACAGCTTCATTTTGGGAGAGTAACTCTCATGATGGTTGATGCTCTTCTTCGAAGGAGATACTGAGGGATCATGGCCGGGCGCCTTATTGTTCGGATCACCGTAGCCGCTCATTGTTTGTTAACGTCAAAATCTCACTCAAGATATGCAAACTGTAAGAAATCAATGAGAGAACTGATAGGGAATGGTGCTTGAGATGAGATGAGAGGAAAATACCTTGACAGAACAACAGTTCTGACTTCAATGGATCCACCTGGGTCTGCTCTTCAAGAAAAAAAAAGCAGATACCTTCTTCTAATTTTGTAATGTGACTTTTTAAGGACCTTAAAATCTTATTAAGGAGAAGCACTGGAGTAATTTTGATACCTTGAAGAGATCTATAGAATAACAAACATCGTCACACGTACACAAGTGAACGAATGCACTGGTTAATAATCATCGTGTTTTTTTGTCATATCCAAGGGAGGAAAGGGGCAAGAAGCTGGCTCATCTCATCGTTATCGTCTTCCCTGGGAACCGTGTTCCAGAAATGACGCCCCCGCCGGGGCTGGCGGCAAGGAGACGCCACCCGGAAGGGTTGATGTCCCACTTGGGTCGTATTACGCGAGGTTGCATGATGATGCGTGAGAATTTATGTACAATGCAAGTCATGCATGATGCATTTCATATTTCCGAGCCCCCGAAATTACATAAGCAGGACACCCTCAAAAATGACGAGGATGACACATCCTTGCACCTCAACCTTTGCACCCCGACACCGACACCCACTACACTTCAGTCCAGTCCAGCCCCAGTAGCACTAAGAGTGAAAAAAAAAAGCAGGTTTGTTTTGTACGTTGATGATATGGTATTTCTCGAGTGTGGATCGATTTAACATGAATATAGCAAACTTGGTGAAAGGTCACTCGTCGTCGTCGACCTCCTCTGGTCGAAACCTTTCGGGGGCTCAGAACAACGTTTTCTATTTGCCCTGTCCGTTGACAACTTTCCAGTCGGACATTAATGAGCTTTTGATCAACTTACATAAAGTGCATTTATCTTCTCAGTTAGACAATCACTTCACTGCTCGTCTGCCGCCCCTAAAGACGTCGTCGGTGAAGGATAGCGACCATGCCACAGACGAGCAGCTATTACATTTGTTGTACTCGAACATCAATCTCAGTACAAATAACCCGTACCTTTTGGTGAACCACTATATACCGAAAAACATGCTTTTAATGAACACCAAGGACTCATTGAACAACGTTTCCGGAAAATTTGCCATGTTGAACAAGGTCATCTCCATATACGAGTCTTTGAATGACAATGCTCCTGGGCCTTTGCGCAACAAGAAGTACAATGTTTTGTTGTTGGCAAATAGCTCAAAAGAGATTGACTTCATTGAAAGCTCGCTTGTTGGAAGGCTAGTGAATTATAAAAGATACTCTGGCAGTAGGATATTCAAATCCGACATTGAAGAGCAGGAAAAGGGTCTTGCGGTGCCATTCAAAAACTACGAAAGTTTGAATTATGGCAACTCGCATGAGCACGAAGAAAAACGTTACGTCAAGTCCAATGACGATCCGTATCTTCTCAAGAGATTGAAGCGCAAGCAAAAAAGAATATTCAAATACATCTCAAACAATAATTATAACCACAACTATTGTCTTACTGTTCATTTGATCACCATCAATCAGTTGAAATTTCAATTTTTTCAAAACAACTCCAGCAATAGTTATGAATTCTTGGACTTGAACAATCTGATAAAGTTTGATTTCATTATTTCTTTCAACAATTATCTCAATTTGAACAACTATCACTTAAGAAAGCTTCGAACGGGCTACATTGACAAATCAAAGAACAGGTACAAGAAACTTCCTGACTTGACGCCAGTTTTGTTTTTACTTGCAAAGGGCTCCATAGAACACACAACAATGTTTGTGAGCAACACCATGATGCCAGCTACCACCTCAGGTGTTGGCAAAAGGTCAAGCATTGACGAAAGCGTGATATTCAAAAAATACAATTTGCTTGAAAATCAGGACTCAAAGTTAATGGCGCTTGTTTTGAAGTTGTACATTCTCACCAAGGACATGTCTTTCTCGCTTGACTCTTTTGACACCAATGCGTTGAAGAATTTTGTTTTGTACGGAAAATTGAATGAACAGTACAAGACGTTGCCAACGTTAGAAGTGGGGTCCAGCGTGGTGATGTCACCTACAGCATACTTGAAATTCTACAAGAGCAAAATAGGTAATAGTGACGGAACCAGCAGCAAAGTAGCTTACCAAGACCCATTGAAAGAATCAATTGACCTGAAGCTCAATCAGGAAGAAATACACTTGAAGTATCTCGAATTTGTCAAGGACCCAAATTTGCTAGACGCCGTTGAATTATTTAATAGAAATGAGAAAGTGGCCCAGGATTATAAATTTCTATATGAAAATTACAATGAGGACTCAATCTTCAATTTGGAAGCAGAGAAAGTCATTGGAGACAGCACCAACATTGACACCCCGCTTACCGGTGAGCCTCCAAGAAAGAAGATCAAAGTATCAAGCTCATGTTCCCTTCTTGATTTTTCCACCGATTCTACAAAGACAGCATGGGAGAACCTTTCAGTAGTCAAGCAGCAATACGACGACATTGTACTGTCAGACAAGCAAAAATTTGAAGTTCTCACGGCATTTCCCGTTTCTTTCAACCACTACCGCAAATGCATTACTAAGATTCTTCAAGCCAGGTCGCAGGCTCTTGGGAGATTGAACACCATGTTCGAGGTGAAACTCAACCAGGAAAACCTCATTGGGAACAGCATCCAGACAAGAATGGAGAAAAATTATGCCATTTCCAGAGACATTGTTAACAAACAACTCGAGCTCAAAAAGGACAAGATCAAAGAGGAGAAGTACTTGGAGAGGATCCTCAATGAGTATGCGAAACGGAGAGTTCAGGAGGATATTGTTGTCGCGAAGCTCGAGTTTTTCTCGAATTTCCTTATTTCAGAGAATGGTGAAGATGAGAAAGAGTGGGCAGCCTTGATCAAGCAAGAGGATGATGGGGATGATTCGGCGGTGATGAATCAAATCAAGGCGGAAGTTGCGCAGAAACGCGGTGCCTTCTGTAAAGATTTGAAGGCCCTCGAAGAGATTTTGCACATGTGCCAGAGTGAATCATTGAAAGCGGATTTATCCTGTGAAGGGCCTACCACCAAGGATATTGACATTTGCATTTCCAACCAGGAGCATATCATTGAGCATTTGAAAAAAGAAGTTGAAAGCCGTACAGCAAAGTCAGACTCTCTCACAGTTCAAATTGAGGACTCACGGGTCAAGTACCAGGACTATTCTGCAAAGATGCAGCTGCAATTGGAAACGTTAAGCAAGATGAATAGCAAAGTGTCGGCCATTCAAGATGTGCTAGGCCGTAAAGATGAGCTAGTGAAGTTGAAGCGAAGTGCCATGAGTTTCGATGATGAGGGGGTCGAGGATGGAGTGTTGGACATATCCAAGTTCAACAGGGTACGATACGGCGATTTGGTAAACCAGCAAAAGTTTTTGCTGAGGTTTGTGGGGGAGATGAAGAAGAGGAATTTGAGGTAATATGTATAATTTCATAAACTTACGGTATTAACAACACACACTGCAATAATCATTATTTAGTACCTAGATTAAATTTAAATGAACTCACAACTTGGAGTGATATGGACAAGCTGGCATTTCACCATCCTTATTGAACAACTCCTTGGCAGGCTTGTCTCTTGGATCCAACTCCAAAATCTCCTTTTTGATGGCCTCACCCAATTGAGGGTGAACGTGGCTAAACATTTCAATGACACGGTCTTGAATATCACGCTTGGCACCAGATGCGTGGGTGGCGACATTGTGGGCAAGTGCCTCTTGCTGGCCAGGCTGCTTGCTCAAGACCTTGGTGTATAACACACGAGGTTGCTCAAAGTCGATATCGCCAGTGACTTTCCAGTGTCTTGCAAACGCAGGCCCGTGCCAAACTTCCTGATGCTCTTGCAATTTAATAGAGGTGTCAACTTCAACAGGAACATTGGTGGCCATGTAGTTTGGAGCCGAGCCCAAATTGCCATTGACAACCATGGCACCGTCTCTAATTTGAGGGGCGTATGCGTGCTTGGTAGCAAATGGACAATTGACAGGGATTTGGTTGTAGTTCACCCCCAATCTGTGGCGATGGGTGTCTGGGTAAGAAAACAATCTAGATTGCAAAACTGGGTCAGCAGAAGGTTCAATACCGCGCACAGTGTGGGATGGAGAAAAAGCAGCTTGTTCAACCTCGGCAAAATAGTTCTTTGGGTTTTCATTGAGAACAAACTTACCAAATCTTCTCAATGGGAACTCAGACTGTGGCCAAACTTTTGTCAAGTCGAAAATGGAAAATGGCAACTTGGCAGCTTGCTCTTGCGTCATTGTTTGAACGTAGCAAGTCCATGATGGAGGCTCGCCACGTTCAATGGCATCAAATAAATCTTGAGTTGAGAAATCTGGGTTGCTACCAGCCAACTCACCAGCTTCCTCATTGTTGAAGCTTTTAATTCCTTGGTCACACTTGAAGTGAATTTGCACATATTTCCATTCGCCCTTGTCGTTGGACATCTTGTATGTGTGGCCCGAATACCCATTCATAAAACGGAACCCATATGGAGTCCCACGGTCCGAAAACAACACGGTAACTTGATGGATCGATTCTTGGTTAGAAGTCAAGTAATCCCAAAACATGTCTGGGTCCTTCAAGTTGGTCTGAGGGTTTCTCTTTTGGGTGTGGATAAAATGTGGGAACTTGGATGGGTCTCTAATGAAAAACACCGGTGTGTTGTTCATCACCAAGTCATAATTCCCTTCCTCGGTATAAAACTTCACGGCGAAGCCCCTTGGGTCTCTTGCAGTGTCGGCCGACCCTTTCTCGCCACCTACAGTGCTGAAACGTGTAAACACCCTGGTTTTTTTACCCACTTGGTTCAAAAACTTGGCGCAGCACAAGTCGCTAATGTCGTCAGTGACCTCGAAATAACCAAATGCACCAGACCCTTTGGCGTGCACCACTCTTTCAGGAATACGTTCCCTGTCAAAATGGGCAAGCGAGTCAAGCAACGTGAAATCCTGGAGCAACAAAGGACCATCTTGGCCAATTCTTTGAGTGGCATAGGGATCGCCTGCTGGACATCCTTGGGATGTCGAAAAGATCTTCTTATCGTCGGACATATATGTATTTGAATAAGTTAGTTAGACTTTGGATCCAATAAGAATTAAAGGATTAATAATTTTCCAGAAGTCAAAACAGGAAGCAAGCAAAAGCAAAGCAAGTTTGCAGGTGATTTGACTTGTATTTATATTAAATTCCCCGTACAACTTGATGGTTGCGGTCCAAATGCTTAAAAATGTGGGGAGTCCCAGAAGGAGCGGGCTGGAAATGGCAACGATTACTAAAAAAATCGGTTCTATTGGCAAGGGGGAATCCAGACCCGCCGCAGTGGTGTGTCCGGCAGATTCCGGAAGTAGACCGGTTGTGTGTGTGTTTTCACGTGTATTGCGGTTTTCCGGCAAGCCGAGTGTCCGTGACGGTGGTGACCTCTTTCCGCAACCGCAGCATGTTCCGTGCCGGCGATGCGCTTTGTTTTTGTTTTGATCTTTTGATCTTTTGATCTTTTGATGATGGCAAAGTGGTTAGATTCAAAGAGCAGATCTACGCCAAAATGAAGCACACTGGGCTGCTCCCCAACACATACAGCCCCAACCTTTCTCTCAGAGTTCTCCGTGCCTCGCTTTCGAAGCTAGCGCCCGAAAGTCTTGCGCGGTTGGCGTACTTGTGGTGCTCGTTGCCCCCAACCCAGCCAGACCTCAAATCTGATCAGGAGTACAGACAAAACAGAACGTCTCGCCAGAAGCTTGTCCAGAACGCCGTCTTGTTCTTCAGTACCCAATTAAAGGCTCCCTTCTCTTCAACGTTCACAAAAAGACAGCTTTTGGATAAAATACTCATTGAGTACTGGCATAGGGGCTTGAATTTACTACAGCTTTCCCAAATCGATTGCCAGCTTCTTATTGACAAGCCAAACTCCCCGCATCTCACATGGCGCTGCTCCAGAATCATTGACAACCATGCTTCTGCTTGCGAGCTCCAGATTCCATACACTACCGTCCAGAAATTTGTCAAGACACTATCAAGAGACTTGGGCTCTGTTTTTCTCAACCATGTCTACGTTTGCGGCCATCCAACTTACCCAGCAATGATTGTTCGTATACAAACTTTTGATTACATTTCCCTGACCTCTGAAACAACATCTTCCAACATCATAGCCAGGAAACCTTATTTCTTGATCATTCCCTCGTCTTCTTCCTACATTATCCACAATATCACTAGCGCAACTGCGAACGCAACCAGTTCTTTGGCTTCCCATATCATCTTACAATCTTTGGAAACAACTTTGAGCAATGCTTCGAAACAAGTGCATTTACTACAGGAAGATGATGTCGAATTCTCAAGTTTCGATGCAATCTTTTTAACTGCGGCAAATTCAAGATTCACCAACTGTCAAGGTAATTGGCAAATATATGCAGATAACAACGTTGACATTTCCCCCTTGGATGATCCCAAAAATCACACAATCTTTCAAGAACAAATAGACGAAGATGAAGACGAAGACGAAGACGATTTGGACCTCGAAATCATTGAGGACAGCAAAAGAATTGAACAAATTGAGCTCAAACAATTGCGGAAAATAGCAAACTTGCGTTTCAAAGGTTGCCTCAATGCTAAATTATTTTCCAAGAAACTGCATGAAGGCCTTGAGTTTGGTGCGCGTCGAAGAATTCGACAACCATTGAAAGACATTTCTCAAAACACTGGATCAGTCATCCCCACAGAGCGAGTCAGTTTCTCAATTCATATATCTCCTGCTTCAAAGTTGAAAATTCTGTTCACTGGCAATGACGTCTTTGCAGGTCTCCACGAACTTTCTGCTACCATTTCAGCATCACTGAAGGCTCCCATAGTTGATCCATATAAGATCCCTTCTTGGCTCACTGGTGAAGAAGGATGTCGTTCAGGAACAGTGATTAACAATAAGTTTATCAGGGGAAATTACAAAGTAAAGGCAAGGAACTATTTGGCTGGACTATCCGATGGTGGGATAATATAGTACAAATGGATGAATCCTTTCCCAAAGCTGATAATCTTCAAGATCCAATATTAAATCAGTCGCAAGGATCAAAGAATTTCCAAATTAACGGCGCCGGCTGCCCATTTGTTCAATTCTAGCCCTTGTTTTTTTTTTCAAGTATGCTCATCTCCATTCAATACAACAACTGATAGAGAGATCCTGAAGTGCATGGACAACGATCCTCTTGCAGGCTTGGTGAATTGGCTCCCGTTACAATCTCTCAGGAAGCTTGGGAATGTGATCAGAAGAAGAATGAACGAAATTAAATTCGAGGGGCTCGAGTTTCACAGCAACTCTTCGTCGAGACTTGGAAAAAAACAGGCCGTTGGAAATATAACAGGGAGTCATCAAAGGTCAAGGAGACCAATCGAGCAGAGAGTGCTTGAATCCAATGTTGGAGGAGGAAAAGATGTTACGAGAATATTGATTCAAAAGTACAAGCAGTTCCCTGTCTATCTGTGCCAATCCAGCAAGAAGTACCGAGATAAGAAAGAGACCAAGACAGGCTAACTCAGGGGAAAAAGTCTCTTGTGAAGAAAATGTATTTCACTTGATACCACTGCAGATGATTCACTCCAGACTTTTGGCAAAAGCGTGAGGATCTCCCTATTTTGAATTTCCATTAGGCATCACTTTTGGTCTTACGACATTGGGAATGGGCAGGTGCAAAGTGTGAATATACAATCTGCAACATTTGGTTATTACTTAATTTTGAGGCAATTTAACCTGAAACACATCTCATTGGAAATAAGCATTCGAGAAAGTTCATTACTAATGATGTGTTCAGCCAAGCCTTTTATGAGCAAACTATACTGAATTCATCAATTGAAGAGATTCTTGTTCAGCATCGACTTAAGTATACAAACTACCCATTCCATCATTATTCCAATCCAAGCTACAACTTGCTCCAGACCTAAAGCTCAATTGTGATGTATTTATTTCTTGAGAAGCTATTCAATCGACTGTCGAGTTTTCAATCAAATTTAATAGTTTGAACGTTGTGTTTTTATCAAAGCAGGACTTTTAACAAGACAGCGCTGAGCAGGACTTTATTTTTGCAAACCCTGTGAGCAGATGATTATAGTAAATAATTCAAAATAAAACTTACATTGAATTGTAAACATATATCAATAATAGCATTAATATTTAAATAAAACCAAGTGTAATCAATACACCTTGGTGATGGGAAAGAAGTGAAAGGTTAAAAAGAAAGAATTGGAAAAAATCAGACCATTTCGATTTCAGTCTTGTCAGTGTATTTGACTTGAGCAACGCCAACCTTGTTGGCTTCGAGATCGTAGTGAACGTAAGCGGATCTCAAGAAGTTGTCACCCAAGATGTAGTATTCAGATTTGGAAGCCATGACACCAACCATACACATGTTCATTGGAGAGGCACCTGGTTGGCCGTTCATGTGGTACAAAAGACTGCTGAATGGCACCTTGATGGTTTTGTCACCAAAGGCGAATTCAATGTCTTCACCTTGAGCATCACAAGAGGTAACGTAAACGTCAGCCATTGGGATTTTGTGGCCAATTGAAGAACCAATTTGCTTGGCAATATCACCTGGAGCGTAAATCAAGGTGGTACCAGAGTCCAACAAAGCTGGGTATGGCTTGTCAGTGAAACCCTTGCCGTTTTGAGAAATACCATCCAAGTTGACAAAGAAAGCAGTTGGTCTTTCTGTCTTTTTACCGGAGTCGTCAATGTTGACAACATCCAAGAATTTCATTTCACCTTCGAACTTGGCTTTGTCGATGGCACCAAACAAGATGGAGCCAGCAGTGGCGTCAACAGAATTCAAGTACAAGGAGTAAGCAACCTTGTTGATCAAACCTTGCTTTTTCAATTGCACTGGGAAGTTGTCGTATTCAGCACCATCACCAGTTTGGAGGGCAACTGGGGCCTCGTTGGCGGTGTAGCCTACACCAAGCAAACCAGATTGTTTGACAGTGGATTTGGTGGCGTACCCGAATTGAACGTCTTTCAATTCAGCATCGCCAATGGCAACATCATCGGTGGCCCAGTAACCAGAGGCAGTTGAACCATCACCGTAACCAATGCGAAAGCCATCAGAAACTTTTTTGAAAGTGGAAGAGGCAGATTCATCGAACTTGGTGGTGTTTGTTTGGGTACCAACAGCTGGGAACCACATGTCAGAAGACCCAGTGTCAACGTCAACAAGCATCTTTTGGCCTGGGGTACCAACTTCGATTTCAGCAACGTAGTAAGCGTACTGGTTGGCCAAGCCAAGGTCAATACCAGAAGCAGCAGCTCTGTTACGGGCACCGGTTGGGGTGCCGCTGACATCGCTACCACTTGACTTGACAACGTGGAAGTCGATCAAGATTGGGTGAGCAGAACGTTTTTCAACTGGGGCAGCAGATGCCAAAGAAGCGAGAACAGAAAGAAGAAGAGTCTTGGAGAATTGCATTATTGCGAAAAGAAAGGAAAGTGAAGAGAATTGAAAGAGAATTAAATTGAAGTGTTATTTGATAATATTTTTAGGAATAGCAAGAATTCGATATATTTTCCAGGAAAATCATCCTTATTTATCCTTTTGTTATAATTGTTTCCAAGAATTGGCTACTCTCGGACTACTTTTGGTGGTCCTTGGTGGTCCTTGGTGATTCTTGGTGATTCTTGGTGATCCCTTGGGGCATCTTGGCTGCATGCAGGTTTTCATTCCAACATCAAAAATTCATGGATATTTCTTGTCGCCGCACAGGTATTGTTAAATTTGTGACTAGACAATAGCAATGTTCCAAAAAAAGACCACTCATTACACAATAGTGTGAAACTTTGCTGCAAATGTAGGCATCATCGGTTGCTATCTTCTACTTGAATAAACTTGGAGAATTTCTGATTAGAAACCAATTTTTGAACAATCATTTATTTTCAAATATGAGCCTCACCACGCTGCTCGCATTCCCGACGGATTTTCAAACTAGGGTTTCCTGAGACTGAAATTCGTCAATAGGTACGAGAGACTCTGAACATTACGTACTATTTCTGACCTAATATGTGTTCGTAAAGGGCTTTCTCATCTTCTCTTCCACTTGCTAACAATCCATGACAGCATCGGATGTTTTGAAAACGAACTTCGATGCCTTTCAAGTTTACCACTCGATAGAACTAACACGACTCCCTACTGATACCCACGTAGAACTGTGAAAGAAGAAAACTTTCTTGATTATTCTGATTCCAGTGATCTCTTCCGTTCGAATTGCCAGATCACAGTTCACTAACATCGATCTTCGAATTGAACCACCAATCAATGATTCTCATCTAAATCATCACGAGATAGCACTATCTGCTCAAGAAACCAAGTCGTGCCTGGCTAAACAGTGATGGGATTAAAGTCCGACTTTTCTTCTTGATCCTTAGATATGGCGCCAAAAGAAAGATTTACGACCAACTTGAGCTTTTCCCCCGCCATCAATCAAGCTACTCGCAGAGCTTGATGTCTTCTATTGTAAGACCAAAAACTCTATAGAAGTGATGGCCCCCAGCCCGATCCGTCTCACCATCACGGCAAAGATCTTAAAGCTCCATTTGGTAATGACCTACTATTTCAAACAAGATAAAATTCAAAAAAAAAAAAAACTACGCTAAAAATCAACTTAACCAAAAAGGGAAATCACATATAAATCTATCATTATTAAAAAGTTCCTTTCTATCTTGACCATTCCCAGTGTTATTCATCATAAGAATCAGTTGACGAAGGTGTTTACTGGTTTGATAATTGTTGTTTTATTCTTTAGAGTTCCCTTTTACAATGTCTACTCCATTAACGAAGTCTGAAATCAAGAAAGAGATCAATAAAATTGCAGCCGATGCCGGGACCGTCGATGATAAATCGGTAAAGTCAGCCAAGGAGCAATCTACAGAACCAGTCAAGAAGGAACAATCTGAAGCTGATAAACTTGTTACGGGGATTACAGGCGGATTGGACGATCTTTTCAAAAAGATGGAGGCAACTCCACAGGATGATGAAGAAAAGAAGTCTGGCCGTTCCAAAAGGTTTCTCAAGAAGCTTTTCAACAAGAAGTGAGAATAAACCATATCTAGAAGAAAAGAGCGAAGAACAAGTTGATGTCCAAGATACATATAAAGATGCCTAGTTTTCCATTTTAGTGATATCTCTTACTTGGGCTCCGATAACAGCTTGATGGGATTAGACCTGTACTATTGCAGAGTGAAACTGTGTCACAACTTTGCGACTTGATCAGAAGTTCCTTAGAGTTTGTAAAACCTCAATAACTGTAGCTGTTCTCGAATGTTTTTGGATTTTATATCAGTGCTCGTGTGCAACTCAGAGCATACATGAGTCAGGAGTTCGAATCACACACCATCTTTTTTATTAAAATTCAATTCAATCAGATCACGTGATACATCACATGACTACTCTAGGTAACTAGCTTTTTGTGTCCCAGTGGTATCAACAAAAATACATGCCAAAATTATTTTGAAATTTATTTTCAAAAGCAACGCGAGTTCAATTCTTAAACAAGCAGTTTTATCTTGATATTTTCAAAATCACGTGATTTTTTTAATTGAGTAATACTCAGAATCTGTTCCAGTGATATCATCTCTTTCTTCCACCTCCCCCCTCTCACCCCTCAATGCTGCGGTGCAGCAATCAGGTTAACACATGTGTTTCATGTGTGTTGTGATGTTTTTTTGCCTAATCTGGAAGCACAGGTTATGGGTCATTATGGCGCGTTAACTAGTTACGCTGCGTCTGAGAAGTTGAAAGGTGCTGAGAACTATATTCCATGGTTCAACGTTGTTATCTCCAAGTTGAGAACTTCCTTGTTGGATGAAATTATTGGAACTGTTTTGTTGAAGAGTCTCACTGGCTTCGTCTTGAACGAAGCCAACCGCTTTGAAGGTGCTGGACGTGTTTTGTTCTTGCGTTTGCAACAGCGTTATAGAAGTTTCAATCCCAAAACTTCTATGACCATGTGGATTGACTTTTTCCAGCCTGAGGTAAAGTATTTGGGTCTGGAGACCAAATAAAAATGATTGACATGCCCGAGTCCTTCGACGTCTCTTTGGGTTACAAAGGGCTTGAGGCTCTTCTCCTTCTCTTTGGGTTGCATTCCAAAGGAACTTCTGTTGAGAAAATTCACGAAGCATTGAACACTTATGTCACTTGTGGGAATAGTGACAAAGACCTCAGCATTTATTCCATTACCCCCTTCAGTGATGATATCACGCATACTGTTCCTGGCTCAACTCTGGTTTTGCTGCTCATGGCATCGTTGGTCGTCCCCTAAGCGCTTCAATTGTGGGGAGCCAGGACATTTTGCTAAGGTGTGCAAGTCTCCTCCAAAGGATGACTTCAATGCTAGAATCAAAGCCAAATCCGCAGGCAAACCGCATAACCGCCGGAATACCGGTAATACTTGGTTCTCTGCAGGCCGTGATCTCGCTCATGCTACCACTCTTTTCTTTGATAGTGGGACCTCTAGCCACACCATTCAAACTGAGTCTTTGTTTATTGATTTGAAACCTTGTGAGTCTTTCATGTAAGGTATTAGTGGCAACCTTGTTGCGGTAGTTGGCAAAGGTGTTGTTGAGATTGTTTTCACTAATGGGAAGGTTATTACTTTGATTGACGCATTGTTTGTTCCTACCACTCGCATTAATTTGATTTCCGTCTCTAAAGCCGCTGGTTCTGGTGCAAAATTTGCCTTTACAGAAGAATACGTTCTTGACAAAACAACCCAGGAGATCATTGGTAAGAAAGATCCGTCAATGAACTGACAGATTTGCTATGATTTCCACGTCTGACCCTCGTCCTTCATACCCTGGATCCATGTGGCACAAACGCCTTGGCCACCCTAGTTTGGATGTTTTGAAGACTGTTAATAACGATAACAATCTTGTTGAGCGTCTTGTTCAAAAGGACAGTGTTCAGATTTGCGATGCTCGTTGTGGAGGTAAAGCCGTTACGATCAAATCAAAGTTCAGTTCCAGCTCAACCTCTTCAAATTCTACATGCTGATGTTTGTGCTTCCCTCTCTAATGGTGCTATTTGTTGCGATATGAGAATAAGCTAGTGAGTTTCAGGTCGTCTCTATTCTATTTTTGGGTAATCAAAGTCTCTTTACCAGGAATGTGGTGGGATAAAAGAATAAAATAAAAAGTTCTATTGCCACTATTCTTTTATTGATACCCGGCCTGATGAAGAAAAAGGAGTTTGAGAAAATAATATATAAAGGGCCCTTGTCCCCCATATATTATATATATATTATTTTGTAATAATAATTGAGAAAAATATTTGCTGAATCTTAGTATTATACTGCTTACACTAATAATAATTATGGTGCTAGAGTTGTGAATCTCGAACACTATTGGCTCAAAGCCGCTGGTGAAATACTTGTTGTTGGAGCTATTAGAACTGATAATATCTGGTGAGTTCGTGGATAAGAAGATGCATGAGTTTATGAAAGGCAAATGTATTGAGCATAAACTTACCGTGCCTCACCATTTGTACCAAAACGATGTTGCTGAAGAATGCACCGTACGATTGAAGCGAAGACTATTCTTGCTGATGCTCAAATGCCAGTAGAGTTCTGGCCTGAGGCAGTTGCGACGGCTGCTTATTTGATTAATCGCCTTCCTAACCGTTCGATTATGAATGTTACTCCTTACCTGCGTTGGTATGGATCGAAGCCTGGGTTGGCTCATTTGCGCAGTTATACCATCTGTCTTGAGAGGTGGTAAATTTGATTCCACTGCGAAAAATGTTTCTTCCTTGGATATGATCACAATCACTTCATCTACCGTGTATTTGATCCATCCGTTGGCAAGATTGTTGTATCCATTTAAGTCAATTTTCATGAACTGTAATTGTTCTTTGCTTCATCCGATTCGAAAGATTTTAAGTTGCTTGAAAGATATGAAAGAGGTGAAGACTGGAGGTGCGGTTGGCGGTATATTTGGCGGGTCTATTCCCTTTTTCCCTGTTATCTGGTGTTACAGATGATGGCGCCAATTCCATCTCTGAGGATCTGGTGTCTTAAGTGTTGACAGCCTGTCGGGAGGTGATGACAGCTCGTCGGAAAGCAGTGATAGCTCGTCTGAAAGCAATGACAGCTCATCTGCACTCTGAAGTTTCTTCTGGTTCTGAAAATCCATCGTCCGAAAACTATGAAAATTCCCAAAGTCGGGAAAGTTTTGCTTCCGAAAATTCAGAAAATGAAACTTTTGATGAACAAAATTCTGATTTTAAATGATACGATGGCTCTTATTCTTCCTGTGGTGATCACGCTCCTGTCCCTTCTCCTCCTGAGTTGATTGTTACTTCTGATATGGCTGCTCCTGATACCACTCCTGATGTGGTTGCTCAAGATTGATGCCGTCTTCCCTATTACTGCTCCACGTATTGTTCACACAGATCCTAACGCTCCTACTTTTGATTTCACTGCTGATCCTATTGTCCAACCTACTGCTCCGACTGCTCTTGAAGTCTCTGCAGTTCTTTCTGAAACTAACTAGCGTATTCTCATATCGCAACACTCTCTCTTAATTCAAAGTCTCTTCATACAACACATGCCTCTAAGTTGCAAATATTGCGGAGCAGGCAATATCTTAGTAAACATGTCAACAATCTGCACACCGGTTGACAAGTACACAACCTTTATCTGGCCCTTGGAAATGTGATCTCTGATGAAGTTCAATCTGATGTCAATGTGTTTGGTTCTATGGTGAAAAGCAGGATGACTGGCCATCTTGATAGTGCTTTGATTGTCCTCGTACAAGGTAATCGAGCTCATTTCCATACCAAAGTCTTGAAGCAAGCTCTTCAACCAAAGTACCTCCTTGCCACCTTCACACAACGACATAAACTCAGCTTCAGCAGTACTAAGAGCAACAGTAGGCTGCTTCTTGGATCTCCAGGTAATGGTACCACCAGCAAACTTGAACACAAAACCTGCAGTGGATTTCCTTGAAGCCTTGTCACTTGCCCAATCAGCATCACAATAACCAGCAATAGTACCAGCGTCAACGGGTCCCAGATNCCACTCCTCGGGAGACCTCGTTGAAACAAACAAAGGACTCTCTAGATGACTTGAAGCTTAATTCTGCAGCTGATTCAGGCATGACTGAAAAGTCCGTTGAAAAGGTAAGGCTCCAGTGCGAAACCTTGGAATGCACGGTGGAAACAAATGCGAATGATTTTGCGAAACTCAAGCGTAAAATCAAAACTGATACAGCAGCGATCACTCAATCAATAGAGGAATTGGACAACAAATGCCTGAAGTTTGACGGGAAACAAGAAACCATTATTAATAAGGCAATTATTGATATTGATGACACGTTCCATGTGCATACCAAGCTCTGCGGCGATAAAAATAACTCACTAACGAAAAAGGTCACTACCATGGAAGGAGAATTGAAACATGTCATGAAAAACATGACATCTGGTGGGAATTTGGCTGGCATTCGTAAAAAGATGAATGAAACCAAAAACCACACAGACAAGCTCCACACTGATGTATTCTATCTTAAAAAGGATACACAAGCCAATACCAACAACCTTGATGCACTTAAGGAAAGACTTTTGCATGAAACGCATAAACGGGACTCCAAAATCAAAGAGACCCGCGATTCGTTGAAACAAAAACTTTCCAAAGCGGACAGCATATTGAAATCGAAATTGTTCCGCAAATTCCTGCTGCGCCCACCACCAAAAAAGACCTATGCAGGCGCAGTAGGCAGCCATGATACATACCTCCCTGGTCAAACAACTGACAAGGAGATACCATGGACCACAGTCGTACCACGCAAGACCCGTCCTATGAAACAAAGGGAACCCATTGCAGCCCCTTATTTTGTAAAACGGATACGTATATCCCGGAGCCGAGAATGGCACACACACGCGTGAGAAAGCTTCATCGATATCTCACTCCGAAAGTCAATGGAGATGAAAACGCATACATCAATCAATATTGACGACGAAATCAAATACAACTGCAATCTCGACAAATCCACCCAATCAATCATTTCCATCTATAACAACAACCATGGCAGAATCAAGATTGTCACCAAAGATGAAGAGATATTCTCTCATCCCGGGATCGTCTTCAGATATGACATGATAACTTGGCATGATCAAACGAGATTATTGTACCGCAACGTTGATACGACAATGACAATTAACACACCTGCAGGGACCAAATCTTTACGTTCCTGCTCCAGAGAAGAATCAAAAACGTACGTTGAATCGAACCTCAACATCGAGCTCGACAATTGTTGCGATATGAGAATACACTAGTTAGTTTCAGAGCGCTCCTATTCTAGTCTCCTTTTCAGGAATGTGTTGCTACCTGGAATAGGGCGTTACTAGGAATGTGTTATTACTAAGAATAAGGAGTTTGAGAAAATAATCTATAAAGGGCCCTTGCCTGTCCCCCATATATTTTATATATTATTTTATATATTATTTCATATATTATTTCATATATCATTTATGATAATAATTAAGGAAAATATTTGTTGAATCTTAGTGTTATGCTGCTTACAATAATACTATGTCTCTTGCTAGGATCTCGAACAGGTTATGAGAAACCCGTCTGCGCTTATCAGCTTCAGTAACAGCGAGAAGCTCAAGGGTGAAGCCAACTACTTTGAATGGTTTTCAGTCATCTCCATTAGATTGAAAGCCTCGCCTTGTGGCTTGTACTCTTACCTTATTGATGGTAATGTTGGTGCCTCTCAAGACGACACAGCTGAGGTTATCGCTCGGTTGATGAGATTGTTGGAGGAGATTGTTGGATTGGTTATGGTAAACAGTGTTACCGGTGATGCATTATCTATCCGAGGTCAATGAATTTGTTGGTACTGGGCGTGAGATGTTCTTGCACTTGAAAGATATCTTTGGGACAGTCTCTCCAATGGCTGCTATTGATATCTTGAGTAACCTCTTTGATCAGTCCTGGAAGAAGAAGGGCTTCAATTTGTCCAACCTTGATGACGCATTCCGCATTTTGAAGTATAGTGTGGTCTCGGCATTTGAAACTGAATCTTTCTTTGGCAAAGATTCCGATGGTTTGAAGTTCTTCTTCGAAGTGGTTCGTCCAACCATATCCTTGAGACTGAATCGTTGTTTGTTGATATGGAACCTTGGGATGATGAGATCAAGGGACGTGGTTGTCACGCTGAGAAGGTCTGTGGCAAAGGCACGGCCAAAATTGTCTTGCCGAGCCTGAGGGAGATATTATGTTGTCTGATGCCTTATATGTTCCTGGTGCTGGAGTGAACTTGATTTCGATCTCTAGAGCAACCAGCAATGGTGCTAAGTTCAGCTTTTCTGGAGAAACGTATCTTCAACAGTAACACTCACGAGGTTGTCGCTGCAAAGGACCCTTCCATCAGTGACTTATATTCCTTGGTCACTGCTACGCCTTCACCCCGCGTTGCTTTTAGTGCTGCACTCACTGTTGATAAATCTTTATTGTGGCATCACAGACTTGGTCACCCGAGTCTCGGTGTCTTTCAAGTTATCAGCAAGAAGTATGGATTGGTGAACAAGATTACCCTTGAAGAATCTGTTCATCTCTGTGAAGCATGTTGTGTTGGAATAGGAGTCGTGATCAAACCCAAGTTCTGTGACTCTGCTCCTACTCAGTTACTTCAGCTTGTTCACGCTGATGTATGCGGTCCGTTCTCCTATGATGCTATCGATGGTTGATTTTGTCAAGCATTCTGAGACACGTTTCATGTCTGCTGGATTTGATTATGTTGTCGGAGCCATTCGCACTGACAATGGTGGTGAATTTGTCAATCACGCGTTGCACTCATTCATGCGTGAAAGAGGGATTCAACACCAATTGACAGTGCCACATCATTCNATAAGAATGATGTGGCACTGTCAATTGGTGTTGAATCCCTCTTTCACGCATGAATGAGTGCAACGCGTGATTGACAAATTCACCACCATTGTCAGTGCGGATGGCTCCGACAACATAATCAAATCCAGCAGACTTGAAACGAGTCTCAGAATGTTTGACAAAATCAACCATCGCATCAGTCACATCAGACTTTGCTTTCAAAACAACAACATGAGCAAATCTGCTTTAGCCATCAACAATCGTCAAAATATATTTAACCATCAATAGCATCATAGGAGAACGGACCACATACATCAGCATGAACAAGCTGAAGTGGTTGAGTAGGAGCAGAGTCGCTGAACTTGGGTTTGATCACGACTCCTTTTCCAACACAACGTGCTTCACGGAGATGAACAGATTCTTCAGGGGTAATCTTGTTCACCAATCCATACTTCTTGTTAATTTGAAAGACACGACTCGGGTGACCAAGTCTGTGATGCCACAATGCAGATTTATTAACAGTGAGTGCAGCACTAAAAGCAACGCGGGATGAAGGCTTAGCAGTGACCAAGGAGTATAAGTCACTGGAGGAAGGGTCCTTTGCCAAAGAAAGCAAACCAAGATCTGCCAGGAGACTTATTCTTAGAATTCAATCTCAACTTTGTTGTAGACCTTGAATTCTATTGGCAATATCCTTTATCAACTATACTTTTAATACAAATAGATTTCACAATTTCAATAAGCAATTTCACAATAAATATAATTCTTACTACTTATAGTCCTACGAAGAGTAAACTTAAACTAATACAATACATGGGAACTGTTCTTCTCTTTATATGACTTTCCTACTATCATTTTAAGTGTCACCCTAATATGCACTTTGACACCGTTATTTTATTCTAGTACTAATCAGTATGCACATTTTTAATTAGTACTACTCACAACACCCTCCCTTAATTCAAAGTCTCATCACACCACACATCAGTTTAAGTTGTAGAAATTGAGGACCAGCTAAGAGCTTGGTCAACATTTCCACAATTTGAACACCCGTAGACAAATACTCAATCAGAACTTCTCCTTTAGCGACATGATCACGAATAAAGTTGTATCTGTTGTCAATGTGCTTGGAATGATGAAGCAGAGGATGAGTTGCCATCTGATAGTACTTTGGTTGTCTTCATATAATTTCATTATACCGAAATCAATATCAAAACCTTTGAACAAACTGTTCAACAAAAGTACCTCTTTGCAACCCTCATACAACGACATGAACTCAGCTTCGACAGTGCTGAGAGCAACAGGTGGTCGCTTCTTTAATCTTCAAGTAATAGCACCACCAGCATACTTGAAAACGAAACCAGTGGTAGAGTTTCTGCTGGCATTATCACTTGTCCAGGCAGGATTGCAGTACCCACTGACTTTGTCCCTTTGTCCAGCTTGATACTTGATTCCAAGAGTCTAGGTACCCTTCAAATATTTGAGCACTTTCTTGGCAGCTTTTCAACGAATTTCTTTAGAACCTTTCAATCTTTGTTAGAACGCCGACAATATGAGAGATATCAACACGGACGGTATTGGCTGCAAACAACAACTTTCCAATAAAGCTTTACAGAGAAGCTTCACAACTTTTAGCTTGAGCATCATCAAAGGTGATATCTTGACTGATAGCAGAAGGAAACACATCACCGTTACAGTTCTCCATACCAACAATCCCTGAGAACTGATCCAACTTAATCACTGGGATTTAAGGAGAAACCATGGGTGGATGCATCCTACGTACTATTCAACCCAAGGCGCTTAAAGGCCCTACCCAAATTCTTGATCATATCATCTTTTGTTTTCCGAATAGCCATTTCTGTAGTCCCACTTATCAACAAATTATCAAAGTCTAACGCAACCATCACAAACGAGTACTCACCTCTCCGAGAGTACAAGCAGTACTCAGCTTCATTCTTCACAAACCCAATCTCTCCCAACACCTCATTAATTCTTTGTTTCCAAGCGAGAGGAGTTTGCTTCAATCCATGAAGTGATTTGTTAAGCTTGAGCACCATGTTCACTTTACCCTTGACTTTGTAACCTTCAGGTTGTTCCATATAAATTTCCTCTGCAAGATTGGCACTCAAGAAGGCAGTCTTGACATCCATTTGGTGAACCATGATTTTATTTTGAGCAGCAGTTGACAACGTAATGCGAGTGGATTCATATCTAACCACAGGAGAGAAAGTTTCATTCTCAAAATGGACCTTTATCTCTTCATCACACGCTTCACTCCATAATCTTGCATCAGCTGCCTTCATAGCATTCGAGTAATGGTTAGGGGTTGCACCATTCGCAGCGGCAACGGCGGCAGCAACGAAACAAGTAGCACCAAAATTAATTGAAGGCACATCATCATTCAGATCAGATTCTATAACACTCGGCTCTTCTCCAGTATCAGCCTCTTCCATTGTAACATCCGGTTGCACGACCATTGGTTTATCTTCCGAAAGAACCTTGAYACTCAAACCATTKCCCTTCCCTATCTAAACCTGAACTGGATGACACAGGCCTAWCCTTCATAAGAGAAGGACTGGCCCCCAGATGAGGAACAACAAAGACCTTACTGTTCTTAAATATTAAAAAATAAAAGTTTTGCATAATTTGATATTTGTGAAGACCACGTTTGAATCTGGCAGTGGTGAAACCCTTAGGCTCAGTATGAACAGAATCAAGACTGGAAGGGGGACAAAGACATCTTCAGAAGGAGCTGCAGAGACTTCAAGAGCAGTAGGTTGGACATAAGTATTAGCAGTGAAATCAAAAATATGAGCGGTAGGAGCAGTATGAACAAAACGGGGAGCAGGAACAGGGGAGACGGCATCAATCTCTTGAGGAACCACATCGGGAGTGATATCAGGTGTTGTGATATGAGAATACGGTAGTGAGTTTCAGATCGCTCCTATTCTATTTTTGGGTAATCAAAGTCTCCTTAGCAAGAATGTGGCGCTACCRAGAATAAGGAGTTTGAGAAAATAATATATAAAGGGCCCTTGTCCCCCATTATATTGAGTATATATTATTATTTTATAATAATAACTAAGAAAAATCTTTGTTGAATCTTAGTATCATACTCCTTACATTGATACCAGGATTCTGAAACTACAACAGATGACACATAGGTGAGAGGCGTGTGCAAAACAAAATTTTCTCTATTGCAACAGAGTCAATTTGGAGATGATGGGCATGAGGATACGTTATAGACAAGGTATTAAGTATTTATTTACTCTATATAATTCTCACTGACAATTAATCAATGAAGAGTTTAATCTGATAGTCAAAATAAGAACATTCAAACAGTCAATAAAAAGAACATTCAAGCAGTCAATAAGATCTTACCTACAGTCACAGTTAATACATTCATAATGCTCTGTAAACCACCTTCTGGGATTTGCGCTAATGGCGATACCTCCAGGGGAGATGCTCTCCCCCTACTCCAAAAGGGCAAAGAAAGCATTAGGAAACCCACCAGATCCACAGTGATCTCTACGGAGACTCAAAGAGATGCAATGGACATCCTTTTCGACCTGTCCTTAACACAAGACAATACCAATAACCAACCGAAAGAGATTGTCAAAAAGATCATCAATGAAATCGAAGTGTTGAAAAGCCAATTAAGTCCAGTTCACAACAGTGACTACACGAATTCTAGCTCACCACTCTTCACAAATGTGGAAATGCCGGAAACCCTGAAAACTCCACCCGTCAGCAATCTCCTGACCTCCCTGAGCCCATCTGTACATGGAAGTAACAAAGGACCCCCACACCTTTTCCTACTCCAACACCCACAATGACTACAACACATCAATGGTTAAAGCCTATTCTGACGTCCGCCAACAATACCTCACTCCTACAGCTTGCAGGAATTCAAAAAGAAGACAAAAACCAAGTTACCAGCCTCGTGCAATAAATATGAAGCCCAACGTATCAACCAAATGGTGGAACATGTACAATCACACGAAACAAAACTCATAAAATTAACAGAACAGGAAGCCAAAGGTTCTCAAACCTTTAAAGAAATTAAAGACGAGATACAGGCTCAAATCGCAAGGACGGACAAACTCGAAACGATACTTCGGAACAGACATTGAAATTGCCAACCTTCAAGCAGACAAAGATGCAACCACAACAATGGTGAAAACTCTTACACAACAAAACAAACACGATATGGAAAAAGCCCATGATACGCCCTCTC
>JNNM01000007.1:155002-333685 GCA_002895615.1 Saccharomycopsis sp. UWO(PS) 91-127.1
ATCGAGGGCCAAACAATTGTTCCCCAAGAATCATTGAAGTTTCTCGGGCTCACTTTCAGATGTGAGGAAAAGTGCAGTTACTTGGCAAGCGAAATCCAAAGCAGAATTGAGAAGTACTCCAACATCGTGGGCATGCTAATTGCCCTCTCGTACAAACTTCCTATGAAGGCAGTGAGAGTGTTGTACATTGCGTAAGCACGGCCAGTCATGGAGTACGGCATTGAAATATGGTCTCAATTCATACAGAGCAAGGAGTTAAAGGAGATCCAGACAATACAGAACAAGTTCATCAAAAGAACAATGGGATACCACCCGCGGGCAAACACGGTGGTCATCCACAAGGAAATAGGGTACGTCACCTGGCGCCAGAGAATCGACATCAAGCGGAGATGGTACAGGGACAGAATGCTGCGCTTCCATAAAGATCATTGGATCAGACAGTAACATTTACTCCAAGGTTCAACACCAAAAAAATGGTAAAAGGGAAAAATTTTCTAAAAAATGTACATAGACCATGCAACCCAAAAAAGCACAAAACATCACAAAAAATAAACTGAAAAATTAAATCACAAAAAAACTGGAAAAATGAAAAATCCAAAAAAAAGTGCTTTCCAACTTGGGAAAGACGGAGAAGATGCGCATTGTTGGGACCAAGGCTAGGGCACTAGACCCCAATCCCATTTCCGAACTGAGCCGGTGAGCTTCCCCTAGATAGGTTTGTTATCGAGGGCATAATTGGAGCTGATAAATTAGGGTTTTGAAAGGGTGGTAAAACACCCTAGTTTCCCCTAATACCGGACGCCCTGCACATTAGTGCAGGACTACATGTGATGGCACATAGGTAAGGCGTGCGCACAACAAAATCTCCTCTACTGCAACAAGGTCAACTGGGAGATGATGGGGACGAGGATATGTTATAGAAAAGGTATTTAGTATTGGTTTAGTCTATATAACTCTCACTGACAATCAATAAGAATACACGTGAGGATGAAAAAAAAAATAATGTATTACTTAAGGAATACGTAACTCTGGATCCTTTTTTACAACGATCTGAGTACAAAAAATATTTGCCTGGCTAGCATAATCGGTAGTGCATTCGACTCTTATTCTGAAGTCATCGGAAGGTTGCGGGTTCGAGCCCCGCGTCGGGCTTTTTTTAACGTATATTTACAATATATCACGTGTTAGTATTTCTCCTCAGTTCCATATTATAAAAGTTGATGTTATAGGGCTCATATGTGAATATCTCGATTCGACCTATGCTCAAATCATACCTAGTGCTGTTTTTTGCCAATGTATCTGTGATTTCCAGATGGATATTACAGGGCTCATATACATGGTCTTGATTTTTTTATGTTTTTTTTGTTAAACGCCAGTTCGAATCACAATATCGCGTTATTTATATTTTTGACCATAGAGTAACTTTGGGAATGAATGTCGTATTCATCGGACCGAAGATATGTAAAATGTGGCAAAGTATAATCTCTCAACGACGGTTTCGCTTTTGGAGAACTGGAAAAACCAACATCCTTTCTCCCTTGATGATGCTTTTCATCAGAGGTTACACATTTGAGTCTTTCAGTATTTTATCTTTGTATCAGCTGGGTTTTTTGAAAATATATTGACGAACAATATACCTCCTGAGATTAAAAGCTTTTTATATTTATAACAACTAACATTTCTGATTAACAGACAGGACTACAACTCAAATGATGAGGGATCAAACAAAGATATAGATAGCGATGATAACGAAATTATGAGTGAAGGGAAGGAAATCATAAACTATTTGCATCACAAAGTTGCTTCCAAGTTTCTCAAAGCCTTTTCAGGAATTTGGTACAGATCCCATTTGTAAGCAACTTGAAACTCCTTCACATTGTCCCAATCAAAGTTCTCCGTCAAGTATGATTGGAAATCAGGGACCTCTGTTTCAGCAAGGTTTTTCTCTTTCAAGTATGACCAGTTTGCCTTGTAAGCCCCGCCCAATGCACAGCTGTTTGGTTCCATGCTTTTGTAGTTCCCTTTCCCATCGTTTTGCTCTTGATACTTGTTCCCCAAGATCTCGCTGAATTTTCTAACAAGGGATGTGTTTTTCGAAGCACCGCCCACAAAGAAAAGCTTATGAGGAAGAACTTTAGGTTCCTCTTTGGTCTTCAACAACTCGTGAACTCTGATTCGACACGACAAGGCTTGGGATTCAACGATACCCTTGACGTCTGACTCAATATCGTCATCATCATCCAAGTCAACTTTGTGAGTAAGTTTGCCCAGGGAAAGATCAAATGCATATTTTAAAAACAACGGTTTATCAACGTTTGGAATGATTTCACCTTGTGGGAAATACACACCAATTCTTCCCTCTTTCTTAGAGGAAGAAGAAGAAGAATCGCTATCCAAGATCTCATTGAATTTGTCCCATGAGTCCTTTGGCACGTTGAGTTTCTCATTGAGTTTGTCTCTGATTTGATTTCTTGCTAGGGCGCCGTTGGAGTAGCAGATCATGTACATGAACAAGTTGCTGTTTGTAGGGTGTAGCATGATGTGATAATTCTCATTAGGCTGGTAAATGTCGGTGATCAACAACACTGTGGTAGAGGTGCCTAAACTGATCAACAAGTCATTGGTGGAAAGAGGCAAACTCAATATGGTTGCAAGATTGTCGCCGGTAAATGGGTAAATTTTGCAATTTGGATCAAACCCATATTTGTCAACAAAATAGCTTGAGATTTTGCCAATTGAGTGATGGCCCACTGGTTCTACATCACCTCCTAGTTTTTCAACCAACTCCTCAATGTCATTACCACAAGAGGTGATGTTCAACAAATCTTCATTCCATTTTTTTTTCAAAATGTCGTACATGTTCATACCACAAGCATCGGCTTGATCAATTTTGGAGAACTGTCCCAACAAGACGGAAGACAAGAAATTGGAAACTAAAGTGATTTTGGAAGTGCTGTCTTTGTATTCTTTAGGATGGTCTTCAATGAATTTTCTGATTTGGGGTCCTGTGAAACGATGATAGGCCTTTGACCCAGTTGTCTGTGCCAATCCTTTGGCGCCATCCTGAAATCCATCAGTGAATGCCTTGCATTGGCTAACCGTGGAGTGATCTTGCCAGTTTGGAGAATATTCATAGCTAAAAGCTTTTGGAAACAAGTTTTCTTTCAAACTGGACTGCATTTTCAAGTTTTTCAACAAATTTTCTGCTTCATTTGACCAGTAAACTGAGCCATGTTGCTGACAAGAGCCCGAAATTGCAACAACCTTGTCAAAGGGGAAATCATCATCTTTCATCCTGGTCAAAAGCAAATCCAAAGCTTCAAGCCACATAGAAACCGGAGCAACAATTCGGTTGTTCTCGGTGTGATTCTTGTAAACGCCGTGAGTTGTTTTGTAGTGTGGCAAATCGTCATCGAAGCTGACAGAATAACAGCACAATGGAGCAAGTTTCGTATCAACCCCGACTATCTTGATTTGCTGAGTTGACAAGTCGAACCCAAGGGAGATCTCTTCACTTTCGAACTTCATTGTGTTTTGAGAATTTTTTCCTTTTTTATTGTTTTTGGTCACCAATGATGATGTCTGAGGTTGCTGAAGAAGAGACAAACGGCTTGCTTTTAACAGGAAGAAATTCCAAACGAGTTTTGTTGTAGAAGGGGTATGGAGGAACAGTGACCACTGCAGATACAATCAAACCAAGCGCGAAGATGGCAACGGTATACTTGAGATCTTGATAAATAAAGCCAACGAGAAAACTTGCAAACGCAAAGAAGTTGAGGATTTTAACAAGCAATAAGGACGCAAATTCTTGGCCAATGAAATCGATGCTACCGGTGATCAAATCAGAGTAGTCAGACAAGAATGCAATGTTCATTTAGGTCAGGAGGTGAAGGAAGTGAATTATAGATATATATATAATAAGGATTATTTATTGCAAATGGACAACTAATCCAATCCAATCCATCCATGTGGGGAGCGAAAAAAAATGAAATGGTTGGGGAAGAAGAGGAAGGGCAAGGATGTTTATGAGATGTGTGGATGTTTTAAGGGCAAAAAGCGTAACAAACCCCCGATAATCAAAAATATTTCCAAAAGTGGCAATAGAACCCCCCAGTCAGTGGTGGAAGCACTCATTCCCGTTCGGGAAAGTTTGGTTACGCGAAAAATGATACAAAAAAAAAATAAAAAAAAAAAAAAAGAAACCGACGCGTCAGTCTTTGTAGTTGTTAGATTTACAGTTTAAGCCATGGCAAGCTATAAGATTGGAAAGGCTGTGGCCGCCAAGCCGTTGACCCTTGACAAGTTCTTCAAGGCCAAGGTTGAGAAGTTGAGCAATGTGAAGACAGTTGAGAAGGTTGAGAAGGTTGAGAAAGGTAAAATTTTTGATAAAGATGCCTGGTTTGAAAAGCTTCCCAAGGAGCAGAAAGAGCTTCTTTCTCTTGAGTATCACCAGATTCTGCCCAACTGGCTCAGCCTTGTGCACAATGAGTTAACCCAGCCATATTTCCTCAACCTCAAGAGGTTTCTTGCAAGAGAAAAGCAAAACAACAAGACAATCTACCCAGAGGAGACGAACATTTACTCATTCACCAAGTACTGCCCTGATATTTCCAAGATCAAGGTGCTTATCTTGGGCCAGGACCCGTATCATAATGTGAACCAGGCACATGGACTTGCGTTTTCCGTTTTGTGCGAAAGACTCCCGCCCTCGTTGGTGAATATATACAAGAACGTGAAAAAGGACTACCCAGAGTTCACGATACCTCGCAAGAATGGGAACTTGACCAGCTGGACCGAGCAAGGGGTGCTTCTTCTCAATGCGTGCTTGACGGTTGAGGCGCACAAGCCCAACAGCCACAATAAAAAGGGGTGGGAGCAGTTCACCAGCAAGCTCATTGTCGACCTCATCAACTACAAGAACCGGGAGTTGAAAGAGGAGGTGATCATCTTGGCATGGGGGTCATTTGCAATCAACTTGGTGAACAAGAACATCAACCTCAAGGCGATTAACAAGAGCAACGGGATGGAGAACTGTGTTCTTACAAGCGTTCATCCCAGCCCGTTGAGTGCGGCACGGGGGTGGTTTGATAATCACCATTTCAAGAAGTGCAACGACTGGATAGCCGAGAAGTATGGTGAAGATGAGGTGATCGACTGGTGTGTAGGGGATAATTAAAAAGACTTTGATCTTTACAGAGAACAATGTCATGCCGAAGAATCATGTCCGGTAGACAGTTGTCCATGAAGGGATTGTTGGGGAAAACCTGATGATTATATACAGAAATTACAGAGAGCTATGGTTGCATCACATGAAGACAGGAAGGCCCAGAAGCCGTTGGTATACAACACATTGTTGATCCCATTAGTGTGCAAACCTAGGAGAAATGCGATGATGACCATATCGGATAGTAAAAAAAAAAAAAAAATTTGAAGAAAAATTTAGAGAAGATTTGAAATCAGAAAAGAATAATAGACTTGAACATACGTACTGTTGATGTTTGGTATCCTTTAAGAAGACATGCTAGGACAATAGCGTTGGTTAGGGAATTGCAAAAAAAGTTGGCTTGACGAAATTCTAAAAAATCTACATTCACATCTCATATCAAATGTTGAGCATAAAATATAGCATATAAGCAGGCCCGAGTCCCCGAGAAACCGGCATATTTTCATATAGTAATTATATTTTTTGTTCATTTTCCACTTTGACTGATATATTCAAAAGTTTAGCAAGAATTGCCATGAGAGCAGAAATTGTGTTCAGTAACCTCAAGGAGTTCTACTCCAACGCAGACACTGTGCGAGGAAAGCTTGTTTTGGAGGTTGACGGCAAGCTAAATCTCTCGAAGATCGAGGTGTCAATTGTGCGTCGGGTGGAGAACCGAGGGTTGGACCATGCTGTAGCGAGCTACAGCAAAGAAATAGATATCCATGACCCGATGAAGATATTTCCCGAGGTTGATGAGGAGGAGGAGGAGGAGGATGAGGAGGGAAATGAAGAATTGGAAGGTGGCAGAATATACACGTTGAGTGATGCCAGACATGAGTTTGGATTCGAGATGGAAATCTCTTCTGAAGAAAAGTACCCACCTACGTTCCAGTACAACTCATTTGAAGATATCTTGCAGGTGAACTACTACGTCATTGCGAAGTTGTTCACGACAAGCACGCTACTCAAGATGAGAATCGTGGAACAAGCTTTCAAGTTTGTGCCCAGAAACATGTTGCTTGATTACTCCAAAGAGCACATAATGGCGGGTGCTTCCCAGGGCAAAGGTTGGACAGCGCCCATTTCAAGATTTATCAGAAGAAGCCAAGAAGGAGGAGGAGAAGAAGAAGAAGAAGAAGAAGAAGAAGAAGGACAACAGGTGCAAAGCAATGGGTTGTTGTCCGACTACAACAGCGTGGACTTTAAATGGAAGAGCAGATTTCTGTTAACTGGTGGCAGAAATAATGATGGTGGGAATGGCGGTAACAACAAGTTGAACGTGCTTTTCAAGCCATTTATGAATTTTCCAAACGAGCTAGGGGTGTCCAATAGATATCTAAGAGGCCGCACAAAGCTTGGGTTTTTCATTGACATCTCGATAACGGCCCCACAAACGTCGTACACAATCAAGCAAATGTCGGTGTTGGTGCACCAGCATGTCAAGGAAAAGATTATTCGGGCTGCAAAACACCGGTCTGTCACAATCATGAACCAGAAAATGAACGAAAGGGGCCAGCAGGGAAGTTTCGTCATCCCGGTGGAATGGTACGCCTCGACGTTTGTTCCAGGGTTGACGCCGTCGTTCACCTGTGACGAGTTTGAAAATAATTATTACCTCGAGGTGGACATGATAATTGAGTTGGACAGTGGGCGGAAACAGAAGGCGTCCTTGAAGACCCCGGTGATATTGTTGAAGAACGAGGGAAAGCATTACGAGCCCATAGCGCCAATGTACACGGAGAGCGCGCTTCCCGACTACTGTTAGAAGTTATCATTGATATTATATCATTGATATTAGTGTTATGATGATCATCTTGTAGGCCGCTTAGCAAGGCAAGTAAGGTACCGTATTTTGCGCCCGATACGTGCCAAAATGTTGCCAAACCCACCTTGAAAACGAAGAATAAAGTTGTATGAGGACATGTATATATAAATAACTTGAGCCTCTTGAGGCTAAAGCCTCAGGAGGCTTGGATGGCTAAAGATCTTTTGCCATTGGTATTGCCATATCTGTAATGCCATTGATGTGGGTTTGTGTTTCATTCAAGGATGGGAACAGTTATTTTAGTTTGGAAGTTGAATGACGGATAACATCATCTAAGCGTTTGCACTAAGGCTCTCGCGCGTATATGATAGCATACACTCACATATTTCCCCGTACCGATGATGCCACTGTATCAGTGACCGGAGAAGATCAAGCATAAGGGGGAGGGGGAAATTGATTGGTATAAATAACCCACGATGCTTCTCTTCCTTTTCTACTTCCTTAATCTTGCACTTGCTTACAGAAAGACAAATTTCATATTACTAGAAAGGATACCACTGCTATTGTTCAACTAAGAAACAAACAATAGTCAGAACAGGAACAGGAATAACGAGTATATACTTATTATTATACCTTTATTCATATTATATAATATACTAATAGCATATTATACATATATATATATATAAACCAAAAAACCTGGTTTTTTTTTATAATTTATAATTTTTAGTTTTCTTCTTCTTTTCCTTCTTTACTTGTTCTATTTCCCTTTTATATCTCATTCTCTCCTTTTATCATCCAACTCTCTTCATATCAATCATTTCCTGCCAAGATGTCCATTCCTTTTGAACTCGAGTGCTGCCAGTGTGGTTCCACCACTGTTTGCCAAAACAGAAGCTACGTCATGTGTGGATCTTGTCGCCATTTATGCTGCTCCAGTTGTAGAATCATCGAGGGCGGCGGCGATAGCAATAGCCATAGCCATAGCCATAGCCATAGCTATAACCATAGCCATAGCCATAATAACAACGCTCATGGGACCAACATGTCAAGATGAAGTTGCAGAGACTTTTTTCAGTCGATCGATACCGCAACCATTTCTTCGAAATTAGCTATATTATATCATATCATGTTATACTATTCAAGTAACTATATTATAACATATATCTTATCACTTATACAACAAACTTTGCTTCATGACTCCATTCCATCAATGATTTTCACCTATCGATCCATTCACTGCTGCTCAACCGTCTGTGTGATGGTGTCTTCGTGCTGATATCAATTGTTGCTCTCTCTCTCTCTCTCTCTCTTTTTCCCACTTCACTTTTTCGTTATCTCCTTTAAACTCTATTGCCCATGGTATATCTATTTATCGTTTCATCATCATCAAAATACCTGATTCGGTTCAAAATTTTTCCAAAGTTGCTGCTCTGTCTCATAAATTTCCTTACCATTAAAGTGTTTCTCCTTTTTCACCTTATTTTTTATTTTGATGTTTTATATATATACGTTGTGTATTAACGATAACGACAGTGCAATGTTTCCCTTCTTTCAATCATGTACAAGCAAGCTGAAACAAACCAATGGCTCCAATTATCGATTTTGTGTATATACTTGTCGAGGTTGGCGGTCCTATTGTGTTTTGACACTAAGCGTGGGAGAAATGGGAAAGCGTACCTTACTTCTGAACGTTTTTGGTTCCTACCTTCTTAATTAAAAAAAAAAAAAAAATCCCCGTTTTTAGTCTCCTTTCTCTCCAGGATTAGCATAATATACAAAAGATTGGCACAAATCTCAATTTCATCTTTCAAAACAGCACTTGGACAATAGCACCTATGAGATCATCTCTGGGGGGATCCTCGTTTGTCTGTACACTTTTGAAGGGAATACACTCTTGACGGGAATAAACTGTTGACGGGGATGTTTCTTTGCTTTCCCCCCCTGGCCCAATTTTTTCAATCCCAACCAAAGTAAAGTATCACCCTTTCCAACTAGTCAGGATTTCAGCCTTATCTTTAATCTTGCTGAGCAGCAATAATCTCAAACGTGCTAGCTAAGGCCGAGATGGGGCTCAATCTCAACTTTGTGGAGGGTGGACGATCGCCCGTGGGAATATTTATTTATAGAAGTGAGCCCCAACAATAGGTGTTTTTAATATATAGTTTTCTCACTCTATTTTCCATCTACATCTGATATTGAATAGGTCTTCTCTTCTAGTGTTATTGTCTTTCCATATTCATCATGTTTCTCATTCTGTTCCTGCGTTGTCCCAGTTGAGCACATTGTTAGCGCAAATTATCCCCAAAAAACATCTGATAAAGGACAGGGGGTCCTTATTGTTGTGCTATATTTGTCGTGTCGTGCAAAGTAACGAACAACGTGAACGTTAACTGAACACGAACGGTCCTGTTTGCGTCTAGGTTTCGAGATATATTTTGTCCATGATGCAATGCATTACATTAATCTGGCAACGCCTACTCTTTAGTCTTCAGTCTACTGAGTTCACAAAATATGGTTCTTAACTAACTAGGTATACAACAGTTCTTCTTCTCTTCAAACAGGTGCGGTAAACCCATTGTTGGCAAACAAGTTTTGGCCAGTCATCCAGTGGCCATCCTTCACCAAAAACTTCACAATTGGCACGATATCAGCCACCTCGGTCAATCTCTTTGCAGGAGTAACAGTCTTGAAAAACTCAACTCTTTCTGGGGTTTCCTGCCCATACAAAAATGGCGTGTCCATTGGGCCTGGAGAAACACAGTTGAACGACACCTTTTTCTTGTCCTCCTTTGACAACGTCTTCACCATGGCGTGCACCGCCGCCTTGGACGCTTGGTACAACGAGTAGCCGTCGGTATAAGCAGCCAACAAAGAAGTGGTGATCATGACAACCGCCCCGTTTTCAGCAACAACTTTTGCAGCCTCTCTCAAAAACAAAAACGCAGCCTTGGTGTTCACATTGAACATTTTGTCGTACTCGTCAACCGTGGTGGTGGTCAACTCTTTTCTCAACACCATGCCCACGGTGTTGATGGCATAGTCCACCTTGCCAAACTTGGACACCCCAAGGGCAAAAAGCTCCTTGTTGGCCGCTTCATTCTCCAAGCTGCCTTGGTACGACACCGCCTTTACAGAGTACTTGGAGGTGACTTCATCAATCAAGGCCTTCATGTTGTCGGCCTCGCTGTTGGAGTGGAAATGCAACACCAAGTCGGAACCTTCGGCGGCAAAACAAAGGGCAATTTGTTTCCCAAGGTTCTTGCTGGCCCCGCTAATCAATGTGACTTTTCCTTTGAATGACATGTTTTTTCTACTGAAGATGTTGTTTTGATGAATGATGAGAAGGAGATGATGAAACAACACAGGGCGTTGGCCTGCTATTTATACAGTAGATGTCTGATCCTAGCGATTTACCCACAACTTGCTTACATTTTACCTTAAACAGAACACGCGCTAAACAGACATGTTGAAAAGCAAGCAAATAGACTGGGGGTTAAGGGGGCCGGCAGAAGGCCGGTTGAGGGGGGGGTGTGTGCACTTATTTTCCCTTCCCCGACGATTTATCCCATGAAAAACCTCGGAGCTGCTCCGTTAAATTCATTGGGAATTCATCTAGAATATTCATCGGGAATTCATCGGGAATTCATCGGGAATATTCATTGGGAATATTCATTGGGAATCGCTGGTCAAAGGACAAAGGGATGGTAAACATCTGGGGCAAGCAGCTGCGCACTTCATCATAGCATCTACACCAACTAACCAACCCTTAAACAATTAAGTTTAACCTGTCTAAAAATTAAAGTTTGTATAAAACCTTGTTTCTGTTCACAAAGGTGCAGTGCAGCAGCTCCTGCCAAAGAATTGAAATGTGTTACCCGGTGAAAATGTCCTTGCACGTGCTAAAGTATCATGTGACTAATACGACGGAGTTTGAACAACACGCACTGTTCACGTGTTATTCACGTGATAATAATAGATGAAATGCGGTTGTTAAAAACAAGCAAATTTTGAAGAAACTCCGATGTAGTGTAACGGCTAGCACGGTTCGCTTTCACCGAGCAAACCCGGGTTCGACTCCCGGCATCGGAATATTTTTTTTTTTTTTTTTTTGCACTTCCTATATATACTTATCATAAAATAGCGCTTCTCCGAGAAATATTTCACTCTCTTCCATTTGAATCACCCATCATCAGCGCTTGCCATGGACTCGCATTCCCCGCTCATATTGTACAAGTTGCCGACAGCGTGTTTCGACGGATCGAGCGAGGTTTCAAAAAGCAATCAGATCTCGCTCCAAACAATCATCAATAACGGCTACAACCGGCCTAGATTCAAGTACAACATCATCACATCAGCGCGGATCAAGCAGCCCCTGGAGATTGTCAAAGATCTTGGCTACGCCAAGGACCCGCAAAACTGTTTCTTGTATTTGTTGGTGGAAAGCCTGGGCCTGGGCCTGGCCGGGGCGATTCAACCTGTTGTTGTTGAGTGCGATCCCCTTCTATTCAGCTACACCGCGGAGATGGTGGGGAGAACCGTGGGGACCATCGGGTACAAGCCGTTGAACGAAGGCCAAGCCTCTTCGTCTGCGGTGGAGATCACGGCGTTCACGTCGCACCGCCGGCACGCGGGCCGGTTGCTCATGCGGTTGGTCACCACCGAGATCTTCAATACCACCCAGTACGACAAAATAGTGGCAATTGTGGTCAAGGAGCACAATCTCGTGGACTACTACGTCAACAAGCTTGGCTTCCGCGCGGCCACCACGTGCCTCGTGCCAAAGAAACTCGAGGGCACCTCCGGCACCGGCATGGAAGCCGGGGTGTCCTTCACAAGAGACTTCCATTTGACTACATTATTTTATGAGAAAAGAATTTATTAGGTTTCAAACTTCCAGTGCTTGCCCTCGTACGTTGCATAGCATCTGAACTCGTTGCTGAGCCCACGCTCATGCTCGGGCAAGAACGTGGTGATGTGGGTGCCCGGGTATACCTTCTTGATCAACGGGGCCATTCTCTCGCCCGTGCAGCTGATCAATCGGTACTGCAAGGCCCCCAGCGCCAGTCTTGCCTGTTTCGCATCGGGACTCAAAAGCGCCCGCACCGTCAAGGCTGTCTTTGTCTGGCAATCGTCCGATAAAAACGGTGGGTCCACCAACACCCGGTGCGCTTTCCCTCTCAACTTGGCAGGCAAGTTCTCAAGCGGCTTGTTGAAGTCGTACAACACGAAATTCCCCTCGCCTGCCAACATCCGGAACCGGGTGTCGTATTCAAACAAGTAAATGTTTCCCATACTGGCGCCCCCGGGCGGGAACCACACGGCGGGATCGAGCTTTGTCATGGCGGCGTACACCGACGGGGCGCTGATAATCAAGATGATCGTATCCTTGTCCGCGCCCTCCAAGAGCTCCTCGGCGAGCAACGTCGCAGTCCTGGAATCATACCAGAACTGCGACAACTGCCAGTCCTCCTTGAAAAGCTCAATGTCCTTTTGCTTGTTGAACTCGTCGTCTGCAGTCTTGTAAAGACTGTTGAATTTCTCAACCCTCGATTGCTCCTCGTGTCGGAACTGCTGGAGCGCCGCAAGAGTGTCCGAGGGAAGTCTTAGCTCGTCTTCACTATCTGACATATCCAAACCAGCCCCCAGGCCTTTATAAAAAGAACGTTTCAATCAATCAACTTCATCGCTCTCTCTTTCTTCGCTTCAAAAAATTTTTTTTTTTTTTTCACTCCATCTTCTTTGGAAGATGGAGTGAAAAAAAAAAAAATAAAGATACCCTGTCTTGAGCGCATGAAAAAAATAACAACGAGAGAAAAAAATAATCTGGACAACAAGAACAAGTTGAATCTTCAGATATAAGATCAATCTCACGCCAGCATGACCAAGAAGAAGAACGGGCACAGCAAGAACAGGCCCAACAACCTGCCCACAAAGTTGCCTGCCAAACAACCCAATGGGGATCCCCCAATTGATGAGCTTGAGCCGATACCTGTGCCTGAAGCAACAGCGCAGGGCCCTGAAAACACAACTGAGGACCTTGTTGAAGAAACTTCAAGTCCCAACTTAAAGATCAACCAGGAAGAAGAGGACCTCATCCAGTCACTCCGCCAAGAAATCTCATTCCTCAAATCAAATCACCAAGAACCTCCTCAAGAGCTTGTCTCATCACTCCAACAAGAAATCTCAAATCTCAAAGCACAAATCCAAGCAAAACTGGAGTCAGAAGATGAAATCAAAGCCCAACTCCAAGCAAGCGAGGAAGAAACAATAAAACATAAAAACAACTACGAGGGTCTTCTCAGTCGATTGTCATCCATGAAGACCGTGTTCAACAAGATGAAGGAATCGCAAGCACAGCTCAGCGTGACCCAGAACGAGCTCGAGACCTTGAAGAGCCTGCATCAGTTGGTCTCACTCAAGTACAACGAGTTGCTCAAAACCAGCGGGGCCACTGCCAATGAGCTCGTTGTCATGGGCAAGACAAACGACGAGTTGAAGCACAAGTTGGCCCTCTTGGAAGCACAAATCGAGGAAAAAAACTTGACAATCGCCACCCTTGAAGAAAACTACAATGAGATCACCATGGCGCTCAACGAGTCAAAGTCCGTGAAGAAATCATTGACGATGGAAATCAACGATTTGAAAAACTTGTTGGACGACAAGTCCAGCACCATCAACTCATTGGAAAACTCCCAGCGTGCATTGGCCCATGATTACGAAAACTTGCATGCTGAAAAGAAAAAACAGGTTGCCGAGCTTGGACAGAAGCTTGGCACCGTCACAAAAGAGCTCGAGGCAAAAGCGCAATTTACAAGCGGGCTTGAAAAAACCGTTGCTGCTCAACACGGGGAAATTGAGGAGTTGAAAAAATCCAACCTGCATATAACAAGGTTAGAGGCAGAGGTCAAGGAAAAGCAATTGGTCATTGGCAAGCTCCGGCACGAGGCAATCATCTTGAACGAGCATCTCACCAAGGCCCTCAGCATCATCAAGCAAAACCTGGAAAGCACCACCGTCGACAAGCAGTTGATCAGCAACTTGGTGGTGAAATTCGTGTCACTTCCTCGAGGCGACTCCAAGAAATTCGAGGTCCTCAACTTGATTTCATCGTTGTTGGATTGGACTCACGAGGAGAAAGTCGCCACTGGGCTTCTAGCGAGCTGAAGCTGAAGCTGAAGCTTTCATCATAACAACAACAAGAGAAAAACAACAACATAATTCTATAGATCTAGATCCCTTTTCTGCATTTTCTTTTCGTTCAATATTAATATCATTCATTTCCATCAATTCCAACAAGCCATTGACAGCAGGTGTAGTGTGGTAAAGATATTATTAGTCTTAATGGTGCTGCACAAGGATTTTTTCGGATGCATGCGGAAAACTCGGATGTTGGACCGACATTCATTATTTGATGTTAAACAGAAACCTGTCATTGGTCGCGGCCCGTTGGCAGCACAGCATTGTACAAGTATATATAACCCCTCGTCGGAAATGGAAGATGGAAGACCGCTGCTTGCCCTAAAATAAACGCTCTCTGCCATCCGAGCACAATTATCATCTCCCCATGCTGGGTCGATTGACTTTCTTTCATTCACCGATTTCTCCTTGTCTATAAAGTCGATCATTATCTGAAATATTTTTTCCTTCTTTTCCAGTATAGCATCGACAGATCTCCACTGCTTCACGTCCTCCCTTCCGTTAGTACAAGTGAGGAGCCCTACTATATAGGCCGATCACATTTAGTCCCCCCGCTGATATATATATATAATAATATATAATATATATTTATATTAGTTTCTGCATTTTTCTATTTTTTTCTCTCGTTCAATTAAATACTATATTATCAGATCTTTTTCCTTTTTATTCTTCTTTTAATTTCACTTCTTTGAATTATAAAAGAAATTAACAAAACATCAAAATGGATGGAGTCAGTTCTTCTGATTTTCCTCAAAACAATCCGATAACCGACACTTCCCAATCTTCCCCAGCATCATTGGTGATCCAGGCTTCCGACATCAGCGTTCTTCAAAAACTCCGCGATTTTGCTCAAAAAGAATCTGGAGAAGCCGATGCAAGTGGGAGGAGCTCCCCTCGCTATGAAATAACAGACTCCATGGATCCAAATTCAATAACCTTCAAGTACGACGATCAAGATACAGCCGAGTTCATTGAGGACAAACTCAATTTCATAATCCAGGAAAGCGACTGGGCCGACGTTGCACAGGTTTCAATCAACTATGACACCTTGTCCCACCCGGGCAATGTCTACGTTCGTGGGTTTGATCCAAGCGTCCAGGTGCATGAGCTTGAAGAGCTCTTCAAACAATACGGCGACATTGTCGCCTGCAAGATTGTCGTGAACCCACAAACAGGGGAATCAAAAGGTTTTGGATTTGTCAATTTCTCAACAGGTCACGCCGCCAAAGAGGCCATTGCAAAATTGAACGGCAAGAAGTGGAAAGACAACCAGATATTGTATTTGAACCGTCACATCAGCAAAAAGGAACGCATTGCTCGTCTCAAAGTGGAAAAGGCAAACTTCAAAAACTTGTATGTTAAAAGCATCGCGCCATCGGTGCTGGAGGAAGAAGCATTGACTCTTTTCAAAAGTTTCGGTCCAATCGACAGCTATTTCCTTCCAAAAGCTGAAGATGACAAGCATTTCGACAACGATCATGATAATAATACCAGCAGCAGCAGCAACAACAGCAGCAGCAGCAGCGAACCAGGCCAATTGAAAGGCTATGGGTTTGTGAAATATGTCAATCACGACGATGCCTTGAGGGCAATGGAAAGCCTTCACAATTACGATTTCCATGGGTCCAAATTACAAATCTCCAGAGCTCAAAGACGAGAAGAGCGCAACATGTACGATTACCACCACCACAATCACCCAAACAATCAACATCAACACCCGCATCAGCATCAGCATCCACATCAACATCAGCAGCATCCAAGTCAGCATCATCATCATCATCATAACCATCACCACCACAATCAGCAAGACCCAAACAATCATTACCGTCACAACATGAACAACTATCTTTATAGCAATGGCCAAGTGGGAGATGTCAATAGTAATAACCGCAAGGGCATGAATCAAGGTGGCCCGTTCAATAACTATCCAGGAATCAACACGGGAATGAACATGAACATGAACATGGGGATGGGCATGGGGATGGGAATGGGAATGGGTATGGGGATGGATATGTCTCCTCAACGGCGCTTTATGCCAAATCCTTATATGCTGACGGGCAATTCAGGAAACATGGGCATGCCAATGTACAACTATTTTGACGGCAAAAAAAGTCAACCGCGCCCAATCACTGCAGCACAATATCAGTACTCACCCTTTTTCAGTCCTCAATTCAAATATTATCCTGCAGTGCCTCCACCAGCATCGGCATCGGCATCGGCATCGGCAGCATCAGGGTCAGGGTCAGGGTCAGGATCAGGACCATCGACATCGGATTCACATTTGATGCCACCTGCTATAGCAGCTGCCTCTGCGTTTGCCAACGGCCAAATGCCAGCAATGCCAATGCAGGCAAACTATTCTTATGGATACGCCGATTCAAATGGTTTCGGGTACCAAGAATCCAACTTGTATGTAAATAATCTTCCACCAGACATCAAAGATCAGGAGTTGACAGAGATGTTCCAGCCCTTTGGAAGCCTCATTTCTGCAAGAATCATGAAAGATGAAAATGGCCAATCAAAAGGGTTTGTGCAGTACGAAAACGGACAACAGGCACTTAGCGCCCTCATGGAAATGAATGAAAAAACAATAGACAACCACAAAATTCAAGTATCGCTCACTCGAAGAGCAAACACGTCTCCCCCAGGCGGCGGGCCTTTTGGTGCACCTGCGCCTCCTCCCATGAATGCAGGAATGCCAATGTACAACCCAATGTATGGCAGTCCGCCCGTGATGCCATCGCAGCAGTTGCCAATGATGGGTCCATACAGCCCGGCATATCGAATGTACGGCGAATCTGATGGAAGCGATGAGACAAGCCCTGGAAACGTCAGCTTTGGCGAGGAAGGTGGGGACATTTCAAATCTTGGGATCGACCACCACTATTACAATGACTATCATGGAGACTTGACGCTGTACGCATCGTCTGAGGGAAAAGACTCCGGATTGTACCACAACAAGCACGCTTCTGAGATTGCACTCACCAACGGGAAGGCAGTATCAACAGAGCCACAATCCAGCGAGAACCTTGAGAGCCCTTGAGAAGCCCTTGAGAAGCCCTTGAGAAGCCCTTGAGAAGCCCTTTTTTTTTTTTTTTTTTTTTTTTTATTGCTTTCGCCTTGGAGCTCTCTTCCAGCTTTCAACAAAAGAGTAGAAGCAGCACGTAAATATTCGATACCATGTCCTAAGTGTAAGCTCTTTCCAGGACGAACTCCAGATCCGATATATCCAGAGCAATGGCATGGATTGGCCTTGGTGACCCACCACGCCCGTTTGGCTCTCATGCTTCTGTCCCAGTTGCGAGCCCTTCCGCCAATAGCTGTCCTTAAAACCAAACCACAATAAATCCCGCCAAAAAATTTTCAGCGCCTGGACAGACAGCTCTTGAACATTGCAACTGGCGTGGATTATTTCAGGTGTATCGTCTTATCATTTTAAGGGAAAATCCAGCGACGTATTAGCTCTAGAAAATGGCCTCAATTGTGTATTTCTTGGACGCCAAGGGGAAGCCACTTCTTTCCAGAAATTACAAAGGAGATATTCCACAAAGTGCGATTGAGAAGTTCCCTTTGCTTCGATTAGAAGCAGAGGAAGAGAACTCGGCAGCCCCACCGATCTTCAACTACAAAGGTGTCAACTATCTCTATGTTGTTCACAACGATCTTTTCATACTAGCCTTAACGAGAAACAACGACAATGCGTTGGAAATCATGCTATTTTTAAACAAGCTTGTTGAGGTGTTGACACAGTACTTCAAAAACGTGGAAGAAGAGTCTATTCGTGATAACTTCGTGGTGATATACGAACTCCTTGACGAGATGATGGACTATGGGTTCCCACAAACCACGGACACCAAGATCTTGAAAGAGTACATTACTCAAAAGTCACACACGTTGATCAAATTCACCCAAAAGCCCCAGCAACGTCCGCCGAACGCAATCACCAACGCCGTCAGTTGGCGTTCCGAGGGGATTTTTTACAAGAAAAACGAGGTGTTTTTGGATGTGGTGGAGTCTATCAATATGCTTATCAATCCCAATGGCCAAGTTTTGAGGTCAGAGATTCTTGGCAAGATCAAAATCAAGTCCAACTTGTCGGGAATGCCTGATTTGAGACTAGGCTTGAATGACAAAGGGATGTTTGGCAATCGTGATAGTGCTGGAAATAGCACGGACGATGCCGGCAATAGTGGGGAAAGCGCAGCTCCACGTTCAACAAAAGGCTTGGAGATGGAAGATGTGAAGTTCCACCAGTGTGTGAGATTACTGAAATTCGAAAACGAGAAAATCATCACTTTTATTCCTCCAGATGGGGAATTCGAATTGATGAGCTACAGATTGTCAACACCGATCAAACCCCTTATATGGGTAGACTGTCGTATCAAGCTTCATTCCAATTCCAGAATCGAGATCAAAGCGAAAGCGAGAGCACAGATCAAAAAGAGATCGATTGCCAACGATGTCGAAATCTCCATCCCAGTGCCGGAGGACGCAGACTCCCCGAAATTCCAGACCTCCAGCGGGTCCATCAAATACACCCCAGAGAATTCTTGCATTGTCTGGAAAATCAAACAGTTTAACGGTGGCAAGGAAGCTGCCATGATAGCGGAATTGGGCTTGCCCTCTGTTAGCAACGAAGACCCCACTTTTAGATCCAAGCGGCCCATCAGCGTGAAGTTCCAAGTGCCTTATTTCATCACCTCAGGATTGCAAGTGAGATACTTGAAGATAAACGAGCCAAAAATGCAGTACCAAAGCTACCCTTGGGTGCGTTACATCACCCAGAGCGGGCCTGACTACACCATCAGAATATAAGTTGGATTCAATATTACCTTTTGCAGCTATTGCTCGTAAGACTGGAGTAGAGGTCGCACCCCGCATACAGGGTTAACCTGCTTTTGAGGAAACTGATCAAAAAATAAAATTTTTCTAGAAAGGCAAACGAACCCCAGGCCAAGTGAGAAGCCACAACAGAGTCCTTGAGTATATTAACATCACCATGCAACGCTTTATGAAATTGGCCGCTCCTAGAGTATCGTCTTCTTATGGGCTCAATGCCAGATTGGGCAGGGAGCTTTCTGCTTTCCCAAGGACCGCGGACAGAGTGGCATTTGCAGCAGCTGCTGTCTCCCCACGCCGTTTCTACTCTGAAAAACCAGATCCCGAGGCCCAGAAACCCAGTGAAGCTGCCTCAGAAGAAACAAGCCTGGAGACGAAATCAGACTCGTCGCCTAAAAGTGAGTTGGAAGAGTTGAGGGAGAAGTATTTGAAGAAGGACAAGGAATGCGCAGAAATGAAGGACCGCTATGTGCGCGCGGTGGCCGATTTCCGGAATTTGCAAAACACTACTGCAAGAGAAATCCAAAAAGCCAAGGACTTTGCCTTGCAGAGATTTGCCAAGGACTTGTTGGAGTCCATTGACAACTTTGACCATGCCCTCAGAGCAGTGAGCGAAGAAAGCGTGGAAGCAACCAAAGAAGTCAAGGACTTGTACGAAGGGGTGAAGATGACCAAAGATATCTTTGAAAAAACCTTGCACAAGCACGGAATCCAGAAGATTGAGCCTGTTGGCGAGAAGTTCGATCCAAATCTTCACGAAGCTACTTTTGAAGTCCCACAGCCTGACAAAGAACCGGGCACCGTTTTCCATGTTCAACAACCGGGCTATTCTTTAAATTCCAGAGTTTTGAGAGCTGCAAAGGTGGGTGTCGTGAAGGGCAGTGACTAGAGCAAATTGAATGAAAATGGTCTCTTGTAAATAGGCAATTTAAAGTTAATACGTAATCTGCATGGTTGTTGACTACGACCTTAAAATTACTCTGTCTGTAAAACTTATAACTATTATCGGTTTGCATTGCTATTATAATCATTTCTTCTTAGATTGCTTTTTCAAGTGTGGTGGTAACCAGCTGTCATCAACTGTCTTGGCACCCGAGGTGGTGGCAGAGGCAGCAGCGGCTTTCTTCTTCTTGCCAGCACCACTTGCTTTACCTGGGCCGGCTTTCAAGTAGTTCTTTTGCACATATGGGATGAGGAACAGATTGGTGACAAGATACCCAATCCCGCCAAACAAAGCAGCAAGAATGGTAAACACCAGCAACAACTGGGGATTGAAGATGCTGATTGGATGGTCGTCAACAGTGACGTATGTTGGGTTTGGGGACACCACGTACAACGCACCTTGGTGGGAAATGTAGATCAATGGAGCAAACACATAAGTGGCCGGAAGCATGTCCACCACAAGCTTTTGAATGAACTTGCCTTGATCCCCACTTGGTTCAAGGTTGATGGGGCCAACTGCAGAGTCGGTCAAGTTGAACATGACCTTCTCGGTCTTGACATCGCTAAACGAACCACCCACACCCATGATACTGATTGGGATATCTTTGGTGTTTGTGAAGTCGTACTCGATGGACACCTCGTCTTCGTTGAATAAACGGTAAATCCCTGCATCGCTGCCATCAACCTTGTATGTGATCACAAAGTCCTGAGGAGTGAAGTTGATGCCATCACCACTGAGTGGTTGTTGTGGTTGGCCAGCTTCGTATGCGGACGCAGCAACGTCATCCGCGTCGGGTTCGTCGGCGAAAACGGCTGACAATGAGACAACAAGAGAGAGAATCCCACTAACACTAGAGAACTTCATTATCGAGGGGGGGCCAATTGAGTATATTGGTAGCCGTTCCAAACTGTGTTTGTGCTTTGGAAATTGAAATTTTGTCCAAAGTCCCCATTTTTTCTTTCCACTCATTTTTTGAACAGCTGCCCGTTAGAAGGCAAAACAGCCGTACACCAGGCCCTTGCCCTTGAAATCAGCCCGTTCCCAACGCAACGCCCAACGCAACGCCCCCCGTCGAGACCGAGTCTTGAATCACATCAGCAACAGCAACAACATGACGCAGCCTCAAATGGGCCCCAGATTGGAGGAAAACTCCCTTTTACCTGCCCTGTATGACATCTCAAACTACAAGAACGCTCCGTTGGGAGAGTTGGTAAAGGTGAAAGACCAACTTCAAAACGAGTTGTTCAGACTAGGGGCACTTTTGAAAGAGCAGAATGCGACAATGGACAGCTCTTTGTTCACAATCGACGGATTCCCTCGTTCAGATGTGGACGTGGTGGCCATTAGAATCATTAGAAACAGAATCATATTGTTGAGAAACGATTTTGACTACTTGATTGAAAAATTGGACAGGGAGATGCAGAATCACTTCCAGGGAGCTCTGCCAGCGATGGGTGATGGGGAAGCGGAAGACGTAGAGATGGAAAGCGCCGCCAACGACAAGGAAGCCACTTCGAATCAACCTTTTGCGCTGATTGAAGACGTTTTGCCACAGTCTCCAGCGCAGCAAGCGCTGCTACAGAAGCACGATAAAATCATACAGTTCCACAACCTACACTACGAGAACACCAAACACTTGGAGGGCAAGAATGCAAAAGTTTTTGAGATTGCTAAAGTCGTGAAGGCCAAGGAGAACCAGCCCATAGAGCTAACAATATTGCGCAAAACGGCTGATTCTGCGGCCGCCACATATGAAACATTGACGGTGGACTTGACCCCACACTCAAACTGGAACGGCTTGGGGTTGTTGGGATGCAAGATTGTTCAGTTGTAGTATCTACCACTAACCCCCATGAAGCGTCGAAGTGAAGGTAACAACATCGCGATTCTGCAAAACATAGTCCATCTCTCCTTCTAGTTCCCAGTCTGTGTCGTTGATCAACACCAATATCCCCGCACGCAACGAATAGTCGTCCTCCAAGAACATGGAAAAATCCTTGGGATTGGCAAGATGCTTTTGCACAATCTCCCTCAAGAGCTGGCCGATCGTTGTGTTTTCTTGCACCTCGAAGGTGGACTCTTTGACGTTTCCGAAGATCTGATCCAACCCGCCCAAGAACTCTGTTTTCACTGTGATAGCCATTGTATATATCCTCCAAGACTGTGATGATCCATCCATTTTGTAAGATCCTCAATGTTTTGCCATTTCACGCTCCGCGTTACGAAGCCCCCGTCTTTTTTTCAGAAAATTTTCTACAGAATGGAAACACCAGAAAAGCCCATATCAAATCAGGGATCCATTTCTCTTGATTATCACGACAGTACAGGTCGACAATTTCCCGTAAGATTCCAGGCGGAGGACCAAACAGAGACCTTACACTCTCAGGCAGGCTTTCAAGATTGACGACCGATTGCAAAATGGTGAAGAAATCAGTGTACCCACCACGCAAGACAAGTACCCCATACGACTACCCAGAAGATCAACAAGGGCAAAAATCTGGATCGTTGGTCTCGAAACTCAAAGGGCTTTGGTCAGGCTCGTGGGGGCTGAACAAGCAGCAGTCTGCAGAGCTGCCAAGGGAGAACGAGCCAACAGTGGAATCCACCATTGAACCGTTCACATACCCACCACCAAACGCGGAATTTGTTAGCAACTTGAGCTCTAGAAGATTGTTTTCAACTCCCAACACTAGCCAATCATCCATCTCTTCACCTTCCCAGAAGGCCTCCCTTACACCGTCGCTTATAAATAGCGCCCCGGACTCATTGACACCTAAGCAAAGACTCATACGCTATTTGAATGAAAAGGGTATTTCAGATTTGGAGGCTGAAGGATTACTATCAATTGCCAAGCAGATTGAAACGGAAGATGACAACAACAATGATGAAGATAAGAATTCTTCACTTGCCAGTCAGAAACACGTCGAGGTACTATTAAATAATGTGCATCTGCCATTTTTGAAAAAACCTGACGACTTGAGCGCAGTGGAGGTACCGAAATCCACACAGGATCTGTCGAGGTCGTCAATTTTTCTCAACAATAATAACCACAATAATAAAACCAATGATGGCAATACTTCACTGTTATCTGCCAACACCAGCATCTATTCCAACACCACTTTGAAGAGAAGATTCAACATCCCGCAAACCGAGCTTTCTTCTCCCTTTAGAATGAACGTCCGAAAGCGCCAGAAAAATATAATAACTCTTTTAGACCACCTGAATATATCGTCAAACGAAACCACGATGAACGGTACGGGGTTTGTTACTGCTAAAGAGGACATTTCAACTACAACTGCAAAAGACGCTAATAATACATTGCCAACAAACCATGACCTCAGTGCTACTGCTACTGCTCTTCTTGGAATCTTAGACTCGAACGATCAAAAGAGAGCAATTGCAGCTTCTAAATCTACCTCATCATTAAACATCACTCCAAAGCCCCAAAGACAAGGAAAGTACGAAATATACATCAACCCGTATTCGAAAACTAACCTATCAAAAGTGAGCTCTCCTAAAATCACCACAAGATATGTTTCCACCAAGGAGCCAGCCAGTGCAACGCCAAGCAGCACCACAAACAAGCCAGCACAACCGTCAAACAATAAGCTTTTGAACAAGGTGGAAACCACATCATCATTTGACAAATCACCTTCGTTCAAGATAGCTCCCAGCTCCACTCCTTTCAAAACAGTTGCATCTGGCTCCTCCTCCTCCCCATTCGCCAACCCAGCTAAGGAAATTCAGAGCAATGGGAATGCCTTTTCCACCCCAAAGCCAGTGGTATCATCATCCTCAGCCACTGAGAAGCGTAATGGGACCAAAGATGATACCAGTGCAGCGGCTGCTGCGTCTGCACCAGTGAGCGCCATTTCAACCCCAACTGCCCAGAAGCCATTCTCATTACCAAGGGTTGATAAATACAAGCCTGCAAAACTGTCCTCGTTGAAGTCGGAATACAGCTCTGAAAAACAGCCCCAAAGCAACGGTGTTGTAGAGCCCAGTACAAAGACCACACCAGTGTTTCTGTTTGGCCTGGCGGCTGGCACCCAATCAACCCCAAAGGCTATGTTCAGCAATGGGAGCTCCAAAGCCGCTGCTGCATCGCATATGGTCACTGCTTCTCAACCCGGCTCAGATGATGCTGGAAAGCTGGACAATCTAGAAGACTCCACCTTTGAGACGTTGTACACCTTCCCACAAACTGTTGAAGACGAGCCATCGTACTTGATGAGCGATGTGGACGAGGAGAAAGTTGAGCAATTCAAGGAGATTTTTTCATTTTAATAAAAACCAATTGATTTCTCAATGCACATGTAGAGGACGTACGATGGTGTAAATTGAAGGCTTCAATTGATAAGAAGTTGGTACGAGTATCTAAGGAAAGTACACAATACTGGAAGTAATAATATTTGTAGAAGTTAAACGTTAGGATTTGAAGGCAAATTAGAAGCCATCCTAGACTTGAGGCAGAGCCACAGCCGAAAAAGGGAGCACGAAACCGGCGATTGGCCAGATGTCGGACAACAGAAGTAAACAGACGTAAACAGAAGTAAACTGAAGAAGTCTTTTCAGGAGCATGACAGAACTGTAATAATGGGATAGCTGGCTATCGAAGGAGGAGAATTGAAAGTAAAAGTTAAAGTCGGGCCAACATAATGGGACACAAAGTTAGCGGGTTGGAGCTGGGATGGTGACAACCTCAATAACGGTTTTCTCGTAGACAAACCCGCTGCGAGTGAGTGGGTAGACTTGGGTTGTGGTGTAAACACCTGGTTTGGTGATGGCGGCCGAAACAACGGCGAAGCCAGCGATCAACAAGGAGGAGAAGTTCATCAAACGTGTGTGGATTCTAAAGTTGAAGTTGGAAGGAAGGAAACGGAAACGAAAAGGAGCGAAGCAAAGACACTTTTTGCAAATGGGGGATTTGTCCATACTTATAAAGCATGCAATATGTTACTCATCACATTTTAAGGCCTGCCTTGCCAAAGCTTAACGCTAAACCAGCAAATGCTGACTAGTGTCACAGCTCCTACGACCATTTTCAGAGGGTGCCGACATTGATGGATAGGATATCCGCAAAGTCAAGTGGCATTCTCGAAAGCATCCACGGCATTTTGGGGTTTGGCATGCGCTGCACACACCGCCCAACATGAAATATGCAAGAAAGAAAAAAAATAAACAGTGCACAGAGTTACACAAAATGAAATCAAGTTTAAAATTCACAATCACATCTCCATTCTCCTTTTTTCTAGATTCTTAGTGTTGCCAGCGTTTGGAAGGGCCCTTAAAACTTTGAAAATGATTATGAATTTGCACTATTTCGTGTTGCTAGTCCCTGCTGTTGTGGGTGCTGCCAACAGTTACAAGCCAGGTTCGGAGTATGGATCATACATGAATCCAAATCCTCGCACCCCATGTGTACGCTGACTTGACCCCTTTTGTGTTCTCTTGGAGCGGTGATTTCTGACCTCAGGTAGGAAGGAGAAGAACTCCAACAGCTCAACGTCTGCGCCAGCGAGGTTCTTTCCAAGTTGGATGATTGCAAAGCAGACGATTTGGCGTGCGAGTGCTGCGCTTTGCAAAGTCTCAACCGAAACTGCTACGGGTTGTGCAACGGCAGCCCAAGCGGCAGTTTCTTGAGTGTTTTGTACGATGATTGTGAACCGTTGAACGACGTGAACGCGTGCGGCTTGCCATTCAAGAAGGAGAACGGTTTCAAGGACTCTCACAAAAACATGAAGAAGTCTAGTGCGGCAGCAGGAGCGGCAGCAGGCCAGCACGATCACGTCAAGAACATGGATGCAGTCGTCAAGTCCACTTTCGGAGGCAACAAGACTGATGATTTGGACAGTGATTCCAGTGTGGTAAATCCAGCAAACGCATCCTTTGCCAACTTTACAATGAGCCCATTTGCGAACAAGACCTCAATGGAAAACGAGGAAGAAGTGGAGGACGAGAAGCAGGCTCCTTCTTCTTCAAAGATGCACAAGTTGAAGAAGAAGTTGAAAAAGTACAAGTCCGAGGCCGGCGTCCTTCAAGTTAACCGCGATACAGTTACTGTTTTGTTTTTCACTTTTATGTTCTTCACGATCTACACTATATAGATTTATTTGATAAGATCAAATTCCCTCATCCATCCAATCAAGAGTGTACTTTATGCCCTGTTCCAAACCCGTCTTTGGTTTGTAGCCCAACACAGCCTTGGCTTTTGCAATGTTGTGGTAACGGTATGCGCAAACAATCTTGACTCTGAAAGGGGTCAACCCGGCTTCCTTCCCAGTGAATTTCGACACAAACTCAGAAATGTAGCCAATGGCAATGGCAACCGGGCGTGACAACACAATGTTGAACCTGTCGATATGGCCATCAGCTTTCCAAACGGTTCGCGCAAGGGTCCAGAAATAGCTTGGCTCGTCGTTTGTGATGAAGAATTTCTCACCAGCAACACTGTCCACGGTCAGGCTGTCCAACATTTTCTGAGCAGCAAGAACATGAGAGTAGGCAACGTTGCCGACATATGTCCAGTCGAACAAGTTGTTGTTATCGCCAATTTGGAACTTTGACTGGCCCAACTTGGCCACGTTTCTCAAGCCAGGCACAAGCTGTCTGTCGCCAGGGCCAAAGATCCCGGCCGGGCGCAATGCCACGGTCAACAACCCATCACGGTCATTGGCTTCCAAGACTGCCTTTTCTGCAATGGCCTTTGTTTCGTTGTATCCGTCCATTGGGACCTCTGGAATGGGCCACGACTCATCGGCGTTGTGAATGTCCTGGCCGTTGAAGATCACGCCTGCGGAAGAGGTGTAAACCAAGGCTTTGACCTTCATGTCCCTGCAGCACTTGATCAAGTTGTTGGTCCCGTGGACATTGACCTTTTCGTAGATCTCCTGCTTGAGGCCGTGCATTGGCGAGGCGGAGTGGACAACAACCTCGCAGTTGGTGGACGTGAGAGCCTCTCTCACGCTCTCTTCAGAGGAAAGATCACCTTTGAAGAAGTCGATTTCCTTTGGATCAAATGTGAAATACGAAGACAACTTTTCTGGGAGGGGCCGAACGTCGAAAACCGTTATCTTTGGTCTGACGCTTTGCTTGATGTCGTAGAATTCCTGCACAAGATGGAGCCCAAGGAACCCGGCACCTCCTATGAGCAAGACTGATTTTATTTCGGGCATGTTGCTGGAAAGTATCGACTCAACGGGCTGTCGCTCGCTCTGGTCGGTGTGGTGTCGTTTAGTTTTTTTTTCCATCATTATTTTGTGAGTGAGTGTCGTCGTGCACCAGCAAAGCGGGTGCGATTGATCAATGATTGATCTGGAATGGGATCTGGAATGGCAGGCAGCTGTAACAGGCCAAGACTTACAATATGTTTTGAGAATAAAGTATCTGATTGGAAGTAAATAGAGATTGCGAATCAATCGCCTTCGAAGAAATGAAAAATCAGGCTGGACCTAATCGTACTTGGCTTGAGCAATGCCAATCTCAGAGTCCTCGATGTTGTAGTAAACATAAGCAGATCTCAAGAAGCCATCACCCAAAATGTAGTAGCTGGAGGAGGAGTCCATGACACCAACCAAACAAGTGTCGCTATCAGACTTGGCCTTGCCGTTGGTGTTGTACAACAAGTTGGAGAAAGGAACCTTGATGTCGGCGCCGTCGAAAGTGAAGGTGAAGTCCTCACCCTTGGTGGAGCACGAGGTGACGTAGCCACCAACAGACTGGTCCATTTTCCCGTACTTTTCCCCAATGGCTTTGTAGACGTCGGATGGGGCGTAGATCAAGGTGGTGCCGGAGTCCAACAATGCTGGGTAGGTTTGCGAAACCAAGGATGCATCCCCGCCTTTGATCCCGTCCAAGTTGACAAAGAAGGCAACGGCCTCGCTGGTTTGAGAACCAGAGTCGTCAACGTTCTGAATTGGCAAGGTCTTCATTTCACCAGAGAATTTGGTCTTGTCAACACCACCAAAGACAATGGACCCGGACTTGGCCTCAAGTGAGTTCAAGTACAAGGAGTAGGATGCCTTTTCAATAACGCCTTGCTTTTTCATCAAGACTGGCAAGTTGTCGTAGGTGAATGGCGAGCTAGACTGAGAAGCAGCTTCATTGCCCTTCAAGCCAACACCCAAGATGGCCTGGCCAACGTTTTGAGTGGTGGCGTCACCGAACTCTAACCCAGTGACTTTGGCACCGCCAATGTTGACGGTTTCAAGACCCCAGTCACCAGAAGCAGAGGACCCATCACCGTAGGAGATTTGGAATCCCTCCTTGTCCTTTTTGTAAGTGGAGGATTTGGTGTGGTCATAAGTACCGTAATCACTCTTGGTGCCTGCGCCTGGAACCCAGAGATCACTGGAGCCAGTGTCGACATCGACGGTGATTTCTTGCTCTGGGGTACCAATGCTGATCTTGGCCAAGTACAAGGCGTACTCGTTTTCCAATTCAAGAGCAATCCCAGATGAGTTGGAGGATTTGAGAACCCTTCTGCCCTTGGTGAACTTGTTGGCAGAGCCCTTGAGTTTGACAACGTCAAAGTCAAGGCTTGGCAAGGCAGTAGTTCTCTTGTCCACCGGAGCAGCAGCACTCAAAGTGGCCAAAGAGGCAGCGACAGATAACAAAACAGCGAATTGCATGATAAAAGAAGTGAAGAGAAAGGTAAAGAGAAAAAAGAGAGGAGTGAGAAAAGAAGTGAAGTGGTGAGGAGAAGATGAAGTTGTTTGATGATATTATCAAGAAGGAGAAGGAAAAAGAACTCAGATTCAGAAGGACTTGGTCCATATTTATATTCAATATTTCCAGCATGATGGCTGATGTTGCCAATAATACAAAGCTCTCGGCCATAATACAAAGCTCTGGGCAGTAAGCTCTCGGCCACGTACACAGGGCCCAGCAGATAGAACCTCGTCTTTGTCTCCATTGTTGCCTGCATGGATAACGCTGGCGAGCGTGGTGGGCCAATGACAATTGCAAATTCCCAAAGCCATGCAATGTTGGCAACGTGCAGGAAAAACAACGCTCTACACAATGACATAATTTGGTGCCTTGACTAAGGTACAAGGACAAGAGTGGTTTCTCTTGTTCTGTTTGCCTGCCACCACATAATGGAAGGGCTTGGTGCTCTGTCTCCATGCGAGGGACACTCAAAAGGCTGGGGGGTATGTGCGTTTACCGAAAGAGTGCCGAGAGTTGCGAAGAGATCTAGACCCTCTTGGCTTGGGCCACGAACCCCCATGAAAATTTGATCGACCGTTGCAACGCTCAAGTCCTAGCTGGGTGTGGCTGTCCATGATGTCATAAATGGCGAGGGCCACCCATCGCTCGAGCTGGTCGCTGACCGTCAACTCAAAGAAAGGGTCTGGCCAGCATTCTCTTGATTTATTTTGCAAAATAACGGCATTTAAGCCCTATTGTCACTTCTTTGTACCTCATTTCATTCAAATGCTCTCTTTGTTTTTCTGTCTACACATTACCATTGGATTCTATTGTGGTGGCTGTACTAATCAATCTACAAAGCGGATGCCCCCCATGATAATAGGCTTGCTAGGCAACGGACCCTGCACAGGCAACAACACATTCAATCTATTTTTGGCGTCGCTGGCATCACTAATGTGGCCAAAACACAAAACACCTGATGACACAGACGTGGACCAAGGTTCGTCCTTGTCGGCATTTAGAAAGGCAATCAAAGAATTTTGCAAGTACGATGAAGCAGGCTCCACTTTCTCAATAAACTCGCCGTCTGTCTTCAAGAGTGTTTGCTGGCCATCAAGGTCTTCTTCTGGATTATACTCATCAACGGCAGGATCGATAACTGTATCGAGGGGAACGCTTTCAGAAACTTTGTTGTTTTGGCCGTCACCTTCCTCATGTTTGAGATTGTCTGTGTCCGCAGCTTCTTTACTGTCGATGTTACCGCTGATTAGAGAATCAATGGTGGTTGGGTTTGACACCTGATGGGTGGTGGTTCCGCCAGCAGCATCAGCCGCAGACTGTCTGAGCTCTTCCATCAACGCTTTCTCCTCATCAACGATGCCCTCGCCGATTGGCGAAACAGAGGAAACATCCAACGTCACAGCTCCTGCCTGGTCTCCTGCCTCTCCAACACCGCTCCCGGCAACGATCTTGTTTTTCTCAACAACCCGGTAAACGACAACCCGGGAGTAGTCGATAGATGTGAGGGTGAATGGATTCAAAACCGTTTTGCGATCGCCATAAAAGTACTGCTTGATCTGTTGCTGTTGCAAAGAGCGAACAAACGAGTCGCTTTTCACAACGCACCCACTTGATTTGCTCAACTTTAACAAGGACATGTCCGGCAACTGTTTTTCCTGCAAATCGCCATATAGTTGATCGTTGCCCACCACAACAATCACATTGATCTTGAACACCTTTATGAAGAACTCGATCATGGCCATGTTCCCGCTCCCCAACGCAGGGGTGTCGACAATGATGCCACTTTTGAGGTTGGTGGCGTCCTGCGCGAGCCTGGCTTCTACTGCTTTCGAAAGCAAGTTCACACTGTACTTGTAGTATGTAGGGTTGCTGTTTATGTGGTCGTACCCATAGTAGCTCACTGCGGGCTGGGTTGGATGGAACGCTGAGGCGCCGTTGATGAGACTACCGCCCCAGCCTTGCTCAACGTCAAGAATGTCATTCACCACCGTGGCGCTCAACGCACCCGGCACGGTGTAGACGCCCTCTGCCGGGTTCAAGTTCACCACCATGGGGAAGCCGTCCATCTTCAGTGAGTAGCTCACAAGCGTCTTGACGACAGTGGTCTTCCCCGAGCTTCTTGGACCAAGCACCATCACTCTTGGCGGGGAAGTGGCGTTCTTCCTGAGATTCTCAAGCGCCAAATGGAGGGCCACGTACTGAGGGACCATGCTGTCGGCGGAGACGTACTGTGAAGCGAGCGCCCCGTCGTACAAGATTTGCGATTCCACGTACGAGTACACTGCTAGCTTGGCCCCTTTGAACCGGAACTCAAAGTTGTTTGGAAGTTCTGTGCCGTTGATCAAGGCGATGCCCGATGTCACCTTGAATATGAGCTCTTGAGACGGGTCGACCTCGAAGCGCCACTCGGACCCAGCCTGAAGCTTGACAGTGGTCCAGGTTCTGTTCAACGAGGTGATGTCTGCCAATCCTTCCATGTTGCCCTCTACAAAACTCTTACTCTTACACAGAACAAACAAACATCAAATAATGAAAAAAAAAAAAAATTGGAAATTTCAGACCGCCATCATCAAACCGCCATCAAACCGCCATCAAACCAGGCAAAGAATAGAAGAAGACATCATAGAAGAAGACGTATGAGTTTGTGTCCCCAGTGAATCCCCGAAGTTGTTGAATTATTATAATTCAATAGAATTAGTAGCTGATTTTCAAAATTGAACCAGCCTTTTCGATAATAACCAGCCATCCTTACCAGAATTTCAACAAAACTCTTGTCTGGTTCCACTCCTGTTTCATTGAACATGGCAGCTTACCAATGAACCCGGTACTTATTCTCGCGACAGTGGCTGTGTTGCTCTGCTTTGGCAGAGAGGTGTACAACCGATGCACCAAGATGCGCAAGCTCGAGAGCTATGCGCTGCAGGTTCACGAAGAGTGTTTGGCCGAGGTGAAAGCCCTCAAGCAACAAAGGCTTGAGACGATCACCAAGGCCGAGAACTTGCAGGCGGTGCAGATGCCGGAAATAGACAAGAGGATTATCCAGTTGATGATCCAGAACAATCACAAGTCAAAGGAGCTCCAAGCGGTTCAGGAGCAGAGCCACAAGATCAAGAATGAGCACGAGATCACATCACAACAGCTTGAGCAGATTCTCGATCTTTGCAGGAAAGACAGCGACGAGAAGGCGCCCTTGGAGACGAACAAAGGAAAAATGACGATGGCGCACGATGTCGAGTATCTCAAAGTAGAGCTATTGCTTCTTGAAAGCAACTTGCAAAAAGTCAGCGAACGAATGGCAAAGTACACCGCAAACAACCAGCGAATCATCAAGGCCATCAACGAGACCACAATCAAGAATTTCGAGATCACCAAGGAAACAGAGGACTATCTATTTGACACGTTGAAGGACATTGAAGTGGAAAACCGGAGATTGACTGGGTTTTTGAAGGACGAATTGTTCACCAAGATCAACAACCACAAGCTCGAGATCAACAATATACTCAACACGATCAACGAGTACAAAGACAACAACTTGATGAGCTTTGTGCGGTTGAGAAAGCTTGAGTTTAAAAATCTTGTGGCGGAGATTTCTGGAATCAAGGCCAAAATAGCCCTACAGTTGTTGACGTTTGGAAGCCATCTAAGCTTTGTCGTCCAGATGTATCAAGAGCAGCTACAGCAGGAAAGCCTAGTTGAATTAGACAAGAGCCCCGAGTTACTACAGAGGATCATTAGAAATGAAGTTGACCAAAGAAGCTTCGAAGCAGAGTCAATCCACCATGAGATTTGCGAATTGAAGAAGAAGATGGTGATTGTGTGATATTAAAACTGTAGAGATAGATATATCTAAATTCAATCTTTCTTTAAAAACCCATGCAAAGTGTCCACGAATTTCTCAGGCTGTTCACTGATCAACCAGTGCCCTGTATCAAATACCTCCAACGTGTGATTTGGGAAATATTTCTCAATCTCCAGCACCGACTTTTCGTTGATGAAGTCGGTATACTTTGCCTTTAAGAACAACAGAGAATTGGTGTACTGTTTGCCCTCAAGTTCCTTGGTTGGGAACAATCCAATCTCATCAATGGCCCCACATTTGTACATTGAGGAGATTGGGGTCTTGAAATGGCAAAACTCGTCGTGGTTTGTGCTTGAGAAATTGTACTTGGAAGGCTTGTTAGTGTAGCTGCCCAACAAGAAGGCCCTGACCAAGGAGTCTGGTTCAAAAGGCTTGAGAAACTCCAGGGCGTTGTGGCGGTACCGTTTATCGGATTTCAAAATCATGCCACAGTTGTCGAGCTTGGACATTCCTTCCAAGTCTGTGTGGAAGTTCAACCCAAGCGCCAGCGACACGGGCGAGTTGTCGACCGCGACCATGGAGTGGATCTTGCCATGGCCCATGAGAAGCGCAACACACATTGCGACCTTGGCCCCCATGGAGTGGCCAACAATGGAAACCTTGGGGAGATCCTGCTCCTGGACAAAATCCATCACGTCGGCCAGCATTGCCATGTAGCCAAAGGGCATGGCGTGTGGAGAGTCGCCGTGGTTGCGGAGATCAAGGCTGTACACCGGGGTGGCCAACCGCTCGGCAAGAAGCTTGGAGACCTTACGGTAGTTTTGTTTGGATCCAAAGAGACCGTGAAGAAGAAGAATGGGCGGTTGTTTCGGGTCGATTGCCAGCGAGCGCGGCACCACGAGATTGTACTCAAGGTGAACAGGCACTTTTGTGACCAAGTGGGCCACCAGGTAAAGTCTTTTGAGAAGCATAGAGCTCAATTGTCAAAAAAAATAATCAATATTGTGTATCAATATTGTCGAGGGACAGGCAAGACACAGCAGTCCTTCTGGTCGGTCTCAGCGATGAAGTAAAGTGCCACAATACGTCAAACGATCCTTCAGATTTCGTTGGTACATGGTTGAATATTAAGCAAAGTAAACTGTAAAGAGCAAAATGTAAAAATTTGAAAAAGCTCATATTGTGTATTGTATGACTCAACAAACCAACAGCAACAATGTCTTTTGCCTCACCATTGAAGAAGAAACTCAACGTCGCCCTCATCCAGGTGTCGGCCGGCTACGACAAGGCTGCCAACTTGGCCACGTTCAAGACATTCATCGAGCAAGCCGTCAGTAAAGCCAGTGGCAAATTGGACTTGATTGTTCTTCCAGAATGCTTCAACTCGCCTTACTCGGTTGACGAGTTCCGCAACTATGCCGAGACCGTTTCTCCGCCGGGCCAGACGGTGGAGTTCTTGTCGTCGATTGCCAAGCAGTACAGCGTCAACTTGGTGGGCGGGTCGTTCCCGGAGTTGGACCGGAGCGATGACAAGATCTACAACACCTCGTTGACCTTCAACCCTGAGGGGCAGATCATTGCCAAACACAGAAAAGTGCACTTGTTTGACATTGATGTGAAGGACAAGATCACCTTCAAGGAGTCCGTGACCTTGACGGGGGGAAACAAAGCAACGGTGACGGCGCTCCCCCTGTTGGGCAACGTTGGGGTGGGTATTTGCTACGACATTCGATTCCCCGAGCTTGCGCAAATTGCCAGCAGAGAGCCAAACAATGCGTTTGCCATGATATACCCAGGGGCGTTCAACACCACGACGGGGCCGTTGCATTGGCACCTACTTGCCAGGGCAAGAGCAGTGGACAACCAATTCTACACAATTTTGTGCTCCCCGGCCAGAAGAAAAGGGCCTGGGTACCAGGCTTACGGACACTCGTTGGTGGCCGATCCGTACGGGAAGATCATTGCCGAGGCAGGCGAGGGAGACGAAGTCGTGTACGCAGAGTTGGACCCGCGCGTCATCGAGGAGGCCCGGCAGGGCATCCCGGTGGGGTACCAAAGACGCTTCGACGTCTACGATGATGTTGTCCGGACCGCCAAGGTGTCGTCCATGTAGCGAGGCCGGGTAAAAACAATATCAAATTCTCATTCTTTTTTGCCAAAATTTTCTTTCTCCCCCCAGTAAAAGAAAGCACTCGCACTGTAGTTATTAATCTCAGTAGACATGCCGTCAGCTCGATTGATCCACACTTCTGCCAGAAGCCTCGCGGCCAACGCGTCGAAGAGCTCGCATAACGCCTTTTTGGACGACATTCTTGCAAAGATCTCCAAGGGTGCCGCCGCCCAGACCGCAGCAGCACCACGCAACAATAAAAACACCGCCAAACGAGCTGCCCCAAAGAAGTTGAAGCTCGACACAGACAACCGCAAATCAGTGGGGAACCACCAAACCCAAGCGTCCAGAAAGAACTACGACAACAACAACTACAGGAGGGAAGCCAGAAAGGGCAAGTTCACCTCCAACTCTATCAGATCGAGACTGACCACCGACTCGGACATGTCGTCGGCCATGTCGAACGCTGCCGCCACCGAACCACGCTCAAAGTTTGTCAGCAGAGGCGCAAAGACAAACTCAAGAAGAACTGCAACCCGTGGCAACAACAACAGATCCAATAACAGAAACAGCGCATTCACCTTCACGGGCCACTCTTTAACCAACACCGCCTACGTTCCGCAGACGATGGCTTCCTCGGACTTGTTGAAGTACTCGATGTTGGTGCCTGCCACCAAGGACTTGCGTATCTTGAATGCGTCTGTCGACTACATTGGGAAGGAAGAAGCAGGGGAAGAAGAAAAAGCCACCATGTCTGCTGAATTGTTCAGGCAAATTGTCATGGGGGACTACCAGGTGATCAGCAAAGACTCCAGTGTGTTGGCCACCAAGAGCGACAATTTGAGCTTCAATTTGCAGGTCGTGAAAAATGCCCTTAATGGCAACGGATCGCTTGATTTGTCATCGAAGGAGAAGATGTTCCCGCCATGTGTCGGGATGAAATCGGTCAAGGAGTTGTTCAAGTCGAGTTGAAGGAAAAATAGCTGAAACACACATGTATATATGTATATATACGTCAAAAGGGACTAACCCCATTTGAGTGACGTTTGTCATCACTGACAACGGTTTTCTTGCCCAGATATTCATCCAGGCCGCGGATCGGAGCCATTTTTTAGCAAACCTCCATCAAAAATTGTTCATGCACGGAAAAATTGCTTAAAACTGCTTGCGTTTCTCAGCACACACTGTACACTCTGGCCCTTGCCCAAAACCCCCAGCCAATGAAATAGGATAGCAATCCGAGTGTCTCGTGGTGGGTGAAGTTTGTATAAATACAGCACCATGGGCAGCTCTTTTTCAGTGTTTCTTGTGTAAGTGTTATCTTTTCATCTATTATCAATAAATAATCCTATTAAAATGACCAAAGCTCTTATCTTTATCCCAGCCTTTTACGAAACCTACTACGACGACGGCACCAAAACCGGGCTTTTCTTCACCGAGGCTTCTCATCCCTTCAGCGTCTTTAGAAAGAAAGGGTACCAAGTCGACATGGTGTCCCAGACCGGCACTTTTGGCTTTGACGACCACTCCACCATTGACATGTTCTTGCAAGGCGAGGACAAGGAGATGTACGAGAACAAGAACAGTGAATTCAACGTTGCTTTGAAGAACTTGAAGAAAGCCACGGACGTGAAGGCCTCGGACTATGATCTTGCCTTTGTTGCTGCTGGCCACGCTGCCTTGCACTACCCACAAGAAAAGGAGTTGCAACAGTTGTTTGTTGACTTTTACAAGCAAGGAAAAGTCATTGCCGCTGTTTGCCACGGTCCAGCCATCTTTTCTGGTCTTGAAGATCCATTTACCGGGAAGAAGTTCCTCGAGGGCAAGTCCGTCACTGGATTCACTGATGAAGGCGAAGAACTCACCCAAAGTGTCGATGCCATGAAGAGAAAGAACTTTGACACCATCAAGCAGTACGTTGAAAAAGACGGAGGCAAGTATGTTGCTCCAGCCGGCCCTTGGGACGACTATGTCTATGTGACCCCGGACTCTGAGCTTCCTAAAGGTGCCACCAAGGGCTCTCTTCTCACCGGGGTCAACCCACAAAGTGCCCACAGCTTGGCTGTCAAGGCTGCCGAAGTTTACGAACTGTTGAAATAATTGCACAGGTGGTTCTAAGTAGTGATTTTAATATTGCAATCAATGAATTCTGTAGTTTATATCATGATCAAAATTAGCCGTCGATGTAGCGTAGCCTTGCCCCCCTGATGAGTATTTTCAGGAACTGTAAACACTTTTCATCTGCTACACTCAATTTGAGAGCGAGACATTTTGCATCAGTTTATTAGCTAAGGTGTATAAGAGCAAAGTAGAAAAAGAATAATTAAAGTGCTTTAGAAAATCGGCTCCCCCTTGGCATCAATCAAGCTTTGGTTGCTGTCCAATGGGCCCTCGCCGATGCCTGTCAAGATCAATCTTGAAACCTCGCTAAAGTCTTCTTTCAGGAACACGTCCAACTTTGGCCACTGGGTCTCCGCGAAATCAACCAGCAGCGTATTGACGGCTTCCCAGCCCGGCAAGTCCTGGAAGAACTTGTGCAACGCGGACAAGATCTTGGCCTCGTTTTTCTCCTCGTAATAAATAACGGCGTTTGGACCGGCATCAAAAGTGTAAGCAGCAATGGTCTCCTCTTCATTGACCAAGTTCACCAACTGGATAATCTTCTTGGAAGTGTCGTTCAAATAAAAGATTGGGGGAAAAGAGTCCAAGCACACCGCATGGAACGAGTTCGAGTCCTTCATTGTCAACTGTGCGAATTTGGCAAAATCCCTGTCCAAGATGCTCTTCTTCATCTCCTCGAATCTTGGCGGCACCACGTTGGCAATGCGATGCTGGAACAAGTCCGATGTTTGCACGGTGATTTGCATCCCCGAGGTGGAGGAAACGTCTTTCTTTGTAGCACTCACCACCAAGATCGCTGCCTTGATGCCAGGCCAATGGGACTTCGGAGCAACTTCCACCGCCTTGGAGTCAGACCCATCAGTCAACTGGCCCATTTCCCAGGCAACAAACCCGCCAAAGAGGGATCTGCACGCAGAGCCCGAGCCTTGTCTTGCAATCTTTGAGATTTCAGAAAGCAGCTGTGGGAGCTCATACAATTTCGCAATGGCACTCACAAAGGCAGCCAACCCAGCCGCAGACGAGGCCAACCCAGCCGCGGTTGGGAAGTTGTTTTCAGAAACAATAAGCAACCCCCACTCGCTGAACTTGGGAAGAGTGTCGTCCTGGGCCTCGACTTGCATTCTGAGTTTCTTCAAGTCGGACAACACCGCAACCAATCGTGGCTTGTCCAAGGACTCCTCCTTGCCATTAAGAAACAATCTGGCCGTTTTGTACTGGGGCCCGGTCGCAACACTTGTCAACGTTCTCAAGTGGTCCTGGTTCAACGTCACGGAGATGGACGAGTTGGTGGGGAGATTCAACACGGTGTCTCGCTTGCCCCAGTATTTCAAAGTGGCAATGTTCACCGGGGCTGTGATCGAGGCGGTATAGATGGTCATGGCAGAGCTCTGAAATTTCTTCTCAGTCTAGTACTTGTCTTCTAGTATTTCTCTTCTAGTATTCTCTTCCTTGATGCTCTGGAAAATAAATAAATAGTGAAAAATTGATAAACGAGAAAGTGCGCAGAGAAAAAACATTTTACGAGCTACACAGATGATTGTTCAATGGTCATTTTACACTTACGTTCAGCGACTGAGACTGACGACTCACTTTGAAGAGTGATTCTCGCTCCGCTCGCTTAACTCGCTCAGTTATCGGTAACACACCCATGAGCAGCATCGCTCACCAACTTTGTATACTTTGCCAAGGTGCCTCTGGTGTACTTTGGCTCGGGACGCACCCATCTTGCCTTTCTGGCCTTCATCAAGTCCTCCGAAACCAACAAGTCGAGCTTGTTGTTGTCGGCGTCAATGACAATCTCATCGCCGTCTTCAACAAGACCAATCGGGCCACCTTCGTAAGCTTCAGGAACAATGTGGCCAATCAAAAACCCGTGAGAGCCCCCGCTGAATCTACCATCCGTCAACAAGGCAACATCCTGGCCCAACCCGTAGCCCATCAAGGCGCTGGAGGGCTTCAACATCTCTGGCATGCCTGGCCCACCTTTTGGGCCTTCGTTTCTGATAACCGCCACGGTTTTCTCACCCTTTTTGATCTCGCCCTTTTCCAAAGCAGTGATGAAATCTTCCTCCTGTTCAAAAACTCTGGCTTTACCTTTGAAATACGTGCCTTCTTTCCCAGTGATTTTACCCACTGCACCTTTAGGAGCCAAGGATCCGTAAAGAATTTGCAAATGGCCCGTGGATTTGATTGGCTTGGAAACAGGTCTGATAATGTCTTGCTTCATGGAAGCGAGATCTGGGGCCAGCTCGGAGTTCTCCTTCAATGTCTTGCCCGTCACGGTCATGCAGTCTCCGTTGATCAACCCTTCGTTGATCAAGAATTTGATAACGGCCTGGGTGCCGCCAATTGTCAAAAGATCCGCCATCACGTACTTGCCCGATGGCTTCAAATCACCCAACAACGGGGTCTTGTCGGAGATTGTTTGGAAATCGTCAATGGATAAGTCAACCCCACAAGAATGAGCAATGGCAACCAAATGCAAACAGGCGTTTGTCGAACCGCCAGTGACAATAATGTAGGTAATGGCGTTCAAGAAAGCTTCTCTCGTCATCAAATCTCTTGGCTTCAAGTCCAAATCAATCAATTTTTGAATGGCAGCACCAACATTCTCACACTCTGCAATCTTTGCCTCGCTTATGGCAGGGTTGGATGAGGAGTTGGGTAACGACATGCCCATCACCTCTGCGGCACTGGCCATGGAATTGGCAGTGTACATGCCGCCGCAGGACCCAGGGCCCGGACAGGCGTGCGAAACAACGTTCTCACGCTCCTCCTCGGTGATCTCCTTAGAAAGATACTGCCCGTAGGACTGGAAAGCTGCCACCAACTCGATCTTCTTGCCCTTGAACTGGCCACACGTGCCTGTGCCGGGCAAGATGGTGCCCCCGTACACCATGATCGACGGTCTGTTGTGCCGGGCCATGCCAATCAACACCCCTGGCATGTTCTTGTCACAGCTGGGGATCCCAATATTGGCGTCGTAGTGCTGGGCCATCATGATGGTTTCGAAACTGTCGGCGATGATCTCCCTTGACTGCAACGAGTATCTCATCCCGCTCGTCCCCATGGAGATCCCATCGGAAACCCCAATCGTGTTGAATCTCATGGCTTTCAAGTTCTTCGTCTTGTCCACGGACTCGGAGCAGATCCGGTTCAACTCCATCAAGTGCATGTTGCACGGGTTCCCGCTCCACCAGCACGACCCCACCCCAACTTGGCCCTTTTTGAAGTCCTCGGTCTTGAACCCTGTGGCGTACAACATTGCCTGGGACGCGCCTTGCGACTTTGGCGTCGTGATGATCGACGAGTACTTGTTGTACTTCTTGGCCTCGGAAAGCCGCTTCCCACTGGTGCTGAAGGCTCTTCTGGCTGCTGCTGCTCTGTTCATGTTTGGCTTTCAACTGGACTGGCTCCGCTTACAGTAAATTTTTCAGTCATCCTGTATTAGTCAAAAAAAAAAAAAAAAAAGTTTTTTATCTAATGAAATTACCCCCCGGAACCGGCCAGAAGTGACATTTGGCCAATCACAGAGCGGCGGAAGGTAATCTCCAATGTAGATGAAATTAAATGGGAGGGCCCATCTAATCGTCCCTCCAGTCGATCCAAACACTGTCGGTTCTGAACCTCTGTGAACACAAGGTGTCCTTCAAGTCTTTCGCCTGGTACCCTGTTCTGTAACTGAGCAACCCTGCATGCGCAATCATGATCCCGTTGTCTATGCAGAATCTCTCGTCTGTGGCGTGAATCGACCCGTTTCTGTCCCTCACCATGATCTCCATCATCTGCTGCAACCTCAAGTTGCACCCGACCCCGCCAACAATCAACACCAGGTTTGAGTTCACGTGGGCCATGGCGCGCTCCGTAATCTCCACCAACATGGAAAACAAACACTCCTGCAACGAAAAGCACAAGTCCTGCGGAGTGTACTGTCGACTGCCGTTGTTGTTCTTTGCAATGTTCTCAATGTGCTCCAAGATCCCGCTCAAACTGATGTCCATTCCCTTGACGGTGTAGGGCAACTGGATAAAGTTCTCCTCCTTGGTGAGCCCCTTTCTCGCAAGCAACTCGATGTTGTACCCCGGGCTGGGGTTGTTGGGGATCTTCAATATTCTCGCGAACCGGTCCAAGCAATTGCCAATGGCAATGTCCAAAGTTTCGCCAAAGATCCGGTATTTCTGCTTCGAGTACGCAATCACCTGGGTGTTACCCCCGCTCACGTACAACACCACAGGGTTCATGGCGCCCGTGATGTCCCTGCCCATCTCAATGTGGCCGATGCAGTGGTTCACGCCCACCATGGGCTTGTTGTATAGTAGCCCAAGGGTGCGGGCCACAACCACCACCGAGTTCAAGGGCGCGCCCATGCCAGGCCCTTTTGTGAAACAAATCACATCAACGTCGTTCATCGTCATACCGGCCTCGGCAAGCGCCTGCTTTATGAGCCGATTGATCCAGTTCCTGTGGTGTCGTGCCGTGTCTCTTGGAAGAAACCCTTCGCCGGGTGGAGTAACGTAGGTGTGCCGTATGTTACTTAGCACCTTTGCGTGGGTGGAGTGGTTCACGGGGGACCCGTCAGCGTGCTCCACAATGCCCACCCCTAGTTTGTTGGCCGAGCCTTCAAGGCCAAGTGCAATGTACCCCATGTCGTTACAAGCTTTCCTGATGTTTCTCCTCCTACAACTGCTTCCCTTTCCACTTGATGAAGAAATTTTGAAATCTACAGTGCGTTTGGTTGCGAGCGATGGGCTTTAATGCGAAGAGACATCTATTGAATGGTGTTGAAGCGTTCTGATACGTAGGTCTGATGGCGCAGGGGGAAAGATGGAGTAGGTAGCAATTCTAATGGTTTCTATGGATCTCTGTTGAGTGAATGCAGCGTGGAAATAGGAAATCTACCTGCTGGCAGATGGCTTCACTGCCATCATGGTAGGCTCGTCTGCCTCGCCTGCCTCGTCTGCCTCGCGTGTCCCGTTCAAGTTCTGCAAGACAATGCCCTCGCTGTTGTTCATTGTCGACAAGCCAGAGTAGTTTGTCTGGGCGATTCTGAGCAGGCTCGATCCCTGGCCGTACTCAAACGGATTGTCACTGATTCTTCTTGTGATCGGCGACGTCTGCGGAACGAGCTCTGATCTGACGGGATTGAATGGCCCTGCCCCTGGGTAGAACACCGCCTTGTCGCTCTTGCGATATTCAATCGGCTTATTTCCCTTGCGATGCACCAACACCGCCATGGCGATCATACAGAGCACAAACAACACCAAGAGAATAGAAAAGTCTGCTTTGTACGTGAGATCAAACGTGCTTTTGTCAAAGTAGCCCATGATAACAACGTGTCAGGTGGAAGAAGGTGTGGGCAAGAGATCAAGGCTAGGATCACATAAACACCTTCCAAGGACTGATTTGGTGCCACGCCTTCGTTCCATCCTCGCGTTTTTTCCTGTTTTTTTTTTTTACCCTGATCGATTAAGAGAGAATAAAAAAAAACGTTACAGGTGGTGAATGAGGGATTCCTTATCCGTGACAGATCAGGCCACACATTGGAAACCGCGTGAAATGTCGTTCGCATCATTCTCAGAAACCTTGAATTACCCCCTTTTCGGTGTTCAGTTCATCTCAGACGACACTTTTGTTGTGTCCGGCGGGGGTGGTGAGGGCAACCATGGGGTCCCCAACGGCATTGATATCTTCAAGATTGCCAACAAAGACGAGAAGTCCTCAGAAAAGGTTCCCCAGGAGATCTTGAAGGCAAAGGAGCTCCAGCCAGTGAGCAATTTCAGATTCGGGAAGAATGCAGTTGACAGTGTGATGAGCATGGCTGTTTACAAGGACAGCACGATTTTGCTTGGTTGCAATGATTCCAGCGATGTGATCCTGTCCAACAAGAAGATGAACAATAACTTGAAAACACTTGTTGTGAGCGGTGCAAGCGTTGAGCTTGCTGGCCAAGAGAGTGTCATGTTTGGCCAGAAGGAGCAATTGGCCGGGTCCTTCATCAAGAAGATCGAAGTTGCTGGAGACTTGGTGGGATTGGTTCAAGGTGCTGATCTAGCGTTTGGCAAGGGTTCATCTGATGGCAAAGCAGGGAAAGTTTCATTCACTGAAAAAGTTGCAGCCCTGTCCGAGATCAAAGACTTTGCCCTCAATGCAGATGGTGGGCTTGCGTACGCAACATCGAACAAGGCTTACTCTTGCTCAACCGTTGCTGACAAGCCAGAGGAGATCAACTTTGGCTCAATTTTCAAATCATACAGAGACTTTCAGTTCGGCAAAGTCAAGTTTTTGACGGCAAATGAGCTTCTTTTTGTGGGGTCCATTCCTTCAAAAAAGCAGATCTTGGCAGTGGTGTACTCCGTCTCGTCCAAGAAGATTGTCAACAAGCAAATAGTTGCTTCAAAGGTTAAAAGCATCAACTCCTTGGACTACAAGGACTGCGAGGGCCTCACCAAGAAACCAGAAGGGATATTGGCCTTGGCCACCAGCGACTTGTCAATCATACTCTTTCACTACTCCTTTGTGGACTACAAGCTTTGCAAGTTGTACGACTTCAAAAATGTACACACATTTGCAATGACAAATTTGCAGCTTTCCAAGGACATTCAGTACTTGGTGAGTGTGAGTGCAGCAAACACCATCAGTGTTATTGTATTGCCCTCAAATGTCCAGGATTTGGTCAAGTTGAAGAACGGGAACTACAACATCATAATGGCGTTGCTCTTTATCCTTGTCTTGCTTTTGGCCTTCTTCTTTGCAAAATAAGACTCAACAAATAAAACTGTGAATAAATGTTACAAAGAAATCAAAGAAAATCAAACTTTACTAATACCTTGGATATCCACGTATCGCTAATAAACTGCTCTGCTTCTAGTGTGCTCGAAAGCTGCTCTATTGTAAAAATTTCTAGGTCACTTGTGCTAAGTGTGGCCATTGGCTCTTGGTGGATTCAGGAACTTCTTTCCTCTCAAATGCCCTTTTCCTGACTCTGCTTGTGCCAAAAATATCTCAAGGGCTTGCTCGTCGCTTCTGCCCTCGCCACGCAAGTTATTGCCAAAGTGCAATCCGCACGGATTGCACACGCGTTGCCTGAATTTCCCAACTTTGATATTTCTCCATTGGGCAGGGTTTCCTTCCTCCTTACAGTGGGGGCAAACTCCCTTGACACCAGCGTGTTTGGTGATCAACTTTCTCTTGCGCACTTTATTTTCATGGCCCTTGCCAATTGCCCTTGAGCGTTTCTTCATCTTTTTCAGAGACAGTGGTGGGAACTGTGAATCCTGCACGACAACCTGTCCCAAAGGCTGCGTTTCCACGGGGATTGGCAGTGCACCAAGAGACAGGGCTGCTGAGTAAACGGCGGGCGATGATGAGCCACGGCCACGAGCCGGTGATTCAAATACTTCAGTTTGCTGAGTGCTTGCACTCAAATCAGAGTTGATTCTTGAGATTCTTGAAATTCTCGGTGATATTGTAGGGTTTTCCTCGCGTGGCTTCTCGCGAGCTGGGGGAATATCATCATTATTATCCGGTACAGAAGCATTCTCATCTCCAAAGCCCAAGCCTTTGCTGAGTTCGCGAAAGGAAGGAAGTATGATGGGTTTCCGCTTAACTTTGACCGATTGCTCAAAGGTAGCGACGTGCTCTTGCTCCTGGAGCAATGCGTACTCGACTAACGGCCCCTTGTATCTTGCTTCTTCAATGTAGGCTGCTTGTTGTGGTAATGTACTGCCTAAAAAATGATGTTCCACACATGGGGGGTTCCGTGCATTCAGACGTGCCGAAAAATACGCCTGGGTGTAGGCCATTGGTAAAAGTGGTTGTGCAACGGTGAGGATTTAGCAAAAGCGATTGTAATCGGTGACCAAGAGATGGAGAAGGTAGGTGAAGAAGAATAGGAGGAGGAGAAAGAGCCAAGTACAGAGGAAAGATATTATTTATATATTCGAAGCAACTTTATCTGGGAAAGAACTGAAAATACGCAATATGAAAGGCATGAAAACAGTTCGGCATTCTCAGTGAAAAAATCAAGTAACTACTCTCAGGTGCAGCTAAAGATGTCGAAGCTGTCAGATTCCGAGTAAGTCTGGAAAAAGACGCTTGTTGCTGTTTACTGAGAGGAGAATCTTTTGCTCAAAGAGGAAGCAGCGTCTTTTCATTACTTTTCTGCAGGCCCATTTTTCTGGACGCTGCCATGAGCTGCTTCTCACAGCGAGCAAGCTTGTATTCTCTGTACAGACTGACTGGCAGGACGAGATGAATGCGGGACGCACCATGGGAGTACCCAGTCACCTCCTCACTTGATGCGATCTGGGTTGATCCACCACACCAGGCCACACGACCAGATCAGACTTGTGGCCGGACAGCAGCGCACTCAACCAAGCGATGCGATGAGGTTGAAAAAAAAAAAAAAAACAACAATAACTGGAAAATGGAAAATGAAGAATAGAACGATAGTAGAAGAACCATCAGGAGTATCGCTTCAACCATATCAGTAGATCCTTTGAAGAAAATGGGAAAAAGAAAGAATGAGCTCTCCAAAGGCGCTGCCAAGATGAAAAAACAGCGTCTTGAAGAGGACAAGGTGTTGGCAAACGGGTTTGGAAAGATTGATATTGACAGCGAAGTTAGTGATGCCGAGGTAGAAGTCAGTGGAAGTGATAGTGAAAGTGATGGAAGCGACAGTGAAGACGACTGGGAGAACCAGGAGCAGGAGTACGAAAGGGCTCCTCGATCCTTGGAGATTGAAAAAAAGTTGGTGGAAGGGTTGCCTATCAAGACAAAAGAAGGTATGATCCAGAGAACGGTGATAGAACGGGACAATTTGCATGAAGACAGCCAAACAGAGGAGGAGGAAGACCGCGAGGCAGAGAAGGAAGAGAAGAGACAAAAAGACTTGGAACGGAAAGCAGAAGAGGAAGAGGAAAAGGCTTACGAAGAGGTCTACACATATGATGAAAACTTGACAGAGGAGGAGAAAATATTACAACTTAAGGAGGACATTGCAGAGATGGTGGAAGAACTCATGGAACAGCCCGAGGAGCACATGTCTCTGTTGACCAGATTGCGCAAGATGGCACAGTCGAAAAACCCAACCACATCGAGACTTGCGCTCTTGGGGTTAGTCCCAACTTTCAAAAACATTGTTCCCGGGTACAACATCAGACCATTGACCGAGACAGAAAAGAAAGAAAAAGTTTCCAAAGATGTGGCTAGGTTGAGAAACTTTGAGCAAAGTCTCTTGGCCAACTACAAGGCCTATATCAATATACTATCTTCAAATGCCAAGAACTTTTCCAAGAACGCCGCGATTGGAAGAGCGTCAATCACGGCAGCTTGTGAACTCATAAGTTCGCTTTCACATTTCAATTTTATTGACGATTTGTTGAGCATTGTCGTCAAGTATATCTGCCGCTTCAAGGGCAAAATACCCAATGTGATCGAAGAGGAAGATTATGAAAGAGCCCAGAACATAAAACTGTTCAAAAATTGCGTTCAGGTGTTGAATTCTCTTTTGGAAGACGACATTACATACGGGAAGCTCTCTTTGGAAGTGTGCAGATTGATTTCCAAATCATTGAAAGCCAAGAAATTTCATGTCAACAAAGAGGTTATTGGCCTTTACCTTTCCTTGTCCATATTGTCCGACTACGATCCCGAAAACGCCTTGAGTAGAGATGAGGATGCTGATGGGAATCCACGTTTGAAGTTGAAAAAGAAAGACAGAGTTCACTTATCCAAGAAAGAACGTAAAGCAAGAAAAGAGCGCAAAGAAATTGATGAAGAAATGCGGGTTGCTGAGCTTCAAGTTTCCAAAGAAGAGCGAGACCGCAACCAGGCCGAGATATTAAAAATTTTGCTCTCAAACTACTTGCAAATTCTCAGAGCGAACAATGACCACTTGATGGCCACAGTGTTGGAGGGATTGGCAAAATACGGATTCATGGTAAATTTGGAACTCATTGGAGATTTCCTTACCATCCTCAAAGAACTCATTCAAGACATTTCCTACGGCGAAAAGCAGTTGAACGACCACAAAATAAAACAAATCTTACTCTGCATAGTTACTTCGTTCACGCTAATGGCAAATGGTTCGAACAAAATCAAAATGGACATGTCCAAGTTCATTGACGTTTTGTACAGAATTCTTTTGGATGTGTCCTTGGACAATGAGATCAGCAAGTCGATGAAGCTTCTCATCAAAACGTTGAAGACGATCTTCATCAACACCAAGTCTAGCACCAAAGTGAGAAATTTGGCCTTTGCAAAGAAGCTCAGCATGATGGTGCTTTACACAAGCGAAAAACCAACTTTGGCCACCTTGGGGTTTTTGTCGCAGTTGATGGCCAAATCTCCGGAAATAAAAACTTTGTTTGATGTGGAGGACAGAGTGGGGAACGGAGCCTATGTAATGGACGCTGACCATCCAAGCAGAAGTAACGCCGAGGCCGCAACAATGTGGGAGACGTCGTTGTTGGTGAACCATTATTGCCCTTCCATTGCAACTGGGACGAAGAACTTGGTTAAACAATCAAGGTCTCAATGAGGCAATCCATTTTACGTAAAGGTGATAATAATGAGCACCACCAACAAGTAAATATACACACATTTTTTGGATGCAAGAAACCGTAATCAAACGTTATGCATGGTTCAAAGTTCTAAAATCTACGAAACAAAGCATTTTCTACTGTAACCATCTGTTCAGCTTTTCCGAATAATGTACTTTGGATCAGCCTTTTGAGCGTATTCCGTCCAAGAGCCATCGTACACCCTCAAATTGTCACCACCCAACTCAGCCTTTTCCAAGGCAGTCTTCACGATACATGCAGTCACGCCAGTCCCGCACATGACAATAATCGGCTTGCTGTCATTGACGCCTTTCGCTTGAAAGTACTGCACCAACTGCTCTTTTGGCAAAAATGTTTTGTCGGTTGGGTCCAAAACCGAGCTGGCTGGACAACTGACCACATTTGGCGCATGTCCTGACGGCAACCCAGGACGAGGCTCAGGGTCAACACCTTCAAATCTGCCTTGTGGTCTTGCATCGAGAATATGGTACTGCAGAGCAAGTGCATTGTCCGACACTATGGAATATATCTCCTCGAACGACACTACCTTATCCAGATCGGCAGCTTCTGCCCCCACTGTGTACTTCGATTCCGGGAATGGGCTTGGCACCGTCACAGGGCTGCCGTCTATTTTGTTCCCTGCGGCCACGTATTTCTGGAAATTGTCCAACAAGTAGATGTGTGCATGCTTGAAGATGTCAAACATCCACGCAGCCCTAGGGGCCGAAAAGTTCCCCACCTGATCGTAAAACACCAAACGGTCCGAGTTTCTCAACCCCAATTGAGAAGCGTGATGGCTGAAGACAGAGAGATTAGGAAGCATATGAGGCAAAGAACTGTGCTCGTCCTTCACTTTGTCGATATCAATGTAGACAGCTCCAGGAAGCCTTGACCGCTTGAAAGTATCAAATCCAAGCATCTTCTGGTTTGGCAAGTACCATGTAGCGTCGACGGGAACCACTCTTTTTGCAGCGGTATGCAGTTTCACCAACTTGGTGAACTCAAGGGGATTTACGATCTTGATGTTGCTTCTCATTTGCCCTGTCTCTTCAGGAAGACCCTCTTCTCGAGGCTGCCACCAGTGAGTCAAACTTCCAAAGGATGATCAAGAAAGTGTTACCCGCGATTGCTGGGCGCACCCTTTCGACGTTTCTGAATTTTTTTTTCTCTCTCTCTAAAGCTGAAAATCTGGTGAAGGTAAACAAAAGACCACTAAAAGAGATAGATCAAAAGAGCTGACATTGACTCTCTGACTGCTTTGATCACCAAGCTAGATCAATCACTGCACTGAGATATGTTTGGAAGCTTCGCAGCCACGGGGAGCAAACCAAGCGGCGCACTGTTTGGAAATTTCAGTGCGAATGCAAGCAACAACACCAACGCCAACACCACCCAAGGCTTTGGCTTCAATCTGGGTAATCAGAGCACTGCAACAAATACAGGTTTCAGTCTTGGCAATTCAGCGGCAGGTAACAACAATGCAACGGCCAACCCTAGCCCTGGCTTCAGTTTTGGCAATTCGACAACTAATAGTAATATAAATAATAACAAAACTGGGAGCGGTCTCAATTTCGGTCTCAACAACAACAACAACAACAACAACAACAACAACAATAATAATAGCAACAACGCTCCTATCCTCTCAAACAATAATACAAGTTCTTTGTTTGGGAACTCTGCGAAAGCCAACCTCTTTGGTAATCCTGCCACGGCAGCAACTTTTGGTTCTCCTGCGTTTGGTGGGTTCAATGCCAATAGCAGATTCAAGTCTGCCACTTTGGATGACTCGCCATTTGGACTTGATTTGCCTGCAACGAAAATCAGCGAAATGCCAAAATCAATCACAGAGAAAGATCCAAGCGTTCACTTATCTCCACGAACAAGATCTAGAAAAAAGAACTCACTTTTCACAGGATCCAGTTCTTCAACCCCTAGATCTAGAAGTTTATACCAGAGCAATATATTGAATGGCATCAGAAGAACCAATCACTCGCTAGCATCAGACAGCAGCGCAAGGGGTTTCAACGCAACGTTGCAAGGGTTGTTCTCACCTGCAAAGGATAATATGATGTTGGATTTAACTCCTGAAAAGAGTTTGAAGGAAAAAGGCAGCTTCGATATGGAAGCTTATCAGAATAATTTCCAATTTGACACTTTTTTGGGCAAGGATTGGAATTCCCCTTCTAATGCATTGATCTCACATCATCAGCCAAAAATCAGTTTAAACTCTCAGGTGAAAAACAGTAGTGAGATCAAAAGATTGGTGATTGATCCAGAGGTTTCTGCTGCTAAAAGAAGAAAGTTGCTTGATGGTAAAGCATCTAAAATCAATCTCAAAAACGAAAAAAGATCTACGGAATATTATTCTTCAGACAATAAGGAAAACACTGAAAGTGTCTCTAAACTGAAAAAGAGACTTTTGAGCTTCAGTTTGAGTGCAGTGAAAAGCAAACTTTTTGAAAGCCATTCTGGTACCAAAGGAACTTTTAACAACAATGACTTGGACGCCAAGACTCTGCGCAATGCCGAAATCGAAAAAACTATGGATTTTGACAAATCCCCCAAAGGTTACTGGTGCAAACCTTCGGTTGCAACCTTGGCAAAAATGTCTCCTGAGAAGTTGTCCTCCGTTCCTAACTTCTTGGTTGGCCGTACTGGTCATGGCCAAATAAGTTTCAATGAAAACGTTGATTTACTAGAATTTGCACAAAAAGATCCAACATGTTCCACAAAGCTCAACTTGTACAATTCATTGCTCACGGAGACTTTTATATATTTTCAAAACAAACTTGTTAACGTTTATCCAGACGGCTCTCCTACTCGAGGCACTGGAATCAATGTTCCATCCACCATCACAATCGAAAATATTTACCCAAAAAAGAAGGACGCTAGTGGTTCTTATACCGATGAAGAATTGAACAGATTTCTCAACAAACTCAAAAGATCTGTCGGGCAAACATTTATAGATTACAACCTTGAAACTGGTCGCTGGATATTCAAAGTTTCTCATTTCAGTATCTGGGGGTTGATTGATAGTGATGATGATGAAGACGACAGTGAACAAGTCAAGGAAGAACCACCTAAATTCGCTCAAACAAAAGACGAACAGAGAGCATCTACAATGCAACAGAAACCACAGCAGCAACAACAACAACCCCCTTCAGTAGCATCACCAGAAAACAACACAAGCACAAAAAGGAAAATAAAAAAACCCAAAATCAAGAAAATTTTAAAGAAGAAAAGAAAGACGGTAGTCAAAGAAAACAATGAGTTTCAAGAAAAAGCTCAACCAAGCTTTCAAACTGATTTTGTCAAACCTCAGATACCTGGCGGATGGGATGCCTTCGGTGCTCCATTACCAACACCTCTTCCTATATCTCCTTCTGAAACCGAGCACAAATTCGATAGGAACGATGCTGCTCTGATTGCAGGAGAACCGATTTACGAAGAGGCATCGGAATTCCTTGAAGACGATGATGAGGTGATGGAGACTAATGATATCTTGCCACAGAAGGATGAGCAAGATCAGGGGGCGGATAGAACTCTTGAGGCTGGCATATCTTCTGCAGCTGCACAAGAGGAAGAGGAACAACAACAACAACAACAACATGCGATAGTTCGTTACGAACCTGGAAAGGATGATAAACTTGAAGTTTTGGAGAAGTTGAAAGAGAGTTTGTATGATGATTATGATGAGTTTGAGGGCCAGGAGGATGAAGAAGAAGAAGGAGACGACGATGATATATTTCAGGAGCAGGTATATGAACCCGAAGTCTACAATGATTACAGTCTTGAAGCCTTGAAGGTTGTTCCTTCAAAGTCTATCAAAAAAGCTTTGGGCATTGACTGCGAAAATAGCGGTGAAAGTGATCACGATGATTGGTTAGCAATTTTTGATAAAACTGCTCAGAGTTCTTCTGTTTTTGATAAGAGCATCCAACAAGCAGTTGCAAAGCAAATACCACAATTACCACACGGTCGTATTGAAGAGATGGTGAAGGAAACTTTGGGTTTCAACGACGTTGATGAAGTTTTGTTTGAGAATGTGAACACGATCATTAGAGATTACACAAAAGCCTCAAAAGAACTCAAGATCAAGAATAAAGTCTTTGCCAAATGGGATTTCAGAACCGGAAAGTTGTTGACAAATATTTTGAATGGAGAAAACAGTGTTTCGGGAGTGAAAACAATTTCTTTGGCCAAACAGTTTGGCATTGATTCCACTCAGAGTGAATTGTTGAATTTGATTTTCAAAGCACATTTATCAGTTGCTCAAATTGTCGTTAGAGATAACGGCTTACCAAAGGCGATTGCCAAAGAAGGACAAAGTTTCAGATTTCTTGCAGACGCATTCCAAAGTGTGTCTTCCCTTGATGATGAGACGAGGTTATGGGAATTCGCATCGATTTTGTTTGATGAATCTGTCATTTTGGAATCAGGAGAGTATCACGAGGTGCTGACGGTGCAAGATGCAGAGAAGCGCGCCCATTTGATCAACATTTCGAGAACAGAGATCTTGCAAAAATGGCTTGTTGCTAATGCTAAGACTCCAAAATCAATTAGCAACCGTGATGATGATGCGGAAGAGGTGATTTTCTCAAGGATATTTTTGGCGTTATGCAAGCGCGACATTGCATTAGCAAGTTCGTTGTGCGAGCGGTCACTGAATTTCCACTTGTCAATCTTGATCAGCATGTTGGGCTCCAACGATCCATACGTGAAGTTGGGAGCTCAGAAGCAGTTGGAGTATTGGTACAATAACTCATATTTTTCGTTCATTTGCAAGTCCTTGATAAAGATTTACAAGCTTTTATCAGGAGACATTTTGGGAAGCTCTTTTGAAACGAACATCACGGAGGGACTTTCGTGGGAAACCGTTTATTTGTTGTTGATTTCCTATGGTGACACCTCGGCAAGTCTTTATGATTTGAGCAAGAAATTCTTTGAAGAGTACATTGATATACAAGGAAGCGGTAATCAAGATGATTATCAGTTGGGTGTTTTGAGAATATTCAGCTTATTTGATGAGGATTTCACAGTTGCTGGAAATTTCGAGTCTGTTGAGAAAGCGCTTTTGTATCTTCAAAAGAGCACAAAGGCAGATGATTGTTTGAATGTGCGGGTGCAATGGTATATCTACCAAGTGGTGATTCGTCCCAAGTTGATGTTTTCAGCAGACTTTACCTGGTTTGCTAAAGGTGATAAGTTAACGGTGGCGTTTGCTGACAACTTGGTGGCAGCGCAGCGCTGGGACTACCTGTTGTTTGTGTACATGCATTTGGACAATGATGTGTTGGCGGAGAAGTTCATTAGTGAACACATCAAGAAGAACATTGATCACATTGTGACCTTGAGCAATGCCAGCGAGCGGGTTAGCGTTGCCAATTTGGAAGGATTGAACTCTGTGGTTGCTACATATGGGGTGTCCAAAAGGCTTTTAACCGAGGCGATTGCCTTAAAGTACCACTACTTGGAAGATTACTTCAACGAGGCGTACGCGTTGATAGAGGCGGAAAAATGGCAAGACGCCCATCATATCATCTTGAGCCATGTTGCTCCGAAAGCGGTCATTGGGGACGGCGATCTTTTGAAGGAGCTTATTGATCTTATTGGGAGATTTCCCCTTGAGATTGACCAAGAGTTTACGATGGAGTACTGGGCCAAAGGCTTGGGGGTGTACAAGAATTACATATTGTTGAAGGAGAAAGGAGACGAGAACTACGGGTTGAAAGAGTCGTTGGTCAACAATCTAGTGGTGCATTTGCCGTTGGTGCAGGTGTTCAACAACGAAACAAGGATTGCGTTGAACTTGATTTCGAAGTTTGTTGTTATCAAGAGCTATGATTTGAGGCGAAAGAATTTTGAATTGAAGCGGTTGATGGAGTTGCCGTTGGGCAAGTCTGAACGGATATATTTCTCGCAGCCTAATAGAGCAATTTAATTTGGAGAAAAGATAAGATGTAACCTAACACATTGTTCAAAGCTTTGTAATGGGGTACAGCAATAGGTCCCTGCCGATTCTGAACATGAGCCCGGCCAACAGAAGTGTGATGCGCTCCTCACCGGGTTCCAGGTTGTATTGCTTGACCACTTTTTCGATTTGGTGAATTAGACAGTAGTTGTGAAGCGAGCCTTGTTCAAAGGGGAGAACCACTTCGGCAATGGAGACGTGTAGTTCGTTTCGGGCAACGAAGCTGAGTGCTGCGTTGAGCAACGGGATCTGGCGTATCAGATTCTGCAAGAACCAGCACTTGCGAAGCTCGTTTGAATCAGCGGGGGAGATTGTAAGGAATAAACGGGTGGAGTTTGCGTTGGGGTACGCCTTCAACTTGGACGAGAACCCCACGTTTTCGAAATCCTCCTTGACGAATTTGACAAACTCAGCGGGGAGTTGCGAGGAAAGCTCGGCTGGCAGTGTTCTCAGGGCGTTGAAGTCATCAATCAAGCGCTTGAACGCTTGGAGGGACTCTTTGATGAGCGGGTGCTGGTCGGGCCGGATTTGGTTTGCATACGTGTAGGACATGTGCAACGGCCGGGCACTGCCCATGGGCTCCACAAACAGCGAGAGCACAGAAAGTGGTGCAGCCAGGCTTAACTTGTCGTTGAATGAGACAGGATCTGGAGCTTGTGGGCTCTTCTTGTGGCGCCTTTGGTACTTTTCGTCAAGGCGCTTGGTGTCGTGCGGCGAGAGCGACAAGTCTGCCAGCAGAAGCAAGGCCGCAAACCGCGAGGTGATGGAGGCAAGCTGGGGCAAGTGGGCCGTCTTGGAAACGGGCACGTTCAGGGCAAAGAACACCGAGTTTCTGGTGGCGAGCAGGAAGTTGGTGGTGTTGAGCATGGCCGCGGGCTTGTACTTCTGAAGAAGGCTGTCGGGCGGGGCGGGCAAAGAGAAGGAGGACGGGGCGGGCGAAGCTTGCTGTTGTTTCTTGGACGGGGGCTCCTCGACAGACTCGGATCCAGAATCAGAGCTGTACTCGAGGTTCATGCTTTTCATTCAATACGTCGCTACGCTCCGTATTGAGGGTTTTTCTGAGCGGAGCGAAAAATAGATGGTTGAGAAAAATGTGGAGAGAACGAGCTACAATTTAACTGAGGCGTATTCATTGAGAAACTACTGATGAGAAACTATTGCATTGCAGAGATGAGGTTAATAGGAAAAAACGTCGCTTCGCTCCGTATTGACGTGTTAATGAGAATGTCTCAAATTCTTTTGACTCACCTCGACAACCCTTTGATACTTGACTGCATTCTTCATGACCATTCCCTCGCTCAACTCGCTGACATAAGTTCTGTAAATCTCCTGCCATGGGGTTTGGGACTTTGGGTACTTGTAAGGCAACATTTCTTTGCGTCTTTTTGCAATCTCCTCTGGTGGGATCAAAATGTCGCAAGTGCGCTTCAAGAGATCGACTCTGACAACGTCGCCGTCTTTTAAGATTGCCAAGTTGCCGCCGGTGGCGGCCTCGGGACTTGCGTTCAAGATGGAAGGCGAGCCTGCGGTGCCGCTCTGGCGGCCGTCGCCAATGCAGGGAAGTTCCTGGATGCCCTGCTTGTACAACTTTGTTGGCGGCGACATGTTGACCACCTCTGCTGCGCCCGGGAACCCCACCGGCCCTGTGCCGCGGATGATCAAGAGCGACTCCTTGGAGATGTCGCGGGTCTCGATGGTGGCGTGGTAGTCCTCGGGCCCATCAAACACAACAACGGGGCCTTGGAACGCCATGGGGTCGTTTGGGTTGGAAAGATACAGTTTTTTGAAGTCCTGGGAAATGGCGCACACTTTCATGATGGCCGAGTCGAAAAGCGAACCCTTGAGGTTGAGGAAGCCCGCGTCTTGTTTCAAAGGCTTGTTCCAAGGCTTGATGACTCTTCTGTCCCAGGTAAGCTGGCCCTTAGCCCGCTGGCGCCAGGTTTCGCCCGTGATGGTCATGGCATCGGGATGCGGGAAAAGATTGCCCTCAATGAGCTCGGCAACAATGGCAGGCAACCCACCGGCGCGCGAATACTCCTCGCATAAGAACTCGCCCACCGGTTGGATGTTCAAGAGCAACGGCACATGGTACCCGACTTTTTCCCAGTCATCGTTGTCAAGCGGGACATTGATGTGTTTTGCAATGGCGTTGACGTGGATTGGGGCGTTGGTGCTGCCGCCAATGGCTGCGTTCACGGCAATGGCGTTTTCAAAAGCCTCTTTGGTCAAGATGTCGCTTGGCTTGATGTTTTGCTTTGTAGCCTCGACAATGCGGCGGCCGATTTTGTAAGCACACTGGCCACGCTCCCGGTAAGCAGCCGGGATGGCGCTGCCAAAACCCATACCAAGCGCCTCGGCCATGGCGTTCATGGTGGAAGCTGTCCCCATGGTGTTGCAGTGGCCCACCGAGGGGGCGCTCAGGGCAACAATGTCCAAGAACTCTTGGTAGTCAATCTCGCCAGCGGCAAATCTTTTTCTGGACTCCCACACAATGGTGCCCGAACCGGTGAGCCTGTCGTAGTAGTACCCGTTCAACATGGGCCCAACGTTCATGGCAATGGCAGGGATGTCGACGGTGGCGGCGGCCATCAACATTGCAGGGGTTGTTTTGTCGCAGCCCGTTAACAACACCACCCCGTCGATTGGGTACCCAAAGAGCGCTTCCACAAGCGACAAGTACAGCAAGTTTCTGTCAAGGGCGGCGTTGGGCCGCTTGCCTGTTTCCTGGATCGGGTGGCAGGGGAACTCGAGGGGCGTGCCGCCTGCGGCCAAGATCCCATCCCGGACCCGCTTGGCCAACTCCAAATGGTGTCTGTTGCAAGGCGACAAGTCGGACCCGGTCTGGGCAATGCCAATGATGGGCTTGGTGGGGTCGGCAATCTCTGGAAGAGAGAGCCCCCAGTTCAAGTAGCGCTCAATGTGGAGGGCGGTGGAGTCGGGCGCGTCCTTGTCGTCAAACCAGTCCTTGGAGCGGTAGCGAAGGCCGTCTGTTCTGCTCGTGTCTTTTGCCGCAAGCTGTTTCTTGAGCAACTTGATCTTCTCGGTGGCCTCTTTGATCTGCTGGGAGGCCTCCTCAAGACTGGCAGGGTTGTTGAAGTCGACTTCGTCGGGTCTGGCGTCGGTGGCGAAACCACCAGCGCCATCGCTTGCTCCGCAGGTGCAATTCTCACAGGGCATGGTAAGCAAGTTAAATCTGATGTATATTACGATTCCAGCCCCGAGGATTGGCCAAAGGGCAGGGCGCGAGGCCCATTATATATACGTCTGCCCAATGCACCATTAGATACGAGGGGTCTAGGTCTAAACATGCCATTTTGAGATTGGCCCAGCATTGATTGCGAAATAGCCTCTTTGCGTGAAAAAATAGCGTACGATACGTCACAAATGTTCTCTCCAGCGGAGAAGTGGAGCACGAACCACGCCGTCACGACAGGTGGGCAGGAAGGTGGGCAGGAAGGTGGGCAGGCAGGTTGTTCTTAGTCGTATGTGCACTAGTGCTGTGAACAGATGATTAGTGGGGTAAAAACGGACCACGCTTGAGATAAAGTCTTGATGGGGTTGAAACCGAAGGGCCAATGGTACTGTTGCCGTTAGACGCTGCCTGGGAGGCACTTACGATACTCTCTATTAATGCTTTATTCTAAATGGCGAGTCTCAAGTCAAAAACGGGCACCGCGGTGCCCTCAGACATGACAAAGGGAATGTCGTTCAAGACCAACGCGTGCAATCTTGGAAAGTGGCCAGCGAAAAAGGCAAGGCTTCCCTTCATGTGGTGGACCAACGTCTGATACATGAAGCAAAAGTCGGGGTACGTGAGGCGGGTGTCGTGGGTGGCGTTGAAGTTGTGGAGAAAGTTCTCGACCCGCAACCGGCTCATGAAGGAAGGATACCTGTCAAAGGAGTAGGTGTATGGAATCAAGGCCTTTCTGAAGATAACGGACACAATGTTCTTCTGCTTGAACTCCTCGGGGGTGACGTTGCTGAGCTGATTGAGGAACAACTTTCCCGCAACGACCACCTCTTTTGTGTAAACGCAATCTGAGCAGCAGCAGCAGCAGGAGCTGTTATCAAACTCCACTTTCAACTCAAAAAGATTGTACCAGTAGTACTCGTGGTCGTCGTCGTGGAAGTTGATGTCAATGTAGTTCAAGGTGCTGCCGTGGTGCTCAATCAAGGCTCGCACCAAGGGGGAGCGTTTGTTGATGCTGTGGAAACCGGGCAAGGCGTAATGGAATCTGAATCTTTTCAAGCCTTTGCCTTTGTCCTTGCCCGTAGTAAGAAACTCAATCAAGAGCGGCTCGTCCACAATCATTGAGATGAAGGTCACCTCCTCGAGATGAGCAAAGCCCTCCCAGATGCTTTTGACAAAGGTGTTTTTGGTGTTTTCAGGCGCCTCCAGAAGTAGCCAGCATATAACGGTCAACGCTTTTAAGCTCTTTGGATCCACAATCTCATTCAACATTTGATATTTAACGGTAGTCTCCTCCTCCTCCTCCTCCTCCTCCTCATACTCGTCCCTAATTTGATATGTCAATGACTTAACTTGCAACTGCAGCCCAACTTGCAAGCCCATTTTGTTGAACAACACCAAGGGATCAGCAAATAGCACCAACGAGTCAAACTGGCCATTGTGGCGGGCAACGTTGGTGTCGAGGAGCGTCTGCACCTGCTCCATGTACCCACGCGACACCCTGGCTGGGATCAAGAACTCCGGGGCCAACTCCAAGCTGTTCATTTGGGAGCGCGAGTTCTGGGCTCGGCGGGCCTCGATGTGGAACATCATCTCCTGAAACAACACATTGTGAACTGTTCTCAACGACAGAGACGTCCCTGCCAAATGCCCGGCAAGCTGCATTTGCGAATCGTAGTCCAAGTCCTGGTCCAACCAAAGCTCCTCCACCCAGTTTGTATACTGGCGATGGTGGGGCGAGGAGACCAAGGACGAGATCAATCTTTTGAGCTTCCCATTGAGCACGCCGCGGATCTCCTCTTCACCGTAGCTGAAATCCACCGCTCTGGACAGCGCAGCACCCGGCTGCATCACGTCCGCCCTCAAGAACTCCAAGTAGGCCTTGGAGACTTTCAACACCGACCAGAGCAGCCCGGCGTGGTACACTTTACTGGGGGCGCACACCGCGTCGCAGAGGTAGATCTTCCTGTACAACTGGCGGCTGCCAATCTCACAAAAGAGCCTGCTACAGAGGACAACGTTCACCAACGTCTCCTGCGGGAAGAAGCCGAACAAGTACGGAAGAAGATGCTGGGGAAGGTCCGAGAACTTGGCCATGCTGGTGGGTGTTCTTCAAGCTTCTTCCTTCTTCCTGGAAGAAGCAAAAAAATTCCATCAAAGAAAAAAAAATCTTCCTTAAATGTCCTTGATGGACACTTAAGGGTATCCTTTAAGGGTATCCTTTAAGGATGGATTAAGGATAAGGTCAGAGAGCAGTATATAAAGGGCAATGGTGGGCAGATTTGTCTGGGGCTCTTTGGGGGCTCCCTGGGCTTCATACCAACATCTACAATGCCCAAGTCCCTGCCGTTTGCCCCCCATCCACGGGTGAGGTTCACCACCCACTGGCAGTGCTGCCTTTGCGAGATGGTCAACAAGGCCTATTTCCACGAGTGCTGCATCTGCCACCATCCGAATTGTGACAGGTGTCCCAAGGGCTTTCTGCGTAACGTGTGAAGCTGATTATGATATAGCGCTTTATCTACATACAGTAATGCTACCTGTAAGCCCGCCAGTTTAGCCTCAAATGGGAGCGAGGAGGCCCTCTCGAAATCTTATTTAACACTCTCCAGCCAGATCCAAAAATTATAAAACGGTTCGATTCTCGGGATGCCTTTCATTTCCTGATCTTGACTCCATCCTTGAAACGTCAACGTTCTTTCCCTTTCCCATGCCATTCAACAAGGTCCCTATTCTAAAGCTCTTGAACCCTCCCGCACCGGGCGGCGACTTCCATATCTACGAGTACAACCAGGCGCTCGCCGAGGACGCCGATTACTACGACGACGTGCCATCGTACCACTCCAGCTCCAGCGAAAGCAGCACAAGTGCCCATTCGTACCAGGGGTCTGCCCAAGACCATCATGCTGTTTTCCGGTGCATCGTGTGCGGCAGGGCGTTCCAGCACTCGCACCAGCTCGCGGCCCATCAAACGGTCCACGACAGCCAGCCGGACCGCGAGAAGCCGTACATTTGCCGCATGTGTGGCAAGCTGTTTATCAGCAGGGAGTATTGTTTGGATCATTTCCGGAAGATGCATCGTACCTGAGCATCCAAGCATTCTATAAGCATTCTGAGCGCAGCGAAGCTTGCTTATAGAATGCGAAGCTGCGCTCAAAATGCTTGGATGCTTTCAAGATGTATTGCACCTAGGCTTTGGATCATTTCCGCACGATGCTTTCCTTGCAAGTTCAAATCCTGAGCGTAGCTTCCAAGATGAGCTAACTTTGATCCACCGCGGTGGCGCCTCATTTTTTCATCCAATATCACTGCAAATTCTTACAGACTCTCAAGGGTTGTTGAGCGAAAGGAACGTTGATACTGACAAATGTCCGAGTTCAAATTGTCGAGGTCCAAGCTCGGTACGAAGGAGTACTGGGACGAGTTCTACAAGCGCGAGCACACGAATTTCGCCTCCAACAGCGAGGACACGGGGGAGTGCTGGTTCGACGAGTCCAATGCAGAAGTCAAGATTGTGGAGTACTTGGTGGACAACGCTGACCGATGGCCGGTGCGCCCGCGGATCGTCGACTTGGGCACGGGCAACGGCCACTTGTTGTTCGAGATCCACGAGGAGTTCCCGCAGGACGCAGAGTTGATTGGGATCGACTACTCTGCAAAATCGGTGGCCTTTGCCAGGGAGATCGCCGCCAGCAAGCAGGTGGGCGACAAGATCCGCTTTGAAAAAATGGATTTTCTCTCCCAGGACAGGCCCTCTTTTATCAGCGAGTTTGGCAACTCGGTGGACATTCTCCTAGATAAGGGCACCTTGGACGCCATTGCCTTGAGCGACGAGAAATTCCCGCTCGACAACGGGGCCCAGCTTGTAGGGTACCAGCTCTACCCGCAGGTGGTTGAACAAGTCTTGAAGAAGGGCGGGGTCATCCTCATCACGAGCTGCAACTTCAGCGAGGAGGAGTTGACAAGAGTGGTGGTGGACAACTCCTCGCTTGTAGTGGAGGACAAAATCAAGTATCCCAGTTTCCAGTTTGGAGGCGCCAGGGGGTCTACAATAGCCTCTGTACTTTTCAAAAAGTGAGGACCATCTTCTTTGATCTTTGTACTCTTCCTGAATAGACGACTGATTAGTAAGATTTTTTTGATCTGAAGCCGTTCTCTACGGGTGCACAGAAATCCAATTTCATGGGATAATTTTTCGGCCCGGTTTGACTCATTATCCCTATCTTAATTATTCCATCCCTGACTGTACGACAATGCTTTTGACATCACTCCCAGCAGGCATCCGCAAGAACTTGAAGATCAATGTCTCGTTTCAGCGCAAAACTACCGCCAACAACAACAACAACAACAACAACAACAGCAGCAGCAGCAGCAGCAGCACCGAGTTGCGCACGGTAAGAACACGAGACAATGTTCGCACGGTGCTCAACAACTCAACGCTTACAATCAACGTTGACGAGCAGGACGACGACTTTTCTGAAGCTGCTACTGAAGCTGCTAATGATTCCCCGACATTCAGCAACGACGAAATGGATTATCCCGAGGGGGGCCTCCGGGCCTGGTGCGCTGTTCTAGGGGGCTTTTTGGGCTTGACAAACTGCTTTGGAAGCATCAACAGCACCTCGGCCATCGAAACGTACATTGCCCACAACCAGCTTGACACCGTGTCTGCGTCTGCGATTGGGTGGATCTTTTCCATCTACATGTTCGTTGCGTTGTTCTTTGGCATCTTCACTGGCGATTTGTTTGACACAAGGGGCCCGCGCATCCCGATATTCTTGGGGGCGGTGCTCACGTTTGCCGGGGTGTTTGCCATGGGCAGCTGCAGCGAGCTTTGGCAGTTTGTTTTGGCCTTTAGTGTGGTGTCTGGCCTTGGGATTGCCGTCCAGTCTTCCTCGCTTTTGGGGGCAATCTCGCACTATTTCTACAAAAGAAGAGGAATCGCCATTGGCATTGCCACCATCGGGGGCTCTGTGGGCGGCGCCGCGTTCCCCATGATGTTGCGAAAGTTGTATTCGACCTTGGGCTTTGCCTGGGCAATGCGGATCTTTGCCTTCATCTTGTTGTTGTGCGACCTTGCCGCGTTTTTCCTCATCACCCCAAGGTTTCCCCCAAAGGGAGTTTCCAGCACCAGAGGCAATTCTGCCGGATTCGTTAACTTCATGAAGAAAACCATTGACTTCAACGCCCTTAGGGACCCCCGTTTTTTGACGTGTGCTCTTGCAGTGGCGTTTTCGGAAACTTTTATGGTGTGCACCATGACGTACTACGGCTCCTACGCGCTCTACATGGGCAACTCCGAAGACACGTCGTATCTTCTCATCACCATCATGAACGCCCTGGGCATTGTTGCCCGTTTGGCAGCGGGCTACTTTTCCGACAAGGTGGGCAAGTTCAACGTCATGACCTCGATGATGTTCTTTGCCTCGGTGTTCTGCTTGGTGATATGGCTCCCGGTTGGCAGCACCAGGGGCGGCATCTTTGCGTTCTCGGTATTTTATGGGCTATCGTCGGCAGCGGTGTTGAGCTTGACGCCGCTTTGCGTGGGCCAGATTAGCAGAGTCGAGGACTTTGGAAGACGCTACTCAACCTGCTACTTTGTCGTGGCAATCACCACCTTGGTGGGGATCCCGCTTTCCGGGTTGTTCATTGGGAAAAACGCCACCAAAACAAACTACAACAACTTTATCATCTTCAACTCCGTGTTGGGCTTTGCAGGCGTGGCTTGCTGGGTGGCTTCGCGGTGGTTTGCTGTGAAGTTCAAGTTGGTTCGTTATTAGGGCTAAAAAAGCAGCTTTTCAGTAAATGGTTGAACATTCTTTCCATGGTCCACTTATTTCTCAATGGTCCATTGTAGTCCAACAAGGGAAGATCGCATTCAGCCCAGCTTCTATTGGCTGACCACGACTGCAGAGCGATCTGCGTGATTGTTCTCCTTAGGATCCACAGAGAAGTTCCGCCATAATTTATCTAGCCCTGAACCAAATATGCAAGCAGGCCCTGGTCGATCTTTTAGGCAGTCCATTTGGCCTAATTGGTTCCCAATGTTCCCTGAGGAATTTTTTTTTTGCATCGTCCATGGCATGCATATGTGTATAATATCATGTACTAACGAACAATAAGTGGATTCCATGTATATGCACAGCTGCAAGGATCAAATTGGTCTATTCCTCTTACCCTTGCCCTTGCCCTTTGGCCTTGCCCCGAATTTATAAATCTCAGACATGTCGTGGGATTCTCTGGAAAGCCTTCTCCAATTTGCACAGGACAAGTAAAAATGAAACTTCAAATCTTGCTGCTCTATTTGTTTTTCCAGTGCTGCTACGCTGCGTCCATGGGCAGAGCCCCTCAGGTCAACGGGCTCGTGTTGAACGAGCCGTCGGATGCCATACCGCGGGGTGCAACGGCCCATCATTACGACTTCAACACCACCGCAGAGACGAGGAACGTGGACGGCGCGTATCGCCAGATCTTCCTCATCAATGGCCAAACGCCTGGCCCGTTGATCACCGCCAACCAGGGTGACTGGATTGTCCTCAACGTGCACAACTACTTGCCCGTTCCTGTCACTTTCCACTTCCACGGCATCAAGCAAAGAACCACATCGTGGTCCGACGGCAGTGCTGGTATTTCCCAGTACCCTATTCTCAGCGGGGACTCCTTCACCTACGTGTTTCAACTTGCTGACCACGGCTTCTTCTGGTACCACTCGCATTACAGGGGCTACTCCAACGACGGGATCTTGGGGCCAATTTGGTCAAAGCCAAGCGACAGCGTTGACAGACCGTACCACGAAGTCACTTCAAACCCATCGGAGATCAAGTCCATCTTGGAACAAGAAACCCAGCCTCAAATGATCTTGCTCACCGATCTCTTCAAGGAAACGTACGACGCTGTCAGCACCAAAATGTTCGACTTCGGCATGGACCCAACGTGCGTCCGGCTGATCTTGGTCAACGGCAAGGGCAGATTTGTCTGCATGGACAACACCACGAAATACAACGAAGGTAGAACCAAGCTTGATATCCTTGCCAGCACCATTGGCGACGCTCCAGGAACGGGCAGAATGGACGACTACGGGTGCTTGGACTTGAAAGTCTTGAACGGGTTCACCTCCATCGAGTACGACAAGGCCTTGTTGGAGTTCCCTGGGTACAATGTTGGCTGCAGCAACGGAACAACCGACAGAACCATTTTGCAAACTAACGGCTCCTGGACAATGTTCAACGTGCTTAACATGGGCGGGGAGTTCAGCAAAACCTTGAGCATTGACGACCACGAGATCACCGTCGTTGCCGTGGACGGCACGTTTGTGCAACCAAAAAGCGCAAACCAGGTCTACTTGCCAATCGGCCAACGTGTCACCATCCTTGTGCGCACCGTTGCTTCCGAACACAACGACGTGACCAAGCCCTTTGCCATTCGCATTGCCGTTGTTGACATGCCCCAAGTGTTGCAGGCCATCTCGTACCTCACCTATCCCGAGCTCAACATCAGCGCCGCCGAGGTCCAGAAAATCGCAGACCCTGCAAACGGGGCTAGATACCAAGACACTGCGAGCGCCTTGATTGGCAACGCAACGAGCATCAGCCCCGGTGAGCAAAAGCCTTACAAAACTACTCCTCCACCGTCGGGCCCTGCTGACAAGACAATCTATCTTTACTTGAACAGAATGGGGATGACTTCGTTCTCCATCTACAACGGCATGCCGATGGCCGGGGGCATGGAGTTGGACAAGCCGGTTCTCTACACCATTGCCTCGGACGCGCCAATGGCACGCATGGAAACGAACTACTCCCAGACTATTGACCCCACCATCATCGACGTTGGCATTGAGCAAGGCGATGTCGTCGACGTCATCTTCCAAAACTCAAAGTTGGCCGACCATCCAATGCACATGCACGGGCACACTTTCTGGAACATTGGGGGAAACGACACCGCCGACGTCTTCAACTACACTTCCGTTGCCGATGCGTTGCACAAGGGGTACCGTGGTTTCAACCTCCAAGACCCGCCATACGTCGACAACATTGCTTTGAAAATAGGCGGGTGGAAAGTCGTGAGATTCGTGGCCGACAATCCAGGCGTTTGGATGATCCATTGCCATATCCAAACACACTTGAGCGCGGGGATGGCTGCTGCTTTCATCGAGTCCAAGAAGGATATCACGCCCGTGCCTAGATCTATGATGTCCAAGGGCCACGCTGACTACGAGAGCACAGTTCATGTTGCACCAAGTGAGATTGAAATCGAACTTTCATAAATATATTCAACTCAAGAATAATATATGCTATTAATATCTATCAAGAACTGTAAAAAGTAGAATGGGATATCATCACCGGCCACCTCACAGCCTGGGATCAAAATGAAATTCGCGGGTTCTCGATCTGGCATTAACTAAGGGAGAAAACTCTTCCAAGCTCAAAGACATCTTCACACGTTTCTCACTGACACCCCAGTCGTTTCCATAACCTCTTTGCTATTCACTGATCCCTCCTTTCAAATTTTATCAATGGAGAAGCAAACTGGAAGATAACGGTACCGTTTCTCACAACATAGCAACAGGTTGCACGACAACCAATTTCCGACCCCGTGAAGGTGTCTGGTTCAAACCCCAAGCAGCTGATGCAGCGGCTTGTTTTGTGTTGGAAACGGAACGTACCGAGTGGTATAATCGGTTCTTGAGGTTTACAAAGAGACATACACTGAGAACAACTCCCGCGCTTAATGAGTTGGGTTTGTCGAGTAATGAATTGAAAGTGAATGCCCGCCGCATCCCTTTGAAAGTTTGCCTGAAAACAAAGCCCAAAAGCTCATATGCGAGACCATTTACCGCGATGCTCTGGTTGACGACGATGGCATCACTTGTCTTGCAATCAGCCTTGGCGCGTTTCTTCGGTTCAGATTCTACCTCAACCTCAAGACCAACCTCAAGATCTTGTGCGATACACATATCCATACGAAATTCTCCTCTTCTCGAGAGGAAAGCGCCTGTTTCGTGATCTTGAAAAGTGGCATTTAGATAAAAACCCCCCACCAACAGTTCGGCGGTGAAATTTTGTAAATAAACCTCGCCGAGATATATTTTTAGTTGACGGTAGCTGTGAGCAAGATAAGAAGGTGCAAAATGTGTTAGGAAATCGAATGAGCCCCAGCCTCGTTTTTACGCACCTACAGTGCTTTAAGACAAAGTGGTACAAACACTGTTCCATTGGATAAGCTACAAACCTAAACCAAGATTCTGATATCCTTTCTGCAAACACTATATAAGATCAGCGCATGCTGATGCATTTAAATATTTTAGTGATACAAGTCCCTTTGACTCACGAAGCACATCGCCGTTTATGTTGCGATACTGCAAATATTTCAAAAAGGGCAAAACCAAACTTTTAGGAAACTTCTCAATGGGATTGTCATACATGCACAACGCTTCAAGTCTTGTTAAACGCTCAAATGACAATGGAAGCCTGCGGATTAGGTTTCCATTTACATCGATCGATTTCAATGATCCCACTTCTGACAAGCGTGAAATACCCGTTAACTTGTTGAAAAACAATATCAATGTTTCTAGCCTCTTGAGGTATTTCATTGATGACGGAATTATGATGAGTGAGTTCATTGCCACATTCAAGTAGCTCAAACAAGTGAAGCTAGTAAGGTCCTCAATATCTGTCAAGCGATTGTCCATCAAATCCAAGCTCTTGAGAAATACGAACTGCTTCAATCCACTTACCTCTCCCAACATGTTTCCGCTCAAGTTCAAAGTTGTCAAGTACTTCAATTCAACACTCTCAGCGACCCTCAGCAACATGTAGTAAGGGCCATTTCCGACTTCCGAGTTAGATTCTAGGTGCAATTCCAAATAATCATTAGAAGTGTGCAATGCAAAGCGCGGAGACAAATTCAAAGTGGTTAAAGATAGGAAAGCGGTCAACCTAGTTTTTCTCTCGAAGAGTTCACCATCCAACCTTAAAATCTTCAAGCGTTTCAAATCACCCAAGAAATACGACATTTCGATCAACTTATTCCCTCTTACATCTAATTCTTTCAACGAGTGCAAGACCGAGATGCTCAGAATGTCTTTGAGGCTATTAAAACTAATAAGAAACATCTCAAGCACATTCAATGCTTCCATGGATGATGGTAGTTCATGTATACTGTTTTTCCTCAAATCAAGCACAATCAAACGTTTCAAATTTGTCACTTCCAGAACCTCAATTAATGAGTTGTGATTCAACACCAAATGCTTAAGACATTGAAGTTGTTCCATTCCGGTAAATGAAGCTAGATGGCTATGGGTTATCTTCAATCGGGTCAAATTAGTCAACCCCTTTGAACGTCTGAAAGTCTTGATATCGCTATAGCTTATGTCAAAATCACGGAGTCTACTTGATTGCGAAGAATTGTTGTCCCAGTCAGCTTCAACAAAGTTTCCATCCCACCTGCCATGGCCGCAGCCTCTTTTTTGTAAGAGAGGGTCTTCCTCATAGGCCAATTTCTTCAACGACGGCAACCATCCTATCGTCAGAAGTCGAAAAAACTGATCCAAAGCCTCTTGTCTGTCCAAATCTACAGAAGGTTTCAAAATCATTTCACGCAAGTTTGCAAAAGTCAAAGTGTCATTCCTTCTTCTGAATTCGCCAACTCTATCTACCAAGTGAACTAAGTCTTGCAAACAAGTTATCACAAATTGCAAAAACTTTAAGTTGGGAAACTGTTTTGGTTCGATTCTCAAGTCTTCTGTGGGAACACCAGTGAACAATCTCCTCACGTAGATGAATTTCAGATTGGGGAATGTATCCCAAGTTTGAGTGCAACGATGTCTTAGTCCAAAACTTTAAGACATCAACTGGCCACAAATTTCATCCAAATCGGAAATCGAAAGCGAACTCACGTTTGCGGAAACATGTTTCACGTTGGGAAAAACCTTGGACAACTTCATTCTTTTCAGTGGACTTGTAATGGGAAGCTTCCCGCCATACCGTGGTATTGCCAAACTTTTGACAAGCAGCCCAATGCCCTTGAGTTGAGATATATTTTCATCATTATCTATCAAGATATCAAAATTACTGGTTTCATCTTGGTTTTTGTCGCTTCCCCGAATATCAAAATCAAGCCCTTCACCAAAATTGAATCTCTTGTATTTAATGGGTTTCTGCGGAGGCAGCATAGACAAGGCAATGCTTTCGAAAATGACAGAGTTGATCAGAGTTTGGGATAGCAACAGAATAAACGATAATAAGCATCCAATGGGGTCAATCAAATGTATCAAACACCCCTGACCCAAAGCTTCTCGCAAACACCTGCGTTTCAATTCTGGTAAATCTTTGAACATTCTCTGTCTCTATGTCTGGTTGCAACATGAATATTCTTGGGTTGATTTGCTGAAGACGAGAGAAATTTATCTTTATATCAATATCATCTCGTCTCTTCCTAACTTTTTTGCATTTTCATGCAGGAAGCGACAAAATTTGGTCTCACAGACAGACACACCTACAGGAGTAGCACCACCTTATCTGTTAGTGAGCACTTCCGTGAGCAATAACTTGCAACTTGGTAGTCTTTGACAACTTCTCTACCAGCAGCGGGTATCCCGATACCTGCTGGCACATTCCGCCACTCAACTTCAGTGAAAGAACTCATCGAGATGTAACTATTTGTTGTAACTATTTGCTGTAACTATTTGTTGTACATATTTGGTGTATGACTAAACAGTAGCTCAAACCGTCATGAAAGCAACATAGCAACAAAGCATTTGTACCCCCTCTGAATCAAACTTCAACTACAAGCAGGACGTCTTTTTTAGATACGAATTCAATTTTTTCATACTATTGATTGTCAGTGAGAGTTATATAGAGTAAACTAATACTAAATTTTTGAGAGTTACCCGGAGAGACGTTGGGCAGCATCTGTTGGCACATAGATAAGGCGTGTGCACAACAAAAGCTCCTCTACTGCAACAAGGTCAATTGGGAGATGATGGGGACGAGGATATGTTGTAGATAAGGTACAATAATTACCATATATATCTCTTATTGACAATTAGAGAAGATTGATTTATTATAGGGGTAGTTACACGCTCATAACCATTTAAATTACATTTGTTCAATTTCCACAAAACAAAACTATTTATCGGAACGGTGTGGTGGCTCAACTGGCAGAGCTTCTGACTCCAGTATATATGAGGATTTTCTTCAACGTTGCAATCAGAGGGTTGCAGGTTCAAGTCCTGTCCATGCCATTTCCATTATTTTTTTTTGTTGTTGGTTGGATAAGTAGTTACAGCACATTTGCTACAAACGAAAAGCTTCTGATTCTTTGCTATACTACTAAATAGAAGAAACAACTAGTACTTCTGCAAATTACCATAACCTTTTATAGTTTCAGCGTATTTCCAGCTCATGTCCTCGACTTTCAAATTCTTTTCAAACTTGAGCCCAGTGTCATTATCAATGGTCACCAAGCTGAACTTGTTTGTTGATCTTGCGTCTCTGTAAAACAACACCTTCATTGCCTCCAAAACGGCATCTCTTGCTTGCTGCTGAGTAACGTGGTGGGTGTCTTCTTCGCTGTCGGCAATCTTTCTTAATAAAGGAATGGCCAAATGGGCTCCGAACCCCGTAGCCAATGTGGGAGAGGAGAACTGGACACCCAACAAATCATTGTACGACATGAAAGGGGCTCCATCGCTGTCCATTCCCGCAACTATCACGGCGTTCCACAATGGATTCATCTTGGATCTTCTTTGATACAACAATTTGTTCAAGTACTCATGAATATGGTCGGCCTTGAACAGATGGTTTTCGCCATCGTAGTCGTTTTCAATCTCCAAGTTTTCAAGAAGTCTTTCAATATGCTGCAAATCTGAAAGATCACCACTTATGCCCACAACAGTGTCCTTGCCCACCGGTATCAAACGTTCCACATTTGAGAATCTTGCCAACGACCCATACGACCCCAAGTTGTCAGCGGCAATGACAATCCCGTTCTTGTATTTGATGGCAATCACCGATGTCCCAGTCACTATTGGCAGCTGGGTGTGCATGCTTGGGAACTCCGAGAGTTTGGCATTGGCAATTTGGTTATCGTAGGCACCGTACACTTGGCTGTCGGGTCTGCCCCATCTATAAGGATCGTGGTCCATTGCTGAGGTTGTGATGATAAGCTTGCTGTGCGGAAGATTGGGCTTTGGTGGCAAAACACAAGCCGTTGTCGCGTTTTCAGTGCTTGGATTTTTTTTTCTTGTGGATTGGTTATGATTGTATGGTGCGCTAACTTTACTTGTACGTAGAGGAGATGGGATGCCATAGGCAGGTCTTGAGAAGTCCTTGGGAACGCTCTTGGGCAGGTTCTTAGACAGCCAGTTGGCTGATCAGCGCCCCCTGCCATTAAGTCTACATAATAGTTGGTTCATGAATATAATTTACAGCGGTGAGCCATTATTTAGTGGATGAAAACCTCAGCCCCTCCAAAATTGACGTCTTCGATTTCGATCTCGTCTATTGGCTTGTATCTGAATCTGGCAGGCAACAGGTTCCGCACTTCGAAAGCAGTGTCCACTGGAGCAGAACTGGAGCCAGAGGAGGAGCCAACACTGCTTGGGGTGACCCCATTAGAGAAAAAGTGGGCGGTGGCTGGTTCGATTTTGACTGAATGAGCAAGACTGTTAGTAGCACGTCATGAAAAGAGATGATTAGAAAAGAATCGGCAAGCGATTTCCAAGTATGGAGACGGCCAGACCTGGAACCTCAGCAGTGAAGACTGCAAAGAAACAAAAAAAAAGGGCAAGGGCAAACATGACATACCAGGCAACTTTCTGTTTGGAAACTTGATCAATTGAACATGCTTAGCAAGCAGTTGTATGGAGCTTCTCATCTTCAACGACTGTTTTTGTGATTGTCTGACAGCGTTTAGGGGGCTCTTGATGATGATGGATGGTCTCTGTCTCTGTTCGATCCTTATTTTTTTTTGTCCTACGTTTTTTTTGTTTTTTTTTTCACCAATAAGAATTTCCGAGATATCCTCGGAGGGACGCCAGGACGGCGGCTACGCGTATTTCAGCGGCAGCACAGGAGGCCAAAGCAAGATGGGTTCTTGCTCAGGAGAGGCCCCTTTGATGATGGGGATGGCAAGCCGTTGAACAGGTTGTGGGTAAATCAGGAGCTGTTTAGCTCGGGGGTTGAATAAAGTGGTATTCCGCATCGCCGTTCAAGGGCCGAGGTTTCTTAAAAGAACTCTGAATCTACAACTGCAAAGAAACCTTTCGAATAGGTGTGACAAGTACTCCTAAAGTTGGTATGCATTTTCAGGATTGATACGTAATGGTGGAAGGGCTATTTCTGTGGATAATTTTGTATCTAACAAAGATCTCCAAACAGGACACAACCACGCTAAACACAATAAGAACAATGATTATCCACGTAATCTTGTTCATGTTTGTCTCCGCAATGCTGTCTGAAATCACATCTGTAAACTCCAAGAACACCTTGCACCTGTCATTGATCACCTCCACACGCTCATCAATCTCCAAGTAGTCTCGTGCCGCCATGTACAAGGGATTCAAACTAGGCTCAAACGTCCAGAAAAACTCCGGCGTGTCCAAGACGTTTGACGACAAGTTGACATCGCACCGGAGCTTGAAGAGCTTGCCGGACTTCTTGAGCAATTGTTTCCTGGTGATGCCCAATTGCCCCGTCAAGGCAAGGATTTTGGGGAATCGGGAAATGGTATGGAGCACGTCACTCATCCTTGTTTCAAAGCGGCTTAATTTGTTGGACTGCGCAATGGCATGCGAGATTGTCATCTTGATCATATGGTCCCCCGACCTCAACGTAATCAAATCGTTGTGGATTCTGGGCACGTTCGTGTCTTTGTCGTACAAGAAACTAAAGTCTTCACGCTCGATATCTTGCTCATCCACCGTGCCAATCAAAATGTCCTCATAGTCGTCACTGCTCTTGGAAAACGACAAGTCTGCCAAGATGTTCTCCTCTTGGCTCTTGCTAAAGTTCCAAAAGACAATGATTCCGTAGTTGAAAAGAAACAAGTCCGCGTGAGTGGCCTTGTTGATGGCATTTGTTGCCTCCACTATTGATGTTTGAGTCTCCTCACTCTTGTAATCAAAATATTGTGGCTCGTGGGGGKCAAAAGAGTCTTCTTCAGTTTTCTGAAAATCGTTGGCGTAGTTCTTACCGTTATCATCACTGTCACTGCTGTTACTCTTTCCATCTTTGCCTTCGTCTTTACTATCAATTTTGCTTTTGTCGGTATGGTCATCAGTGCCCGCAATGCCTTGGCCCGAATAAAACTCAAAATGATAATCGTTTTGCTCAGACTTGTCCAAGAACACATCCACGTTTGCTCTTCCAATGGAGTCCTTGGTGTATGCGTTGGAAGAGACCCTATACCCATCTGTGCCATCAAGTAAGGGCAACTGATACGGCGCATACAAGACTTCATCATACAACCGACTGGAAACCTTGTGATTCTGCTTCAAGAAATGCGCCGCATTTTCCAAATCAATAATGTCACATATGTTGTAAGCAGTCACTCTTGACAAGCTGTCCTTGTCAATATGTGCCTTTGTGATTTCTGCCTTGGCTTTTCTGAAACCTTTCCTGTTCTGCAATGTTGGAGGGGGAACTGCTTGTTTCTTCATCAATGATCTGCTTTTACCGGCCTGGAATCCTGGATATGAGGAAGCAAGTGATGGCGATGCTGCACTAGGCTCTTTTATGTTCCCACCACTACCAGCAGAGCCTGAAGGAGAAGAAGAAGAAGAAGAAGAAGAGGGCGGTGTTGGAGCCAGTGCCGGTGATGGATGAGAATATCTCTCGGCTTTCCCTCCATCATCATCGTCATCTTCCTCGTTTTCCGGAATGTAAACCAATTTCTGTGACGTTTTGGACGTTCTAGCTGGCAACGGTTGAATTAGCCGTGGAATTGGGTTTGCAGGCAGCTTTTGCAGGCGTCTTTTGCTGGAAAGGCGGGTTGTACCACCATTACCTCTAGCAGACGCCAAAAAGGAGGAAGATGATGAAGTGGTAGAATTGGCCAGCCCGAATAAAGAGCCAGTTGAATAAGAGTCATGGTATAGCGGTAGAACGCTGTTGCTACTCAGTGTAGGTCTGCGCAAGGCAGAAGGGATCTCGCTGGTGTTGGAAAGCATTCCAGAAACAGAAATATCACTGAATCTTGTTCTTCCCCCCGCGGAAGATCTTTGGGATGCTTGCGACGGCGAGGCCTTTGACCGCGATCGCGTTCTCGGCACTCCGTTTCTAGGATTGAAGCGCTGATTCTGAGCAGCCCCAGCAAACGGTGCAGACGCTCTTCTTTCCCCACCCTGGTATCTGACATCTGTGACCAAGATCGAAGGCGATCTCTTTGCCGTCAACAGCGTGGTGGGCCTAGTGTCATTCTCCTGCGCCGACATTTTCCAGGCCTTTGTAACTATTGATGGATGGTCTCGTCGGTCTCGTCGTTGCTCCAGTGTTCCTTCCTTCCTTCTTCCCTTGTCGCTCTCTCGCTTATTTTGCACGAAATGCCGCGGGGGCTGCGTAACCCGTGGACAAGTCACCGCCTTTCAAAATTACTTTGAAACACAACCAGCAAGGGCAGCAAAGCGAGCGAGCGAGCGACCTGTGCCATCTTCCCGAAGGATAACGCAGCTCTTGAGAATAGACTAGACTCCACACAATGGCGGACGACGACGAAGACACCGGCGCATCCTACTCCGAGCAGTTGCTTTCGTTTTCCAGGCGCGAAGCTCTGGATCAGATCAAGGAAATGTTTGAGGAAATCAACAATCCAGAAGAGATTGCCAAGTTGATAAACACCACCAAGGACCCGCTAGGAAACACCGCGCTCCATTTGGCCACAAAGTACGGCCACTATGCCGTGCTCGATCTTTTGCTAGACCAGGAAGGCGTGGAGATCGACCCACGTAATAAGATTGATGGAGAAACTCCGCTACATTTGGCGGTCAGATACAGCTACGACGACTTTGAATACGGCAAGTTTCTCGTGGAGGAGCTCATCTACGCAGGCGCCGACGCAAAGGCTAGAAACAACAATGGCGAAACTGCAACAGACTTGGTGCGGGGCGACGACCCAGAGCACCAGCAGTTGAGAGACACTTTGGAAGAGGCGAAATACGCCTCGATGGTCGCCAACGGCGCAGATGATGTTGACGGTGATAACGAGGAGAACAACGTGAAGCAGGTGACAGAGAGCATGAACCTGTTGTCGGTTGAACCCGAAGCAGCGGAACCGGCGGATGCCGTTGAATACGACTCTGCTTCGGCATCTGGCTCAGATGAGGAGGGCGAGGCGGAAGAAGAGCAATCAAGGAAACCACCCCCTCCCTCGTCTCTTCCACCTCCATTACCTCCTAAGGACTGAGCAACCCCTTCAACTGTTCATCGTTGGCCGGCTTATGGAACTAACTACATTTTCTCCTTTTCCACCGGAGTTTCGCACTACACTGATAGAGGCTACTCAATTGACATATCACCGGCACACCACTGGGGACTGCCCATCCCTGCTTGTAATGGACTTTCTGCTTCGCAAGAAGCCTGGCAAATAAGCCCGGCAAGTAACCCTGTAAACTGAACAACCGTAACTTCTGCTGAGAAATGAGAAAACACCAAAAAAATATTTTTTTTTTCTGATCTCGATTGATCTTTGGAATCGCGTCCTAACGAACAACATCGGCGATCTCATATACCTATTGTCTTGACTTTGTCTCCTTTCTGTTGTCGGCCATGGAGAATCAGATCCTAGATATCATCTCCCAAACCCAGGTTTCGGAAAACGATGTGCGATCGCAAGCAGAAGCGAGTTTTTTCAATATGGCGGCCCAGGATCCCTCTTCTGTGGCAAGTGCGTTGATGACTGTCAGTTTGAGCAACCAAGTGGACCTCACAGCCAAGCAATCGTGTTTTCTCTACTTGAAGAGAGTCGTGATACTCCACTGGTCCATAGGGTTGGAAAGTTTCCAAGGGAACCCCATACGTACCGATGTCAAGGCAAAAATCCGTTCAAGTTTGTTGAAATTCATCAGCGAGACTGAAAGCTCAAAGTTGAGAAACGTTGTCAGCAGCATCATTGTCACCATTGCTTCTGTTGATTATCCCGACGAGTGGCCTGGTTTGTTGCAAACGTTGCACTCTTTCATCCAGAAGACACCGGCCCATTCAGTAACTGAAGCTTCGTTATTGGGTGGCTTGCTAGTTTTGCAAGACTTGTTTGATGAGTTGATCACTGAGGAGTATTTTTTCGAAGGCCAAGTGGGGGTTGCAACATTGAGATGCTGCATGGAGCTTCTAAGTGCCCCTTCGGTGCCCCAGGTCCTGCAGGGCAATGTTGATAACAATAACTACGTGCCTTTGAACATCAAAAACTCAGCCATAACCATGTTCGAGGTCGCACTCAAACAGATCCAAGGCCCCGAAGTGTTTCAAAACCCTTCTAGAAGCCAGATTGCTTCCAAAGTGTTGCCACAGGTGTTGGACTTGGTGTTGAACTTGGGCAAGCAACAGTTCCAGTACACCGCGGAGATAATCCAGACAGGCGTGCAGATTTTGAATCTTGAGAACGTGGTGTTTATGAACAAGGTTTACGATGTATTGAATTTCTTGGTGGACTCTCATAACAGAAGACTTTTTGGGAAAGAACTCAAGTCACAAATTCAAGAGCTTATAATCAATCACTTGGAACAGTTTGAGGCTTTCCACACCAATATCAATATCGCTTCCGGCAAGGAAAAGAATCCTTCAAAGTTTTTCGTTCATGACTCAGTGAGTCTTGAGAAGGATGGCGGGTTTGCTTACGACACTGTTGCAGCTTTCAACGATTTGATTATCCAAATGATCCAGTTGTTGGGCAGTCTTTCAGAAAATTTACTTTGTGAAAATCCAGACTTGATCAACAAACTATTGCTGATTTTCTTGAACTATAACAAGCTTCCGGCAGAAACATACGAGCTGTACATGGACAATTTCAATGTTTTTGTCACCGATGAAACAGAAATGTCAGGCAATTTCACAATCAGGAATGCGATTTCCGATTACATTATTGAATTGCTTTCCAAGGACTCAGTTGCAGTGTTGAACACCTTGTTGAGTGGGTTGAACAGTAGCGACGGCCAAGATTGGAAAAAGAAAGAGTCGCTTTTGAGTCTTCTCTCGTCGCTGTTTTTAAATGAGGACGAGGTCGAACAATTGCCCTCTTCTGTTGATTTCCAATCTGTGTTTGAGAAGTTTGTCTCGTTTTCCAATGATCCGCGTGAGAATCCAATAGTGATTGCCAGATCAATGTTGGTAGTTGCCAAATTTTTGCAAAAATTTGGGAGCTCCCATGTCACCAATGACATTTATTACAAGGCGATCATGAACAACTTGAGCATTGCTGCCACCATCACCAATGATCAGGTGGTGACTTCAGAAGGAGTGAAAGATGATGAAGAGGTTGACAATGAGAGCAACGATGCAATCAAGAATGTCCAAGTGGTTGCCTTGATTTCCTTGACCCACATTAAAGACTATATAGTGTTTGACAATACTCAATTGAACCATCAAATCCAGCTAGCAATTCACAACATTATGAATCTTTTGATTGACGAAGCAGAGGAGGACACCCCTGCGGTATTGCTTGAAGCCTTGGCTATCTGCATCGGCATTGATTTGAAGCACTCCCAGGCTGCAATGGATGATATCACTTTGATATTCAAAGTGGTTGGGGTTGATTTTTCAAATCTCTTGAATGTTCAGACTGCAAACGAATGTTTGGAAACATTGTTGGAAGACATCAGCGATGAAGACTACTTGAAACAGTGCACTTTTGGATTACCTTCATTGATGGAATCGTTGCAAGAAAGCTTGGTGGAAAATGCCCCACCAAGCAATGTCCCCTATACCCCCAAGTTGTTTATGACCTTGGAGTTGTTGAACATCTTCATTGAGAAATGCCCATCACAACAGGAATTACCACCGCAATTGTTTGAGTTTATTTTCCCACCGTTGAGCAGCTTGTTGATCAGAGCGAATGATGATCAAATCTTACAAATTGGTGGGCAAGTGATTAGCTCGGTGTTGTTGAACTCCAGCGAGAATTACTTTGTTGAATATCGTCAAGATAATGAAAACGGCATTGACATTATCTTGAAGATTCTCAGCAAGTTTTTGTCGCCAGAGTTATCAGACAGTGCAGCTTTGAATGCTGGCTCCATTGTTGTTGGCATTGTCAAAAGATTTGGCAGTTACTTGGACCAATACATGCCTCAAATCTTGGAATCTGCTGCTAGAAGACTAATACATGCAAAGATGCCCCTCATTATTGAAAACTTGGTGAGTGTGTTTTGCTACTTGGTTTTGTTTTCTCCCCTAGAAACCTTGAATTTTTTGGGATCTATTGAGTTTCCCCAGGGCAATGGCATTGAGCTGGTGCTCCCAATTTGGCTTGAAAGTTTCACAACCACAAGAGGCCACGAGGAAATCAAAGAGAATGTGAAGGCCCTTGCCAAGATTTTTTTGCTTGGTGATGAAAGGGTTGAGAAGTTGATGGTGAAAGGGGACATGGTTCCAAATCAAGTGGACCCGGACATTATTATTACGAGATCCATGGCGAAAAGAATGCCTACGCAATACCAGCAGATTTCTGCTTCTTTGAAGATTCTCAAGTTGTTTATCCAAGACTTGGAGTTTCAAGGACAACAGCAGCAACAGCAGCAGGAGGAAATCATCAAGGTTGCGACGACCGCCACCGGTGGCGTACCAGCAGACGATGATGACTGGGAAGACGTGGATGCCATTCTGGAGAGTGTGACGACTTTTGCAAAATTGCAACAGTATGTTCTGGAGAGCAACAACCACAGCATGGACGACGAGTCTTCTCAGGACTTGAGAGCGGTGATTGTTGGGTTCTTCAAGGAGTGCGTTTCCTCCGCCAATGCAGACCATTTCAAGGAGTTTTTTGACCAGTTGTCCGACCATGAAAAGAACGTTGTAGGGGGTTGTCTTTACTAAGAGAGTACCCAAAGTATTCTTTACCCTAAAAATGCATAAATAGAGAACTTGAATTGAATATAGATTACACCCGTAGCACGCAATGCTACCTTATGCAGTTGTTGGCTCATCTACATCGTTGGGAAGCCAATTTCCTAGCAACCCTCTTGCGTAGCTCTTGGCCAACTGCCGGTCCAGGTTATTAGTTTTCAAGCTTGAGTAGCTCAGATCATCCAACAACGGCTTTGCAAGGTGGTACAAATTCCTGCGGCTGCACACGGAACAGCTGCTAGACTTGAGATCTCCCGAGGCGGATTTCTTTGGCTTGCACCCGAGCTTGACCCCAGCGTTTATGACCTCGTGGATGACGACTTTCCGCGGGTGTTTTGGGGTGTTCAAGTTTGTGAACGGGCGCAGTTTGAATATCGGTAGCCACAAGATGGCGTCCATGGACGGGCTCTGGTCTGCATGCGTCTTACGGAACAGAAACTCTTTGGAGGTGGGCACGACCTGGTAATTGACCAAGTGGTATCTTGAAATGCTGGCAGTGGTGGAGGTATTCAACCGCGAGAAGCACCGCACAACGTCCTCTTGGTGTTCTAGGAGCTTGTTCTTGGGAAGGATGATCCAGGTAAGGTACACCGGGTCGGTGAACAACGCTGATGTGAGCGAGTTCAAGATCCCAGTGAACTGCTTAACGCATAGCTTGTCAGAACAGGATTTGGATAGCGAGACCAACGAGTCGGACCGGCCTGGCTTTGTTCTGAGGATGCCCTTTGCCATCAGGTGGGTTCTTCCCCGGACAATGTCTGAGCCCAGCAAGGAGTGAGTTTCCCACTCGTCTGAATACGATTTCAAGCAAGCGTCACCGCAACAGAGTTCGGAGATGTACAAGCCGAATTTGACGTTTGTCTTCAAGGTGTATTTATCATTTGCCTTGTCTTTTGCTATGAATTCAAGGTCGTTTCCTTCGTTGCGGCTGCATACTTCCTGAAGAAGATAGTAGTTGAACAACCGTAGACAAAGGATCTCCGCATGGGAGTCGTGGACCAAAGAGCCGTTGCCGAACTTCAGGATAGTCTCTGCTGGCGACGCTTTCACCCCAGTGGTGACGGCCACCACTTTGATGTCGTTGTCTGTCACTGCCACAAGGCCTGCCAAAACAGTCCATTCGCTGACGCCGTTGGACCTCACACCGGGCTTTCCTTTTCCTTGCAGCTGGTCGAACTCACGCAAAACCTTTTCGACAATGGCGTCCCCAAGGTGCTCGAGATCAAAGCGGATCATTGGTGTGTTCATGCCAATAGGAAATCTCATGCAGTTTTTTTTCTAATATTTTTAATTTCGACATCTCGACCTGCCCAAGAGTAAACGGTACAACATTTACATCTGGAAAATGAACGGGGAGACGATTATAGTGAACTGGAAGATGTTCTAAGTATTACAGTATTACGTCCCGGTGGGAAAGATAAAGGTACATTTGAGGTATGCTGTGTTAGAGCAATGCAAAGGAAGAAAGATCCTACTGAGTTCTGACATTTAACTCACCCCTTCTCTTCTTCTCAATGGCTTGCTTGTATGGCGGAGCAGTTGGGCCCTGGACAGGGTCCAACGCGAGCCTGGCAACACTGGAATCAAGAGTGTATGTGGCGTCAGAATCGTAACTTGACAAGTCTCCACACGCAATGAACGGCGCAATGACTCTTTCCTCTAAGGGCAAGAAATTGACCAACTCGCTGCCCAATTTGTTCATTCTCCCAATGTTGGCGTCCTGGAAGAACTCCTCTGTGGACTCGTTTGTTTTCAACTGAGGAGTCCAGCCCGGTCTGGGTTTGTAGTTTCTGCAGACAATGAAGGATTCCAAGGACGTGCCGCGCGAGGCCCTTGGCTTTGCGCAAATAACGTGCTCGAACAAGTACCCCAACTGGGCATACATCAAGTCAATGTCTCTTCCCCGGAAGATCTTTGCCACAAACGTGCCCCCGGGCTTCAACAAGCAGGTGGTGAGCTGGAGAGCCGACAAGATCAACTGGGCCTGGATGTACTCGTCAAGATCGTGCAACCCCGTGACGTCGGGGGCGCCGTCGCTGCAGATGAAATCGGCGGGCTCCCCGCCAAAGATGTCCAAGATCCTGGCAAGGGTCCTTGGGTGGGTGATGTCGGCCTGGAGCGTGGTCACGCCCTTGATGGGCACCATCGGCTGCAAGTCAACCGCCACGATCTTGCTGTTGTCGCTTTTCTCGTAGATTTCCCTCGACAACACCTGAGACCACGAACCGGGGGCTGCACAGAGATCCACCACTCGTGTGACCCCTTCAAAGAGCAGGAACTGCTCGTTCAACTGGAGAAGCTTGAACGCGGACCTGGCGCGCCAGCCTTCCTCCTTGGCCTTTCTATAGTAGAGGTCTCTCTTGTCCTTGCTGCTTTTGCCCATATCCTACGCACTCAACCGATACGTTGCTGTACTTCATCGATGGCATCAATTGATGCTGGAAATTTTTCAGTCTGCAGTCACCCGGCGGCTGCACGGATATTTTGAGAATGAAAGAATTTTCAAGACTCCACGGCGACACCCAGGAAGAAGAAGAGGAGGAGACGCCATCCAGATGTACAGACAGATCTACGGGCAGGCATCGTTCAAGAGGGCTGGGGCCGCTCTTCGGGCTCGCGGTCTTTCATCGACGTCGCACGCTCTCCAGAACGCAGCACCAGCTCCGGCAACAGAATTGAAGACAAGCAGCACAACAACATCAACTCCAGCAGGCAAGACAGCGACCATCTCAGAGCTCAGCAACTACAAGCCCCAGGTGATCTCAGAGAACATTGAATTGCCCGTGAACGTGGAAGCCATCTATCACAAGCCTTTGAGACACGAGATCAAACATTACCATTTGGCAGCCGAGGTGTCCTTCAAGTCCTACGGGATCCAGAACTTGGACTTCTTTGTTGACTTTGCCCTCAGGGCCGCGTACTACTTGGGGATCCCGATCGGCGGGCCATTGCCAATGCCAGTGAAGACGCAGCTTTGGACGGTGATCAGATCGCCGTTTGTCAATGCAAAATCGAAGGAGAATTTCCAGAGAAAGACCCACGCCAGATTGGTCAAGGCGTACGACACCAACCCAGAGGTGCTCGATGTGTGGTTTTCTGTGTTGAACAAGTACAGCATGCCAGGCGTTGGTATCAAGACGAACGTGTTCACCAGGGAGTCGATGTCCGCCTTGAAAGGGTTGGAGGACGTTAATTTCAACATTGACAAGTCGACGCCATACGTGAGCGAGACCAATGCCGGGGAGAACGCCGACGTGGTGGCGCAGAAAGTGAAGGAGTTGTTCAGCGACCCTTTGTTCAAGAGACACTTTGACGCGGCAGAGAAGGTGACCAAATAGCGTGTATATACGAGATAATAATAAGTACTACTAATCCATACGGAATTTGTCAGTTGTGCTAAATTCATCGAAGCTCTTTCAAGCTTCAATCTGGGCATCCTTTGTAGCCGAGTAGCAGACATTCTGTACATTTCAATGGTGTTCTGTCTAACTATTGTATATTAACGAGTGTGCCCTAAGGCTTAAACCAGGAAGTGCCTTTTCGATGTGCTCTTTCTAACTCTGATTTGTCAACAAGCGTTACACTGCTTCGCTCATATTGGCCAACCAAACTAAAATGAGTTGGCTCAAACTTTAGGATCTCATTTCCTCGCTCGAAGTCAGGCAAACATATCGTCATATTCTTCCTCCTCCTCCTCTTCCCCCTCCCTCGCCTTCGGGAGCTCAATCTCTTTCTTGGCAAGCACATCGGCACGACACAACGGACACTGTGAGTTCAACTTGAGCCACGGCTTGATACAATCAAGATCAAACCGGTGCAGACAGCGGTTTAGCTGTATCACCAAGGGGTAGTCCTGGTTCAAAAACAGCTCGGTGCAGATGGCACAAGTGTCGGAGCTTTTCAACAGCTTGTTCTCCACCCTGTCCAACGTGTCGAAAAACTCATCCCTTACTCCTGTTTTGTTGCCCCCCAAGAGCCTGTCCTGCTCGATGCCCAAGATGTCGGCGCCCTCCCTTGTGAGCACCGCGGTCCTAAGAAACTCAAGAAGGTTCTGCACTTGTGTGTCCTGGGCGGTGCTGTCCATCGTAAACGTAGACTGGTTCACCGAGCAAAAACATTTACAGATGAGTCTTTTTTTTTTTATTTATTTATTTATTCATATTATTTAGCATATCTTTATAGCTGATAATATAATGAGGATGAAGCCGACTCAGTTGTCCGGCTTCAAAGTAGGGAACAACAAGACTTCTCTGATGGTGCTCGAATCAGTCAAGAACATGGCAAGTCTGTCAATGCCGCAACCCCACCCGCCAGTAGGAGGCAACCCGTACTCCAAAGCATTGCAGAAAGTTTCGTCCACCAACTGGGCCTCGTCATCCCCTTGTGCCTTTTGCTTGGCTTGCTCCTCGAATCTTGCTCTTTGGTCAAATGGATCGTTCAACTCAGTGTAGGCGTTGCAAATCTCCTTGGTGGCAACAAACACCTCGAATCTCTCACAGATACCTGGAACCGATCTGTGGTACTTGGCCAACGGGGACATCATCTGAGGATGGCCAAAGATAAAAGTAGGGTTGATGCACGAGTCTTCCAACTCGCCCACCAATTTGTCAAGCATTCTGGCGTTGGTCAAGGGAGGAGCACAGTCCAATTTGTGCTTGATCAACAACTTCTTCAAAAAGTCACCGGTTTCCGCAGTGTGCAACTGGTCGCTTGGTGGGAACTTGGTGTCGTAAGCGTCTTCCAACCCTTTGATCATGTCAATTCTCTTCCATGGCGTGGTGAAATCAAGGGTCATCTTCTTGCCGTCTGGACCGTCAGGGTGGTACTCCACCACGTAGCTGCCGGTGATGGCCTTCACCATGCCGGAAACCAATTCTTCTGTCATGTCCATCAAGTCGTAGCAGTCTGCATACGCCTGATAGAACTCACAGGTGGTGAACTCGGGGTTGTGCGTTTGATCAATGCCTTCATTTCTAAATTGTCTGCCAATCTCGTACACCCTGTCCAACCCGCCCACAACCAACTCTTTCAAGAACAACTCTGGGGCGATTCTCATGTACATTTGCATGTCCAAGTCGTTATGGTGTGTGATAAATGGCTTAGCAGTGGCACCCCCGGCAATGGTGTTCAAGATCGGGGTTTCCACCTCAATGAAATCTCTTTTGTTCAAAAAGTCTCTGATATAAGTGATGATCTTGGATCTTATCAAAAATTTCTGTCTAACGTCGTTGTTCATGATCAAGTCCAAGTATCTTTTTCTGTACCGGGCTTCTTGGTCTTTGAACCCATAATGTTCTGCTGGCAACATGTGCAAGCAAGGAGTCAACAAGGTAATCTTCTTGGCAAAGATCGACAACTCCCCTTCGCCGCCCTTTTTTGGCTGGGTTCTTCCTGGGTAACCGGTGACCCCAACAATGTCGCCTCTTCTCAAGATGTCGTGCATCTCTGCAAAGTCCCCATCGGCGTCCTGAGCCTGGGCCATGATCTGCATTTGCAACCCTCCACTTTGCAAAGTGTAGAATCTCAAGTTCTTTCCCGACTCTCTCTTGACCATGATTCTTCCGGACAACGACACAATCTTATCAGCAATGACCTCGCCCTTCTTCAAGTGACTGAACTCCCCAACAAAGGTCTTGACATCAATGGTGTTGTGGAACTTGTGGGGATACGGGTTGGGAGTCTTGGTGGTTCTCAACTCGTTCACCTGGATGGAACGCAACTCGTGGAACTGGTTTGGATTGAGGTCCTTGGTCTCGTCCTTCTTCTTGTTGTTCGCTCCAGCTGCCGGCTGCGGGTTCTTCTTGGCCTTTTCCGCCTTCTTGGCCTCTGTTTCTCTCTTCTTCTTTCTCTTCTTCAACTCGGTCTTGGACACTTGTTCGCCAGTGACGTCGTCCAAGTAGAGCTTTTGCACTTCTTCAGTGGCCTTTTCGACAGGAGCAGCAGACATTCTTATTCTTGCGGTGTGTTCTCTTCCCAAGCACTTGAACGGTTAGTCATTTTGGCCAAACTTTTTCAGTTTCAGTGCAACTTTTTCAGGGCCACCCGCCCCAGCCCGCGCCCCGCCGGGCAACTGCCCCGATTTCCAGGCCGCCTCAGAAAAATTTTCGATTCGCATCGACAAGAAGAAGAAGTAGAGAAGAAGAAGTAGTAGAGAAGATCAAGATGAGCGAGTATACCGCCCCCCAGACTACCAAAGTCCAGATAGAAAGCAGCGTGCTTTTGAAGATCGTCAAGCACTCCGCCAAATTCTTCCCAACCCCGGTGTCCGGGCCCTTGTTAGGCTTGGATGACGGGGAGGTGTTGAACGTTTCCCACGCGTTCCAGTTCCACACCGTGGGCGAGTCTACCGAGGGCTCTGCCTTCCGCTTCAAGCCGAACCAGAGATACGCCCAGGACTTGGCCGAGCAGTTGAAGCTTGCGGGCGACGCGGCCCTGTTTGTTGGCTGGTACCAATGCACCACCTCGTCCAACTTTTTCAACCACAACACCATTGACTCGTTCTCGTATCTCCAGTTGAACAACAACCCAAACGCCGTTTTGTTGATCCACGACGGGGCCAAGATGGCCCAGGGAGTGTTGTCCTTGAGAGCGTTCAGAATGAGTGATGGTTTCATGAAGGCTTTCATTGCCAACGGCAAGTCCAACAAGTTGACGAGACAGCTTTTACAGGAAAACGACTTGAATTTCTCGAATTTCATGGTGGAATTGCCAATAGAAATCCACAACTCCCAGTTGATCTCCCTTTACTTGAGCAACTTGAAACTCGAAATCAACAGTTTCCAACTAACTTCCACAAACGTCAACAACCTCAACCCCACTACCAGCTCTGCTGCTGAATTGGACCAGCAGAGCAATAAGCAGAACTTGCTTGCCAGCTTTGGCTCTTTGAACATGAGCTCCAAAGATGACGCTTCCTCCTTGCTCATCACCAAGTTGAACGAAAGCATTGACGGCATCAACCACGACTTGAACAACTTCAACTACTACTTGAGAATGTACGCAAGAGACATGGCCAAAGTGCAGCTGTGGAAACAGAAAACCAAGGCGTCCAACCCAGAAGCAGACTTGGAAAATGGCTGGAAATCTGTTTACAAGTTGCCAAGCGAGCCAAGCAGATACGACAACATGTTGTTGTCGGCCGGGGTCAGTGGGTTTTGTGACGATTTGGCGGTCTCTGGTGTCAGCGACTTGGTCAAGGCCTTTGCGATAAAGAATGGTCTCGACAACTAGAATCAAACTTGTCATATTATGCTAATTAGATAATCCAACCTTCTCTTTTCATCTGGGACTCCATCCAAAGATCATTTGGCAAGAACCGCAAGATACAATCCCACTCTCCCCTTTTCCCTTGGAATGTTCATATGTCCAGGAAATTGAACCACACATTCAACGCTTACAACTTTGTAGTACGCAATGTAGATAACCCGGGTTCCTCCGCACCCCGTGATGGATTTTCAAAAATCACAAACATCAACAAAAATACCAAAATTTGCCCTGGAGGAAACTGAAGAACTGGCTAGTTTGACAGATTAACTAAAGCCTTCATCCACATAATGTCACTGCTGAACATGGTAAGTCGGGCTTGTGCTCTTTTTCCACGCCAAATCTTCTCAAACTAACCTTTTCCAGGACCATTTGAAGAATCAGTCAATAGACAGACGGCGTGCTGCGCTTCAGGAGATTATACGGTCCAGAAGACGTAAATTTGCGTTGCTTTACTGTGTTTCCAACTTCCCATACATCCCGTTGAAGGACTCGGACCTCCCCAAGTTCTCGAACCAGCTCCAGGGGTTTTTGGAGGAGCACACGATCGAGAGACACTTGTCTTTGAAGAATGAGCAGCAAAAGAAAGCCGAGCAGCAGCAAAAGGAGCAAGAACAGAAACAGCAGCAGCGAGAGAAGGAGAAACAACAGCAGGAATCACAACTACAGAAAGAACAGCAACTAAAGAAGGAGCAAGAAGTCAAGAAGGAGCAGCTAGAGCAGACCAAACCAGAAATCACAGACTCAAAGAAAGCTTCTCCGATTGTGGCGCCTGTGGAAACAGGTACTTCCCTGGTGGGCGAGAAAACCTCCAGTACACCTATTCCTGCTGCGTCGAATCCTACAACAAAGCCGGACGTTTTTCAAAATGACACTAGTGTCCAAACCTCGTCTGCCAAAGACAAACCAATCCCTGAACAGCTCGCAAAACAGCAAGCTTTACTACAGCAGGATAGAAAAAGAAGAATCGATGAAATGCCCGAGGCCATCAGGACCGCTGAAAACGTGAAACGTGCTAGAAAATCCTCCAAGCCCATTCCAAACGAAGAGTCCTCATTTGAGCTTTCAAAGCTTTCTCAAGCATATTCTACCATCCTCAAGGAAAACCGTGGCTTTCATCAGGACGCTGCGTTGGAAAAAGACTCGCTGAAGAATATTTATATGTTGCTCAACGAAGGGGTGCCCACAAAGGTAAGCAAAACCATGCCCCTTTCAAAGCTTTTTTACTACTCAAGAAGTCTACAAATGGTGAACTTGTTGGCAAACGCACACAAGGTTTTGACCACAGATTTGTACGAAAATTCCTTTCTCGAAGGCAAAATCTCAGTGGTGCATTCGAGAATTGTTGAGCTTCAAAAGCAGGGCAAATGGTGTTTGAAACAACCAAGAAGATATTTCGATCCTTTTAAACAGCGGCCCCTCAAAGGCCCGGTATCGGTCCAGAACCACTGGGATAATCTTCTCAGCGAGGCTTGCTGGATGGCAACAGACTTTAAAGAAAGCCAAAAGTTTCAAATTGCAATTTGCCATTTTCTCGCAAACGCAGTGATGGATTACTTCAAGTATGGGAAAGAGAAAGTCTGCGTAAAGACTCGGCCGATTGTGTTTTTCAAAACTCTTGAAGAGGAACGAGAAGATTTGCTAAAACGAGAAGGCAAAGACGGTGGTGATGTTCATAACGATGATGATAATGATGATGATGGAATGGGTGGGGAGAATGATGGGTTTGAGGAATTCATCAGCAATGATATCTTAGGTATTGATAGTCCTACAGAGGAGGAGGTGGCGATTGAAGAGCCTCTGGGGATTGATCCATCGCTTATTACCAAGACAGAAAATGATGTTGAAAATAGTGTTGGTGTTGACGGTGATGTCAAAATGAGAAATAATGAAAATGGCGAGGGCAGTGATTCAAGTACCAAGGGGATTTTCGACCCGATGAGCATGTTAACCTTGATGACTCCAAGTTACGTTGGGGTGGAGGAAGAAGGTCCTAAGATTTTTAAATTGCATGTTTCCGAAGACAGCTTGACAGGGGTTACAAAGTCGATTATTGACAATATGGATGCCTACACCCCGTTTGATTCTTTGGTGGGGGCTGCCAGTAGCCCCTTGGTCTCGTCACCGTCGCTATTGGTGTCGCAGTCTTTGTCGCAATCGTCGTCGTCGTCGTCGTCGTCGTCACAGATCAACAACATTTACTCCAAGATTCCAGGCAGTGAATTTACAACAACGCCTATTGTACCAATATCCAAAATGCTCATTCCGTTTGAGGATGACCGAGGCTGGTACAAAGTCGTGCAGAAGCTCAAAAAGCAGGAAGTTGTTCTCGAGGACTATTCCAAGCCTTCGGGATCTGAGGGTCTCTTTGCCACCGGCAGTGCCTACCTCCGAAGGGCCAACAATATCCGGCCACCTGCACCTCCTTCGTTGAAATACTTGGACTATCGAACCCCAACCATCTGGCTTCCTGAAGACGATAACCATTTGATTGCCTATGCCAATCAGTTTTCATTCAACTGGAACATCATCTCTGTTCATTTGAGCGCAAGAAACACCAAAAGTTACACATCCAACATTGAAAGGCGCACCCCGTGGCAATGCTTTGAGCGGTACATCCAGTTGGCGGACAAGTTCCAGTTTACGGATTTGCGGGGGCCATATGCACAGGCGGCACAACACTGGTTGGAAGCAGCACACCAGGCTCAAACGTCTTCAAAGAGAAGAATCTTGCCATTGGGGGTAGGCAAAGAGTCCATTCAAAGAGGCCATCGGAAACTTCGGTGGGCCAGTATGTTTGAGGCAATGAAGAAGTGTATGAGAAAGCGGGAACTTACTCCACGGCCAAGCACCTCCAACACTTTTAAGAAGCTGATCAGCACCGAGGATAAATTTCAATTGTTGACTCCGGCCGAGTTGTCTGCTTTGAAGTATGATCGGGAGCGGGCGTCGCGTGCCTCGAGGGACATGTACATGCAACAGCAACAGCAACAGCAACAGCAGCAACAGCAACAGCAGCAGCAGCAACAGCAACAGCAACAACAACAACAGAACACGTCAAGAACTAACAGCGCCAAGTCTGCGTCTCCCGCTGTTGCTGCCGTTCCTGCTACTGCTTCTGTCAGTGATAAACAGAAGCAGGAACAAATGAAGGCACAACAAGTGACTGCTTTGGAAAGACAGAAACAGATCCAGCTTGAGGAACAAAAGAAGAGGCTTTTGCAGCAGCAGCAACTCCAACAAAGGGCACAACAACTTCAAATGCAGGCTCAGAAACAAGCCCAAGCCCAAGCACAGGGACAAGCACAGGGACCGAAAACCGAGGAACAGCAAAAGCAGCCGGTGAACAGGGCTAATGTAAGCGCCAGACAAGTGAGCGACATGCACTCGCAAGTGTCGGCGATCATCAACCAGTTGAAGTCTGCAAATCCAAACTGGACCAAGGAGGAAGTAACGCGGACTGCTGCTCGGCACATTGCAGCATTGAACAACCAGCTCAGGAATCAGAAACTAGCAGCGGCGGCGCAAAACCCGGTGGGCCAGGGCCAAAGTAAGTCAGCGGATATTGTCAAGCAGCAACCACAGCAGCAATTGCTTCCGAAGGCAAATGTGGCCCAGGCCCAGGCCCAGGCCCAGGGTCAAGGTCAAGGTCAACCTGCCCAGACAGGCAGATTGAACACACTGTCGTTGTCCCCGCAGCAGAGAAGTCAGATCATGTTGCAGATGTTCCAGAGACAGCAGCAACAGGGTGGACAGGGGAATAAAGGTCCTCCGGTGGCAGGGGTTGAGGTGAAATTGGAGCCACAGCTGCCCCCAGTGGTGGCAAAAAGTGATAGCAAAAAACCAGAGCAAGGCTCGACACAGAACTGAATCTTTTCGAGCGCAAGATGAGAGTGAGGACATCTGACATCGAAGTATATATTCTTTCATTAGAATCAAGTAAGCCCTTAGGATATGCTGTAATAAGCCCATGTATCCCGTAACGGTGAGTTTCTTCGTGAGGATGACAATATCTCAATGTGCTCCATCAATATGTCGAAGAGTGTGGCTGATCGCCCACGTTTCAATCAGCATGGGATGCTTGTACAGCGATGGATTTCATGCTGCTTGCTAATGTTGCCCATCTTTTCGAGCAATGATTTGCTCAGAAAGATGGGCTCAATAGATGGCGGATTTTAATTGATCAATAAATTGTGGATAAAAGCTCATCTTTCCTCGCTTCGCTCTTGAAGATTCGCTCAACTACGACCAGGCCTACAATCATCAAACTAAGACGAAAAGATGAGCGACAAGACAAACAAACGCTCATCTTTCCTCGCTTCGCTCTGAAAGATTCGCTCTGAAAGATTCGCTCTGAAAGATTCGAAAAATTTCCTAAATACACACCTAATCCTTCGGACCAATCATGTTTTCTGGAACAACCCACTTGTTGAACTCTTCCTCGGTCAAGACCCCCAATTCCAAGGCAGACTCTTTCAAGGTGATGCCCTTCTTGTGGGCGTTCTTGGCAACTTTGGAAGCCTTGTCGTAGCCAATGTATGGGTTCAAAGCGGTCACCAACATCAAGGACTCGTGCAACAACTTGTTGATCTTGTCCTCGTTGGCCTTGATACCTTCAACACAGTGGATTCTAAAAGACTTGGCGCCGTCGGCCAACAAGCCGATGGATTGCAACAAGTTGTAGATCATGACTGGTTTGAAAACATTCAATTCAAATTGACCCGAGGCGCCCGCGAAGGTGATGGTGGAGTGGTTCCCGAAAACCTGGGTGCACACCATGGTAAGGGCCTCGTTTTGAGTAGGGTTGACCTTGCCCGGCATGATGGAAGAGCCAGGCTCGTTTTCTGGCAAGCTCAATTCACCGTACCCGCATCTTGGGCCGGACCCCAAGTATCTAATGTCGTTTGCAATCTTGAAAAGAGAAACCGCAAGGGTGTTCAAGGCACCCGAGGCCTCGACAATGGCGTCGTGGGCAGCAAGGGCCTCAAACTTGTTTGGGGCAGTTTGAAACTCAATCCCGGTCAAGTTGGACACCTCGGTAGCAACATCCGTGTCCCAGCCCTTTTTGGTGTTCAAACCTGTGCCAACAGCCGTACCCCCCTGGGCCAAACATTTCAAGTGAGGCAAGGTGTCTTGAACTCTCTTGATCCCGTTGGTGACCTGTTGGGCGTACCCGGAGAATTCCTGGCCAAGTGTCAATGGGGTGGCATCTTGCAAATGGGTTCTGCCGATTTTCACAATGCTGGCAAACTCCTTGCTTTTAGCTTCCAATGCTTGTTTCAAGTTTTCCAACTCTGGGAGCAAAGTGTTGTGGATCTCAGTGACGGCGGCAATGTGCATCACGGTTGGGAAAGTGTCGTTTGACGATTGAGACTTGTTGACATCGTCGTTTGGGTGCACCGGTTTTTTCGAGCCCATTTCACCGCCCAACAACTCAATGGCCCTGTTGGAAATGACCTCGTTGGCGTTCATGTTGGACTGGGTGCCGCTTCCTGTTTGGAACACAACAAGCGGGAAATGGTCAATCAATTTGCCCTCAGACACCTCGGTGGCTGCTTGCTTGATGGCCTCGGCAACTTCCGGCTTGAGGGTGCCGTAGCGTTCGTTGATGATGGCCGCGGCCTTCTTCAAGACCCCAAACGACTTGATCACGGGAGGTGGCATTCTGGCGGTTGGCTGGCCAATGTCAAAGTTCTGCAACGATCTCTGGGTCTGGGCACCCCAGTATCTCGAGGTGTCGACCTCGATCTCGCCAAAGGCGTCTGTTTCGATTCTCTTGTTCATCACGAGTGCGGAGACGTGGAGTCTTCTCAATTGAGCAGGGGCAAAGGGCTTAGCGAGTCTTGCGTTTCTGAGCATTGTAACGGGTCAAGAAGGAGGAAAGAAAGATTGGTTTTTGGAGAGAAGGAGCAAAAAGGTTAAATTTGAGGGGGAAATTTCGAATTTCTGCTTCTATTATACAAAAGTGGGAGAAAAAAATACAGAATTTTGCCGGGGCCACCTTCGGAGAACGGGCTCCAATGAGACATCAGGCAGCCTGTCAGGGCCTGTCTATGGGCCTGTCTATGGCCCTGAGACTGGCCAGTTTCAGGGCAAGCCGACCTACGCTTCCTAGCCAGGTGCTTTATTACCTACTTTGATATATACAGTATTGTTGAGAAAGATGGCAGCCCTTGGATCTACTCAATGATTCTGGTGATCAAGCCAGTGCCCACGGTCTTGCCGCCTTCTCTGATGTTGAAACGCTGGCCGGCCTCCAACGGGGTTGGGTAGACCAACTCGCACTGCATCTCGATGTTGTCGCCAGGGAACACTTGCTGGGAGTGGTCCTCAACATTGTCTGGGAACGTCAAGGTGGTGGTGACGTTGCCGGTTCTGATGAAAATCTGGGGTCTGTAGTGCTCGCCAAATGGGGAGTGTCTGCCGCCTTCCTCCTTGGTCAAGATGTAGATCGAGGCCAAGAACTTGGTGTGGGCGGTGACAGAGCCGGTCTTGGCCAAAACCATGCCTCTTTTGATTTGCTCCTTCTTGATGCCTCTCAACAAAATCCCTGCATTGTCGCCCGCAGTGGCGGCATCCAACTCTTTTCTGAACATTTCAATCCCGGTAACAATGGTCTTCAACGGAGCCTTGTTGAACCCAACAATCTCAATTTCCTCGCCCTTCTTCAACGTACCACGCTCCACTCTCCCGGTGACAACCGTACCTCTACCAGAAATGGAGAACACGTCCTCAACCGGCATCAAAAATGGCTTCTCGGTCTCTCTTTTTGGGATCGGAATGTACTCGTCAATGGCATCAAGCAACTTCTTGATGGACTGCTCGCCAATTTCCGGCTTGGTACCTTCAAGCGCACACAAGGCAGAGCCCATAATCACCGGGGTGTTGTCGCCGTCAAACTTGTACTGGGTCAACAACTCTCTCATTTCCATCTCCACCAACTCCAACATTTCCGGGTCGTCAATGGTGTCCACTTTGTTCACGTAAACTACCAAGTGCTGCACCCCAACCTGTCTGGCCAAAAGCAAATGCTCTCTGGTTTGCGGCATTTGCCCGTCGGTGGCGGCAACAACGATGATACCCCCGTCCATTTGCGACGCACCTGTAATCATGTTCTTTATGTAATCCGCGTGGCCTGGGTTGTCGGAACTCGAGTAATGTCTCTTGTCGGTTTCGAACTCAACGTGGGCAGTGGAAATGGTGATCCCTCTGGCTTTTTCCTCTGGTGCCTTGTCGATGGACGAGTAGTCCAAGAAGTCTGCCTTCCCGCGCTCGGACAAGTACTTGGTGATGGCAGCAGTCAAGGTGGTTTTACCGTGATCAACATGGCCAATGGTCCCAATGTTCACATGGGGCTTTGTTCTGTCAAAGCTGGCAAATCTCTTGGCAACAATGGAAGGAGCACAGGCAAGCTTCCCAACTGCTCTCAAGGAGAACGTGGCAGTACGGATAGTTGACAACATTACTGATACTTTGTCGTGAACTCGTGGTCGTCGTCGTGGAGTGAAAAAAATTTTACAGGGAAATTCTGAAAATTTTGGAATTTCTGGAATTTTGGCGGCGCCACCCGGCGGTGGTTGGCTGTCCAATCAGAGCGTGAAGCTCGTCTTTCAGAGCGGATCTTTCAGAGCGAAGCGATGAAAGATGAGCTTGATGAAGCACGATACTACAGTATATTGATAAACAGTAGAAGCTTAGTAAAGCTCGATTCACAGCAAGCTTGATAAACAATGAAAGATAAGCTTAGTTAATCTTGATGACCACCTTCCCCTTGGCCTGGTGCCCCCCCAACCGCTCCACTGCCTTGTCAAAGTCCTCCATCGAGTAAACGCTGTCGATCCTCGGCTTGATCTTGCCCTCTTCGCAATACTTCAAGGCGTCATTCAAGATCGCAGTCGAGCCCGCGGCGTAGATCAGCTTCACTTGGAACCCGTAGTTGAACAACATGAACTTGCCCATGTTGACGGCCGACGACGCCACTACCTTGAGGAAACTCATCAATCCACCAGTGTAGTCAAGAACAGAGTCACCCGCAACCGTCAAGTAGTGCTTGTTCTCATTCAACTTGATGAACGACTTGTAATCCTGCAAGAACAGCTTGTCGCCAACACAGTCCAAGATCAAGTCAAACTTCTCGCCATTGAACTTCAGGGCAATTAGCTCTTTCACCGCCTCGGTGGTGGAAGCAACCTGGTCGTACAAGATGGCGTTGCCGTCGGGCAATGTCACGTCCTTGCTTTCGCTGTGCAACTTCTCAGTCTTGGAAGAGTGGATCGACACAACGTCGTGCACATGATGCACATTCACCAAGGCCTGCAACGTGTACGACCCGACAACAGTGCCGCCGCCAATCACCAACACCTTGCTGTCGCTTGTCATCTCCTGGGCGGTCAAGAAGTTGTCGGTGCACGTGTAGCACAAGGGCAACGCCGCAGCCTGGTCCATGGACACCGAGCAGTCCGGGGGGATTTTGGCAAGACGCCAGTCCTTGCAGCTGATGTTGATCATCTCGGCAACCCCGTGCTCAAAGAACACGAAGCTCTCTGTGAACCCAATGAGCCTGTCACCCTTGACAAACCCGTTGGCATTCGGACCGGCCTCGACTACAGTGCCGGACCATTCACGGCCGATCCCAAACTCGTGGTTCACCACGTTCAAGGTGTCAAGCATGTGGTAGATGATAAGGTCAACTGGATTAAGGGAGGCGTAATTGATCTTGACAAGCAACCGGTCCCCAGTGACGTCCCTCGAGATCGGAACAGACACGCGTTTGAAGCCGCCTTTGGAGGCTCTCGTGAATCGGATGGTCTCAATAGTGTCGGTCATTTTTCTCTTCTTCTTCTCTTGTTCTTCTCTTCTTCCCTTCTTCTTGTGCTTCAGGGGAGGATAAGAATAAAAAAAAAATAAGGATCTTTGCTTTTCCCTGAGAACATAATAAGCAGACATCGTACAATGTGGTAAATGTGGTAAATGGTAAAGTACATAAGGAAGAAGCAGACATCGTACAATATGGTAAGGTACAATGTGATAAGGTACATAATAGTGTTCGTAACGACGTTAGATTATAAGACAGGCTCAGGCAAACATGCCCTTGTTGAAGCCAACGATGCTGTGGCAGGTGATGTCCTGATCGCTCAACAACTCCTCCACCACCTGCTCGATCTGTCTGTTGTTCTTCAAGCAGCTGAATCTCTTGTGGACATTGCCGCACTTGTCGACAATGAACTTCTCAAAGTTCCACTTGATGAACTTGGTCCCTAGAAGCCCCTTTTTGTCGTTCTTGAGAAAGTTGTATATGGTGGACGTTTGCTTGCCATTCACCTTGACCTCAGTGAACACAGGGAACTTGATTTGGTATTTCTCAATGAGCTCTGCCACCGGGAGCTGGGGCTGCATCATCTCCTCCATGTTGTTATTCAAAACCATGGTGGAGTTGTTGGACCGCGTTCTCATGTGAAGCGTCGAGGCAATGCTGTTCGAGCGCTGTCTTTCCATGATGGTGTTGAGATCCGAAAGCGAAACGCTTCTTTTGTGAAGGGTGTTATTATTATTATTGGTGTGATTTTGTCCCGTCAGGAGCGCAGTGGAACCACCACTTGTTGGGGAAGCTGGTATTTTCTTGAGGTTGAACTGGTTGCACGGGAACCCAATCACCACCAAGCCGTCGTCCTTGTATTTCTCATACAAGTTGTTCAAGAACTTGAAGTTCTTTGCAGCGAGTTTGCCATAGAAGGAAATGTTGACAACAACCACCACTTTTTCATTGAGCTCGCTGAACTCAAAGTGGTTGCCGTAAATGTCCTCCAGCGATAGGTTGTAAAAGTCTGCGCCAATGGAGGTGGCTTGTTGCGCAGATACAGAAGGCATGATCCCGTTGGTCACCACATGGGTATAAACAGAGCTTCTATTGTTGTTATTTTTGTTGGAAAGCCTCTTTGGCTGGGTTGTGAACTTGCTAACCTGGCTCAATTGGAGCTTTTCCTCCGCTCGCATGTCAAGAGTGATTTCTGAGCGAAGCCTAGCTGATTGTGGCAGATTGAATGCGTTTGGATAGAATGAAGAGGTTGTTGAGGTGATACGATTCCCGCCCTTGGCACCTTTGACACTCAAAAGGTTTGGCTGCTGCTCCTCCTCCTCCTCCTCCTGGTCTGGAGTTATAACGTATGCTTCCTCTTCTTGCAAGCTAAAGTCCGCCAAACTGATCAACTTTCTTTTTCTTTCAACCTCCTCGTTATTGTTGAAGCTTTCGGCATCATCATCTTCTCGGGTGACAATCGAGATGGAGTCGTTGTAAATGCTCGATTGTCTTCTGGCCTTCTTGACAGCATTCATGACGTTTCTCTTTTTGAACGGGGTTTCTTCCACCTCCATTTCGGCTTCCATATCGAATTTGGAGTACATGCCAGAGGACGCATAGTTGTCGAGGATGTCTGAGATGTCGCTTTCCAAAACAGACTCCCGAACCTCTTGGTTGTTGTGTTCATCGGAGTCGAACAAAGGGGTGGTTGGGGTGGACAAGCCAGACTCAAACGAAAAGGACAGTTCCACAGCAGTGCCGGGAACCAGACCGGCCCCGTATTGAAGCCCACCGTTGGCAACACTCGAGCATCTTTTCAGCTGAGGTGGTGCTATTCTGTTTGTGACGTAGCTTCTGTTTGTGATCATGACGAGTTTGCAGTTTGACAGGACACTGTTGATGACAACTTTGAACGAAATATCAAGGATGAGGTAAATTGGATCAATTAATATACTTTTGAGCGAATGAATGAGTGAAATTCAGGATTTTCCGCTATCAATGAGTGGAAATTTTCAAGGGGGATTGGGTTCTCTGCGTTTTGGGGCGACGTGCCTTTTTTTTAAAAAATCTTTTTTTCGCGTCCAGCCAGGCGTTTTTAGGTCAAAGAGCTCAAGAGATTTGCTTCAAGAGGCGAGATTCTACTTGTGAAGATCTGGAGTGAGGGCGGATGGCTGATGGGTGGAGTTCTTTTGACACAATAGATTTAAATTGACAGTAGTCAATCGAAATTGATAACCAGAAAAGGATATGTCGCTCTCTATATAATCACAATTCTTTATACAGAAATCTGTTGAATCTATCCACCATTTGGGGGACGGGGGGGGGCGCCTTAGTCTCACTTCACTAGTCTAGTGCGTCCTCTCTTTCTCTTTCTCTGTTGCCCTTTTCTTTTTGGGGTGAAAGTGTGATTGTTTGGCTGCCACTAGTGCGTGTTCCTCTTTTGGTAGATCACAAAGGCTTGTTATGGTGCTGGAAGATTTAATATCCAATAAGGGGTGCTAGCCGAGGTATGAACAACGCACCCGCTATCTAGAGATGATATTCCAGAGCGCCAATTTGGCTGCAAGTGTTGGGCCGTCAGCTTGCTCAGCTTGCTGGAAGAACAACATCTCTCTGTGTATATGCTTTCCTCACTTTCTCTTTATCAGTGTGTGCTCGAGGAATGCTTTAAAGGGGAACAGAACCACACTAATGCAGAAGCTTATCATTTTTCTATTATCTCAGTTACGGGCCCACTAAAATAATCCAAACTCCACCTCGATAGACTCTAAGGAATGCCCAATTCTTATCGCTATTTGTCTGCTTTTTGCGTCTCAACGCAAGTGCAAACTCAATTTATACAACAGTTGGATAAACGTCAAGCCAGCATCTTTGGCCAGCGGGACTTGCGTTAGAAAACCACCATTTCCTAGTGTGACTACGACTTTTTACCCCCGTTTCAAATCCATTGAGTATACCACCTGATAATATGTCCTCTCGAGCAGCCTATCTATACTTTTAGCACGAAGCTGAAACACTCTCCACTAACGGCAGCACCAAAAAAAGGAATGAACCAAACAGGTGTCAAGCACATGATGTGATGAGATGAGATGAGGGTGTTTCTTTTTTGTGCCTGGATCATCCTCTACGTTTGCGTGTACATTTCGATGTAAGAGAACGTCTGATTTCATCGTTCTAGCATGGTGATAAAGTAGGCAAGGAATCGAAAGGTGTTCCTCACAGACTTGAGATTTCTATGAATTTTGGCTGTTGCAGATGAACACCTTAAACCTTGGCATTTGTGTGATGCACCTGTTAGTTGGTTAATACTGCAAAGTATTCTTCAAAGCATACGTTGTCAATATTGGAAACGAAATCACCAAGAACACGTACTGTGCAAGCAAGATGATGGCAATACAGTCCATCTGCACATGCTGGCCGTTTTCTGGGGTAAAGAACGCGGTGATGTAGATCTGGGTGGTCATGGACGGTAGCCCCCAGTTGATGATTGACAAGAAGCACGCCATATCATCGTCGAACCAGCCCATGTTTCTGAACTTTGTCATGAGGGCTTCGCCAACAATAGGCAAGATTGCCAACCTGACCAACGCCATGGCCAAGGAGATGATGACCAAGCCCTTTGTGATGCCCTTCACCTCCAACCTGCCCAAGGTGGCACCGAGCAACATCAACCCAAGCGGCACCTCGGAGTTGCCCACGTAGTTTGCAATGTCGATGACAAAATGTAGTGGCGGGTTGTTATCCGGGGCGTTTGGATAGTCCACATGTTTCTTGAACGGAACAAACAAAGCCTTTGTCCAGGGGATAAGGGCAATCACCAAGCCAACAAAGATGGCCACGGAGGCCGGGCGTTTGAAGTTTTCAAGGCTGAAAAGTAGAAACCGCTTGAGCCTTGACCGTAGAGTGTCTGGTTCTGCTTTATTATTACTCCTGGTGCGCACCAAGCTAACTTGATCCAAATAGTTGTTGTCCTCGCCAGCAACGTCGCCAGATTGCGCGGCCTCGCTGTATTCATGAATGACATCGTGCATCTTCTTCTCTTGCCCTCCTTTCGCGTTCTCTTCTGACTGGCCATCATCCTTGAAATCCATGCCTATCAAGCTGCTGAATCCCATGTTGAAAAACACAAACATCTCCGCAAACGAGAAGATTGCAACGTACGCCACGCCCTTGTCCTCCATGTCCTGGTCAAACACCATCAGGGGCATCCCCTGGATGAAGGCAATGGGCAAGTCCCCCATGTTGGGGAACAACGCTGCAGTGATCATTCCGTAAAAGAACTTTTTGGGCACAAACTTGGGCATGGACAAGTTAATGGCAAGGCCAAAGAGGCCACCGATGGCCATGACCAAGAAGCAGACAAAGGTCAACACCCCGATGGACTTCCCGTCGGTGTACAGGAGCCGCGAAACAATCTTGTTGAACAAAAGGGCCGGCAAGGCCACACTGACAATCAAGTCGGAAAGGTTCCTCAGGGTCTCCACCGTGAGCACGTTTTTCCGAGAAAGCACAAAGCCTGTGGCTATGATGAGGTATATCTTCAAGATGGGCTTGACAGAGCACCATATGGCGGAGCTCATCGAGAGCATTTTGTCTTATGGATGGCTGAATGGACTTTAAACAAGATGAAAATTGCAAAAGAGGAAAAAAATTGACAATCGACAACAGGCGATGAGCAGGCGATGAGCAGGCAGCCCATACAGCCCAAACAGCCTCTTGCTGAACTACGTGGGAACACTCAAAGAAGGCGACTCTTGGCGAGGGCCACTCCGGGGCCACTCCGAACACTCACTGGGACATAATTCCCAAAGGAGGAACTACGGTATGCACTCCAATGTCCCAGGCTTCCTGCCTGACCACACGCTGGGACCACACACTACGCTTGACACACTACACTTGACACGCTCAACTTGACATGCTGAGCTTGACACGCTGAGCTTGACACGCTCAACAGCTGTTGGTCTTAACGCCGGCCGCCGCACCCATCCGTGTAGCGTGGTGTGGCGTGGAGCAGAAAAAAAGCAGCTCGGACGTTTTTTTAAGAAAATGTTTTGATGTCGCCCCTTCTTTTGCACTCTCACCATCCCGTCATTGCAAACATGTATCCGGAGGACGTTGCCCACAGAGGCTTCAACAGGAAGTTCCCGGAAAACACGCTTCTTGCGTTTGCGCAAGCGAAGAATGCGGGCGCCACCGTGATCGAGCTCGATCTCCAGCTCACCAAGGACGGCGAGATTGTTGTTTCCCACGATCCGAGCACCAAGAGAGTTTTCAAAGCCGACCTCAACATCTACAAGTGCACGCTTGAGCAGTTGGCCAACTTGAAGACGGCCCAGGAGCCGCACGAGTCCATGCCGACCATCACCACACTTTTGAGATGGTTTGACCATGGCGGGGACAATGCCGGGTTGAAGCTCATGTTTGACATCAAGAGAAGCAACAAGTTGGAGATCTTGTCGGTTTTGCAAAAAGAGTTGATCAGATTAGGCACCGGCGACAGCGAGGAAGCACGATTGAACCACTGGAAGGGCAAGTTGATGATTGGGTTGTGGAACATTGACCAGTACAACCATATTCTTGAGCACGAGTTGTTTGTTGGGTTCGACAAGCTTGTCATCTCGCTTTCCACCGAGGTGGTCATGAAGATCTTGGAGTTCAGCGACAAGCAGCAAGAGGGCATGCGGATCACGGCAATCTCGTTGATCCAGGTTACGGCATGGGACAACAAGATCTTGGCGAACTTGGAATCAGACTTGAAAAGCTACGACAGCATTGACTTTGTTCACGAGAAAAAGAACAACCACTTGAGGTACATCATGTTGAAATACGTTGTCCCCAAGAAGATTGATCTCTATTTCTGGACCGTGAGCTTGGGGCCCGACTTGGACTATTTGTTGACTTTCCCCTTGGTGAAAGGGTTGGTGGGGGACAGCCCTGACTTGTTGGCCACAAAGCTCGAGCACATGAAGGAGCTTCCGGACTTGGACACCCCGCAGGAGAGATTCGACTACTTGAAGCAGGGCTTGCTCCGCTTGCGCCGCACTCTGCCACCGGTGTACACCACGGCTGGGTTTAGAAGACTGTTTTCCGTTAACTTTTTCAAATTTGTGCTCTTCTTGGTGCGTTGTGGCATGCTCCAGTCCAACCTTTTTGGGTACTTTAACGTGGGCATGTGGTGCAAGAACGTCTGCAGCTGGCTAGGATTTGTTTGACTACATCCTTACTACATATATAACTCCTGACTACTTACTCACCTTGTAATTCATTCATTTGGAAATGCCCCCCCAGTAAAAATGCCATTTGAAAAAAAAATTTGAACCGTTTGGACAATTCCTGCTGACCAATCAAGCCAAGCAACCATGTCTGAGATATACTTTGCTGAGGAGACCATCAACAGGGTCTCGTTCCTCCGGAGCGACCCCGAGTTTGTTATCGAGGCGATCGACAGCCCATACACCCAGGTGTTGTTCATCAAGAACGGATACCCCCTTGTGGAGCCGCTAGCCGAGAAACCCCACACCGTGAAGCTTTTGCGGTTCAAGATCTCCAACAGCACGCCGCTTCACAACCAGATGAAGCAGTGGGCATTGGCAAACAGGGCAAAGGACCTCAAGACGCGGGATTTCCCCAACATTGTGTTTCTAGGGTTGGCCCCACCCGCGGCAACAACGCCAGCAGAGGAGATATTCCACTTCAAGCAGGGCAAGTACTCCGGGGTCCCCATGTTCATGTACGACTTGTCCGACAGCGGCAAGCTGTTTGCCAACGAAGGGTCGGTGTCGCTATTGCAAGCGGCAACGCTGCTTGATGTTCTCACCACCAGAGACCAAATCTTCAAACTTTCCAACCTGGAAAGCTCGCTTTTCAGCTACGGCAAGATGTTTGTCGACTGGCTCAGCAAGCAGAATTTCTGCCCACAATGCGGGTCGCCTGTGGTGAAGATCAACGCCGGCACCAAACTCTTGTGCACCGCTCCTGAAACGGGCAAAACAAGAACCACTCGTCTGGGCAAGCAAGTGGCTCTTTTCAGCTGCGAGTCCAAGAACCAGTCTGTGAACAACATCCAGTTCCCGCGGACCGACCCGGTGTGCATCATTGCCGTGGTCAACATGAAGCACAAGAAGATTCTTCTTGGCAGCGGGTTGCGCCATCCAAACCCAAAATTCTTCTCTTGTGTTGCAGGGTTCATGGAGCCCGGCGAGTCGATCGAGGCTTGCTGCATCAGAGAGGTCTGGGAGGAAACCGGAGTGAAGTGCTCGAGCGTCATTCTCGAAAACTCCCAGCCTTGGCCGTTCCCAATGAACTTGATGATTGGATGCATCGGCACCGTGGAGTTCAACGGCGCAGACGAGGTCATCGACTTGGGAAACGACCCCGAGTTGAGAGATGCCAGGTGGTTTGACTTTGACGAGGTGCGGCAGTTGATGAGGGATCCAATGAATGAACTGAACAGTGTGGTGTTGCCCCCAAAGGCTGCGATTGCGCATAATTTGATTGGCACGGTGATTGATAATAAGTTGTCGAAGCTCTAACTCTTTCTGAGAATCTTTCGGATAATCTTTCTGAGCGGAGCGAAGAAAGATTATCAGAAAGATCATAACAAAGGTCATAACACAGAAGAATCATAACACAACTATTCATCTCAGATGATCTTTCGTCGCTCTACTTAAAAAGACCATCTCAGAAATGAATGATGATTGAACGCAGTATGAACACTCCCACCCCTGTAAGCAAACGTAGTGTACTCCAGGCTTTGCCATGCCTAGCCCTCGCCCACTGTCTCGCTTCGCTTGCCAGTGGCCTCGACAGTGGCCTCGACAGTGGTCCCACGTGACCCTGCCACGTATCGCGAAATGAAAAATCAAATTTTCCAAAATTCAAAAAACTCCTTCTTCTCTTTATCAACAACAAAGAACCCAACCTTCTTGAAACCCCCTACTACGCATCACAATGGCTATTCTAACATCCTCTATTGTCAACAATGGACCGGTGTCTATCTTCGCCTACTGCTTGTCCTCGATCTTGATGACATGCACCAACAAGTATGTTGTTTCTGGGAATCCTGACTTCAACTTGAACTTCTTGTTGTTGGCAGTGCAGTCGATCGTGTGTATCATCACTTTGTACGTCTTGAAAGCCTTGGGCATCGCCAACTTCAGAAAAGTCACAAAAGAAGAGGCCAAGTACTGGTCGCCAATTGCCTTTTTGCTTGTTGCAATGATCTACACCTCGTCAAAGTCGTTGCAGTACTTGGCCATTCCTATTTACACCATCTTCAAAAACTTGACCATCATCTTGATTGCGTACGGCGAGGTCTTGTGGTTTGGTGGCAAAGTCACGCCAATGGCCTTGTCCTCCTTTTGCTTGATGGTGCTTTCCTCGGTGACTGCTGCCATTGGTGACGACAAGAAGGCCCCTGCTGACTCTGACCAAATGAGTTTCATGGGCTTGAACATGGGCTATCTTTGGATGTTCATGAACTGTTTTGCTTCTGCTTCTTTTGTCTTGTACATGAGAGTCAGAATCAAGAAGACCCAGTTCAAGGACTTTGACACTATGTTCTTCAACAACTTGTTGTCCATTCCAATCTTGCTTCTTTCCACCTTGATTTTGGAAGACTGGTCTCCTGCAAACATTGCCAGAAATTTCCCTCCAGAAACCGCCAACTTGGTCATCTTCTTGATGATCTTCTCCGGGGCCTCTTCCGTTGGTATCTCTTACTGTTCAGGCTGGTGTATCAGAGTCACCTCGTCCACAACTTACTCCATGGTGGGTGCCTTGAACAAGTTGCCTGTTGCATTGTCTGGGTTGATATTCTTTGATGCTTCCGTCAACTTCTTGTCGGTCTCTTCCATCTTCATTGGCTTCTCAGCAGGGTTGGTCTACGCCGTTGCCAAAAAGAAGCAAAAGGAGGATGAAGCTAAACAGCAACAACAAACTGCCTTGCCTTTGGCCAAGGTTTAAATCTCGCTTCTTTGCTCATTCCCACGAACTCTAAAAAACTGTCTACAGCACCCGAATGCCCCCACTGCTGTTTGCCCCCTCATGATTAATCTTTAGATTCAAAGTATAATTGTATATTATATTGTTTACTTCATAGTATAAACTCATCGTAAATTGAAAATTGAAAAAAAAAAAAAAAAAGTGACTCAGAATATTTTACGGCCTTCTCGAGGAAGCAGGAAGCATCTGAGATCTACGAGGACCATTTGAGTGAAAATGTTGCAAGGACGCTTCTGTTCGGGCACTCGCTTCCCCGCCTTGGGGCCCAGCATTCGGAAACTTTCCTCAAGCGCCCTTTCCTGGAACGCCCAGGTCCTTTCTGGGAAGCGGTTGGCCAGCAAGTTCAAGGCCATTTCTCTTGAAGAAATCACCAAGATCCAACAAGTCAACCCTCATTTCAATCCAAAGTTGTCGATCATCCAGGTTGGCGACCGTCCAGACAGCTCCACGTATGTACGAATGAAGCTCAAGTCTGCTGCAGAGTCGAGAATCGACTCCAAGTTGATCAAGTTGCCCGAGGACATTGAAGAAAACGACTTGTTGTTCATGATCAACCAGTTGAACAAGGATGACTCCGTCCATGGTATTCTTGTGCAGCTCCCGTTGCCCCCGCATCTTGACGAAACTAAAGTCACCAACTCGGTAGTGTACACTAAGGACGTTGACGGCTTTGGCCGGTACAACGTCGGGGAGCTTTCCAAACGAGGCGGCAAGCCAACGTTCATTCCTTGCACCCCCAGTGGGATCATCGAGCTTTTGCAGTCCAGCGGTCAGCCCATCTCGGGGAAAACCGCGGTCGTCATTGGGAGATCTGATATCGTGGGGGTGCCGGTGGCTTCTTTGTTGAACAAGTTGAATGCAACCGTTACAATTTGTCATTCCAAGACTGCAAACATCCCCGAGATTGTTAAACAGGCTGACATTGTTGTTGCTGCCTTGGGGTCGCCCAACTTTGTCAAGGCTGAGTGGTTGAAACCGGGGGCTATGGTCGTTGACGTGGGCATCAATTACATCTCCGACCTGACGAAAAAGTCTGGCCAGAGATTAGTGGGCGATGTGGACTACGCTGCCTGCTCCAAAGTTGCAGGCGTGATCACTCCTGTTCCGGGCGGAGTTGGCCCCATGACCATCACCATGCTCATCCGTAATGTCTTGCAAAGCGCCAAGTATCATGAGTTGCAGAAATTCCATCCTGTGAAGCTCACTGCCTTGCCGTTGCAGCATGCCTCCTCCGTCGTTCCCAACGACATTGCCATCTCCCGAGCCCACCATCCTAGAAAAGTTTCTGAGATTGCTAAAGAGTTGGGGTTGAACGAGGGGGAATTTGAACAATACGGGTCGCCGTACAAGGGCAAAGTCCCGTTGGACGCTTACGACAGATTGAAAGACGAACGAGACAATGGCCACTACGTGTTGGTTGCTGGAATCACCCCCACCCCCTTGGGCGAGGGGAAATCCACCACCACCCTTGGGCTTGTTCAGGCCTTGGGGGCCCATTTGAATAAACCAGCAATCGCCAATGTGCGACAACCATCCATGGGGCCTACATTCGGGGTCAAAGGTGGTGCCGCTGGCGGCGGATACTCGCAAGTGGTCCCCATGGACGAATTCAATATGCATTTGACGGGGGACATCCACGCTATTGGGGCGGCCAACAACTTGTTGGCGGCTGCGGTTGACACTCGATACTTTCATGAAACAACTCAAAAGAACGACAAGGTGTTTTTCAACAGATTGGTCCCCAAGAAAAAGAACGGCAAAAGAGTGTTTACAAAGACCATGTTGGCGAGATTGCAAAAATTGGGCATTAGCAAAACCACCAACCCTGATGACCTCACTGCTGAGCAAATTTCCAAGTTTGCAAGATTGAACATCAATCCGAACACCATCTCCATCAAGAGAGTTGTCGATGTGAATGACAGATTTCTCAGAGAGATCACCATTGGTCAAGCGCCTACGGAAAAGGGCATCACAAGAAAGACGGGGTTCGACATCACGGTGGCCTCGGAGTTGATGGCCATCTTGGCGTTATCCAACGATCTAATTGATTTGAGAAAACGCGTTGGCAAGATTGTTGTTGCATTGGCAAAAGACACGAATGAGCCAATAACCTGCGATGACATTGGGTGTTCCGGTGCCATTACGGCTCTTTTGAAAGACGCAATCAAGCCTACCATCATGCAGACCTTGGAAGGTCAGCCGGTGTTTGTTCACGCCGGTCCTTTTGCAAACATTTCCATTGGCGCGTCGTCTGTCATTGCTGACAAGTTGGCCTTGAAGTTGTTGGGCACCCCAAAACGGGTTGATGTTATTGAAAAAGAGTTGGCCACTTTGTTGGAAGGTAGTAGCAGCAACAGCAGTGCCAGCGCCGCTGGCGCTGGTAAAGTCAATTTAAAGGACTATGTTTCGGAAAAAGGTTACGTTGTCACGGAAGCTGGGTTCGATTTCACAATGGGAGGAGAGCGATTTTTCAACATCAAGTGCAGGCTGTCGGGGTTGCGGCCAGATGCCGTGGTGATTGTTGCAACCACCAGAGCATTGAAGTTGCACGGTGGTGGGCCCGACGTGAAACCCGGCCAGCAGTTGCCGGCCGAGTATCAAACCGAGCAGTTGGGCTTGGTGGCCAAAGGGTGTGAGAACTTGGCAAAGCAAATTGCCAATGCAAAGTCGTTTGGAAGTCCAGTGATTGTTGCAATCAATCAGTTCAGCACCGACAGTGCAAAAGAGCTTGCGTTGATCAAAGAGAAGTCACTACAGGCAGGAGCTGCCGACGCAGTGGATTCAAACCATTGGCAAGAAGGTGGGAAAGGTGCAATCAAGCTTGCCCAGTCAGTTGTGAGCATTATCGAGCAAGGAGAACCCGGGCTGATCAACTTCCTGTACGATGATGCAGACCCCTCGATTGAGTCCAAGTTGACGCAGATTGCCACAAAGATGTACGGTGCCGATGGCATTGAGTTGTCCGAGTTGCCCAGGCTGCAGATTGCGCAGTTTGAGGCCAACGGATTCAACAAGTTGCCTGTTTGCATTGCCAAGACCCAGTACTCGTTGTCGCACGACCCAAGCTTGAAGGGGGTCCCCACCGGTTTTAAGATCCCCATCAGGGACATCAGGGCGAGCGTCGGGGCTGGGTACTTGTACGCGTTGGCCGGCAAGATCATGACGATTCCTGGGTTGCCGACCCATTCCGGGTTCATGAATGTGGAGGTGGATGAGGAAACAGGGGAGATTGAGGGGTTGTTCTAACTTCGTAGCCTTGCGATCGAATTCTATTCAGATTACTGTCAAAAAGTATATCACTATTTAGACTTGTTTCAATACCATTACGGAACGGACTACTTTAAACACCATCATTGCTGCTTCACTGTCTACTTTTCTGCATTAAAATGACGTTGAGTTATGTTCAGGGGAGGTGACTTTAACTTCAATTTTGCCTGCTTAGATTCACTGGCTCAAAATATCATTTCTCGTGCCCTTCCTTCTTTTCACCACTCAAAGTTATTGCACTACAATGGAAACTCCCAACAGGCAAGACGCTAATGATGCCAACAAGGGCTCCAACGGGTGCTCCAACGGGGGTCTCGATCACATGCCCCTTTTTGAGGCGCCAATAGGTAGAATCGAAGAGTTGAGTTCCTATGGGCGGGTAGGCTCCCACTTGGCGGCGCAGGTTAGACAGGCATTGCGTATAAAGTGGAAAGCAAGCGGGTTCTCCACCATTGGAGAGAGAGAGCAGAATTGAGTTCTGGAGTTATTTTATTCACAACTTGTCAGAATGACGCATTGAGGAGGTGAGGGATGGAGATTTCAGGAAGGACATCGAAGAAGTAGCAAGGAGGTTTGATGAAGATGTGGTTAATGGTGAGGTGCTCGATTTGATACTCGAGGAATTGGCAGATCCACTCGACCCAATCTCCTTGGAGCTTGAGCGAGTCTTGAAAAATGCGCCATGCACAGAGAGCACAATCTTGGTACTATAAGTAGCAGCCTTGATAGCAAAAAGCAGCACTGTGCATAGGGGGTGAGGGAACACGGATAGTAAAGCATTTCGTAGCAGCAGATAGGGCAGCATCATTGACACCTCTGGAACTGGCAGTTTTGCTTAAGGAATTACCAGATTTGCTAAAAGCCCTGGCAGAAGCGGCCGCGACTATACCAGTCGAAGGAACAACAGCAAACTGACCAGGGCCTTGATTTAACTATGCTTATTGTCTGCTGTACTTTTGTAGGATCTTTTTGAGCGAACTCTACTTTAAAATGGTATCCTCTCGCGCAAAGGTAGTAGCATATAAATTGAGTTATGAGAGCTGATCTTCTCATTTGGGGTAGTTGTGCTATATATTTTGTATATGATAATGTGTAAAAAGAATCTATGATTTGTTATTCTCCTTAGGTGCTCAAACATGTCAGGCTTGGGGATGCCAGGTTGATGTGCTTTATGAATTGAAACTAACAGGACTCGATTGAAGTAGAATGAAAGTTGGACCGTTCACAGGATATCCGCTGCATTCCCGCCATTACCCAGGAAAAAGCGATGATCTTGAAAAAAAAAAAAAAAAATAAAATATCACAAAGAAGTAATGAATGATAGTGTGAAGAGATAAAAATGCCAGACGACGATGACGCATACTACGATCTGCTAGAAGCCCAGCGGCTGGGGTTCGAGGCGATGTTCGGGTCCTTGGAAAGCATGGGGTTTCAGGATAAGACGAAGGATGTGGAGAGCAGCGGGAGTGAGAGTAGCAGTGAGGACACTTCAGGCTCGTCGGACGAAGAGTTCAAAGGGTTCAGCGAGGAAGAGGAAGAGGAAGGGGAGGAGGAGGAGGAGGAGAAACCCGTGGTGGTCAAGTTTGTTGAGACGCTCGCTGAAGAAGGAAGCAAGAAGTTCAAAATGAGCAGGAAGGGGAAGATCCCTTCGCTCCAGAGCATTGAGCTCAAGCAGGAGCTCCAACAACTAGAGGCCGAGGCGGAGCTCTTGCAGAACCGCTCTTCGAAGGAGGACATGGAGAACATGCAGAACGACCTCGAGCTCCAGCGGTTGCTTGCAGAGTCGCACTTTCTTGCAAACGCCCCCAGCTCGTCCATGCACTCCGGGGCCGAGATCACGCTTAACACCATCAACGAGGACCCCATTGGGAAAGTGAAGGCAAAGACCGTCGCGCAGCGGCTCCGGACCTTGAGCGAGGCGAATGCAACGTCGCGACTGCAGCACCACAAGCTCGAGAAGATGCCCATGGGGATGCGCAAGGGCATGTTGAAGAAGGAGATCTCAAGGGTGAGGAAGTTCGAACAGGAGGCCAAGAACAGCGGCACGGTGTTGTCGAAAGTCGGCAAGTACGAGTTGCGAGATTTGAACATGAGCAGGCCAAACAAGGTCGGGTTCAAGAGCGATCTCATTGGCAAGCACGTTCTTGGGAAGAAGCAGTTGCAACTGAAGAAAAAGACCCCCTTCAAGGAAAGAGGGTTGCAGATACAGTCGATTGGTAAGAACACCATACATGGGTTGCAGGTGAGCAAGAACGATATCAAGAAAGTTGTTGGGAGGGGCTTCCGCGGTAAGCGAAGTAGCGGGAGACGTTGAATGCTATTTACAAGTTCATAGATTAATAAAAAAAAAGCTTGATTCTGTGTAATTACATTGACTACTTCTTCTTGGCATCCAACACTTCATCATCGTCATCATCGGTGTCTGTGTCAATGTCCGACCAGTCATCGTCGTCGTCGTCCTCGTCAAAGCCTAAACCAGAAGCTTGAACTAATTCCTCTTCATCTTCACTATCAAAGTACTCATCACCACCATGGCTGATTGCTTGTGCTTTTTCGTCATCGCCCTCCTTGACCTCAGAAACTTTGGGCTCGACTTTCTCCTCAGGGGTTTTCACGTTCATCACGATTGGAATATCAAGATCAACCCCAAAATAGGAGTTGCTCTTGAGATACACTCTGAACTCGTAGTTGCCATCCTTAGGCGGGGCAGGCTGGGTCAATGGGATTTTAATGGTGCTGACAACAAGATCTTGGCCCTTTTTCTTTGTAAGATTCTCTTTGAACTGCTCTTCTGACAATTGCAAATTGGACAAGTCCAACTTGGAAATTGTCTCTGGTTGTTCAATCAACTTGCCGTCTTTCTGAATAGCCACCAACGATATCCACAGTGTTTCCACATTAGTAGGGAAGTAAGGCGCATAAGCACTTGGTAGCAGTGGTTGCCGTTCAACAATGTCGAACGGGTTTATGAGATCTTTAATGGTTTGCTCTTCTTTGAGCTTGTCAGCAGGCACAGACTTCTTGGTGATCACCCCGTGATGTTTGGCGGACTTGACCAACACTTTGACAACAATGTGGGCAATTGACCCGGGTGGGATCACCCCATCATCTTCGCCTGGGACTGCGAATTTGGCTTCAAGTAGTTTTATAATGGGAATACCGGAGGCAATTTCAATGGTGTGTTTCAAAATTTTGGAATCTTTAATGCCCAATATTTTTTTTTGCTCCTCTTCTTTCAAAGTCAACAACTTACCCAAAGTGGTGACTTCATTTTGCAGTTTGACTTTGTAAACATCAACGTTGGGCAATTGCAATAGTTGCTGATGATGGGTGCCTTCAAAGGGCACTGCTTGAACAATGCATTTCAAAGTTTCAATAGCGGTCAAGGAAATCTCAGTGACCCTGAAACACGCTGCAATGTCAAGCAAACCTTCAAGCAAAATTGGTGCTTGAGAAACCAAAAACAACTTGTCAGCTTCATTTGCAACCGGAATACGATTGCCATGGGCAATGAACAACTTGACAATGTCGTCAGTCGACAATTTGGGCAATTTATCCCTAATCTCCTCAGCCTCGCTGATCCAACCCAACAACACAATTGGGGTCATCAAGACTGTTGGTTGATGATTCAAGATTTTTTCAACAAACATGGTGGAAGTTTCTGTTCTGATGCCCTTTTTGGTGAAGGACTTGACGTTGTTCCACCAATAGCTAACAATCACGGGCAACAAGATGGCAATGACCACCACGTAAACCACCACCAATGTTGCACCTTGGCCGTCCACCAAAAACTTTGGCAAGGCGATTCCCTGGGTGATGGCCTGGGGCCCGTCGGGATGGCCGTACTTGAGAAAGTTTTCCTTGGTGGTTTCATCAGTCAAGGACTTGTAGGCCTTGTTGATCAAGACAAAGGTCTCCTCTGCTTTGAGCTTGTCCTCCTCGCTCAAGCCGGACGCAATCTTGTCAGGGTGGAACTTGACAGACAACTTTCTGTACACGGACTTGATTTCCTTTTCAGTGGCGCCGGAGGAAATGCTCAAGATCTCAAACGGATCAAACAAGATGGCACTGCTTTGAATCTCTCTGGTGGAGACATACTTGTACATCCAGATCAAAACGGCCCAGCCAATGGCCAAGAACAACGTCTTCAAAGTGAAGAGCTTGCTCTTCTTGGACTTTTTGCGGAAGCTCTCGAGGTCCTTGTGATTGAAAGGCTTGAAGGCAGCCAAAGACGCTGGCCCCATGGCGCCGTTGGCCTTTTCGCTGCTGGCCTCGTTTGCAAACACGCCTGCCACGGCGGAGACCGTTGTCGGGATCACCAAGACAGAGACAAGAGTCATGGCGAAATAGGGCCATGTCTCCGAGTTCTCGTCGTAGTTGTACTTGGCGTTACTCATTTTGGATATCTATTCTACTCTTCTTCCAGAGCTTGTTGAAAGAGGATTTGGGTGAGCTTATTTTTTTTTTTCAGAATGCCGTTAACACGTAGAAACGGTCCTGGTTGGGAGCGCGGGCGAGTGCCAAAGGGTTTTGTTTACGTTGATTCTGCCACGCCAGGAAGCAACACAGCGAGAGCAGCTGAAGACAACGACAATGGCAGCGAAGAAGAAGAGCAACAGGGTAAAGAAGGGCGAGGGATCGCCGACTAAGGACGGTGCTGCTGACGATAGCGTGGAGGTGGAAGAACCGTTGATCTACGTGAAGCCCAACCCGAATGTTAGGAACATTGACAAGGCGAATTTGCAGGAGCGCAAGGCCTCGGGGATATACTCGCAGCTATCGCAGGACCAGATCGGGGTGTTGAGGGACGCGTTCTCCTTGATTGACGGCGACAACGACGGGATCATCTCGGACGAGGACCTTGTGCAGGCGTACAAGATGATCAACAAGGAGTCGACCCCCGCGCAACGAGAGGCAATGTTTGCGGCGGTGCAGAGCCCGCTAGCGTTCGGGGGCTTTTTGAGCAGCTTGGCGGGGAAGTTGGGGGAGTTGTCGAACAAGGACGAGCTCGAGGCTGCGTTCCAGGTGTTTGCAACCAGCGCGGCGGCGGGCGCAGCAAATGATGATGGCGGCAAGAAAGACGAGCTCAAGTGCAGTGTTGCCGAGTTGAAGGAGTACTTGGGGTCTGCGGGGATGAGCGAGGAGGAGATTAATTTGTCGTTGAGAAGTTTTGTAAAGACGGAGATGAATGGGAATGATGTGTTTTTGGCCGAGCGGTTTATCAATACGGTTCGGGATGATTGAGCAACTACATTTCCAAGTCAACGTCTATAGTATAAAGTTTTATTGTTCCTTGTGAACTATTACATGCCTGTTGTAGTCGTATTGGGTCTTGAACCGCCGGGCGCAGCTGGGAAACGAGCAAGCAATGTTCTTGTTTTCCCTGGTGCCCATGCTGCCCAACAACTCGATGGCAGAGTGACCCTTTGCGCTCAACATCGAGCCCACAGTTTTTTTGGAGCGCTTCCTTGTGGAGCTTGGAGCCGTGCAGACCTTTGGAGGTGTTATTAAAGAGGGCGACGGTTCTAATTCCTCGCCGTCACTGTTGGTCAAATTATCAGGCACTGGAGCATCTGGATGCTGTTTGGAATGGTGGTCCGCCAACATCTTCTTCTTTTGGAACGTTGTCGGGCAGCACTGGCACTTCCATATCTTGATGATGCTGGCGCTGTCGTGGACCATCATGTGCATCCTGAGCCCTTCCTGCTCCGAGCACATCTTGCCGCAAATGGCACACCTCACCTTGGGGTGGTCGGCCTTGATGTGGAGCTGCAAGGCGCTCCAGGTCTTGAACATCTTCAAGCACAGCGAGACGGTGCAGTGATAGGCCGGCTCGAGCCCGTGCGCGCGCTCGCGGTGGTTTGCCAACCTGTACGGTCTGGCAAACACCTTGCCGCAGTCGGCACACCGGAGCTTGTCGGGCCCGTCAGCGTGGGCCCGCCGCACGTGGTTCTTCAAGACCTGGTTCTTGTAAAAGGCCTCGTTGCACTGGTCGCACTTGAAGAGCTTGAAGTGGGTCTTCTCGTGGTTCCTCAAGTGCTGGGCCGTGGTCATCTTTTTCCCACAAAGGGCGCACTCAAACGGCCGGTCCTCGAGCGCCCGGTGCGAGAGAATGTGCACGTTCAAATGGGACTTTCTGAGAAACGACTTGTCGCAGCCCAGGTGGGTGCACTGGAACGGCCGGATGTTCATGTGGGAGTTGAGGTGCTGGATGAGAAGCGATCGCTTCTTGTAGGTTTTGGTGCACATGTGGCACGCATGGAAGCCGCCCGAGCTGGAAATGGAGCTCCTAGAGCTTCCGGGGGAGGCGGAGAACACGGAGGAAGACTCTGATGCGGTTTCCCACGCGGGTTCCTGTGGTTTGTCCATGCTTGTTATCTGAGATCATCTCCGATGATGATGTCTGATGAAATTTTTCCGCCTGCCTTTTTCAGGACTTCATGATGTCGGGTAACGCTGGAAGACTTTTTTTTTTTCTTTCTAAATTCGCTTTCCCGCTTGACAAATTTTCTCTTGACAAGGCAGCAGAAAAGTGATAGTAAAGAATCTCTGATAATGTCGGACACTGAGGAAAACTACGGGGCTGGGGACGGTGGGGACTACGAGGGGGAGGATTTCCCAGAGACAGCGGAGCAGATGGACGACGGGGACTTCACAAGCGACGTGTCGCAGCGCAAGAAGAGCTTGAAGGACTTGGCAATCCCCAAGGACAAGCGCATCACCACGCCGTACATGACCAAGTACGAGCGGGCGAGAATCTTGGGTACCCGGGCGTTGCAGATCTCGTTGAACTCGCCGGTGTTGGTGGACATTGAGGGGGAAACCGACCCTTTGCAGATTGCAATGAAGGAGTTGTCCCAGAGAAAGATCCCCTTGGTGATCAGACGGTATTTGCCAGACGGGAGCTACGAAGACTGGGGTTGTGACGAGTTGATTGTGGATCGGTTTTAAACGAGAATCTAGTACGTTTATAATTCATTTGAAATGTAAGATACAGTGAACTTTTTATGACGTGAATAAATTACTATTAGCATGAAAGTGTATATTAAAGCTCCTCGGCAAACGGCAAAACGGAAGTTTCGCCAATGGCAACGTAGGAGAATTTGCCCAAGGAGAACTTGCCAACCTTGTTGAAGGAGATTTCCGGGTTTATTAAAGAGTGTTCGGCCTCAACAGCAGCAAATGTGTTGGCCAAGGCAGAATATTCCAAAGCAAGACTGGCCCCGCCTTTCAAAGTGGTGGTGACGTTCTTGATAAGAGCAGCAACCTCGACTGGTGATTCGTTGGAAGCAAGAACCGTGAACAACCCAGTGTCCTTGTATTTGAAAAGAGTTGCCTTGGCGGTGGTGGTGTGGTTCAAAAAAGTGGCAACCGTTTCATATGAAGCGTAATCCTCTGGCTTGACGGCCACACCAATGGCAGCGGCGTTGCCCACAGCGCTTCTGACTCTTGTTTCGGCAGAGTGGGTGGAAACGGCGTCGGTTACAGCCGGGCTGCCAGCCTCCAAAGAGGCAAACGATGATTCGCCAACAAACTTGGCAAGATCAGCTTCTTCAACTCCTTCGCCAACAATTTCAATGCTGGACCCGGTCAAGGCCTTGTGGGCAAAATGCTTAACGTCGTCAACAGAGATCTTGGTCACCCCGTCATAGTACAATGGCAAGGCCAAGCCGTTCTTGAACACTGCCGCGTGCAAGGCCTCAATGGCCAAAAGCTCTGGGTTGGAGTTTGCCACAGCAGAGTCGTGCTTTGCCGCAGGTAACACAAACTCGTCAAACTCGTGCTGCTTGTACTGGGTTTCTGTAACCACGTTGGCCAAGCCGTTGACAAAATAGGGCAAGTCTTCTTTCTGGAAGCTGGCACTGAGGATAATGTCGTCTCTGGTGACCTTGGACCCGTAAACACCACCCAACAACTCTGCTTCTCTGGCAAATCTCAACGCAGACTTGCTGGCAGTGTCCTGGAAGTGGAATCTTGATAACACATGGGAGATCCCTGGCTTTGTCGAGTGTCTGGACCCAGCATTGATTTTCACAGTCAACTTGGACAAGTACCCCTCCGATTGCTTGGCGGAGACTTTCAAGCCTTGGGCGGCGGTTGAGTACGAGCGTCTGAACATTGTTAAATGGTGGGTGCTGAATAGTTTGATGAGTACAAGAAGGAGGAAACAACAGTCTATTTATGATTATCGTGCAGTTTGAAAATTATTCAGTAGGAGAAAAATGAAAAAACGGCAGTATTATTTCAAAATGATCTGATTGGATTGTGCGGGAGGCGGGGTTGCCCGGCCTCAAGAAGTTGAGGGAAGCTCCAAGGAAGCTCCCGAAGGGAGCTTCTTGGGAGGTTTCAATGGCTTCCAATGGGCGCTTCCTGGGTCCCGAAGGGAGCCATTGGGAGGGAATTTGCTTCTGCCCTGGCAGCGCAAGCAGGGAGCACTGCAAATACGTAGTTCAGGTCTTGCCTGAACGGAGGTTCCTGGGACGTCTTCAGGAGGCTCTAGAAGATCCTTGTCCGGCCCTCCCAATGGTTCCCTTCGGGACCCATTAGTAGCGCCCATTGGAAGCCATTGGGAGGTTCTACAAAAACGTATAATACAGTGTATAATATAATATAGTATAACCACCCATTGAATCACCCATTGAATCACCCATTGACAGACCGGATCACGTAGTCCGCTTCAAAGCTCTTGTCCTGGATCAACTCCCCGTTCACACAGTCGTTCTTTTCGTACTGGGCCACGCCGGCTTGCAACGTTTCCACAAGCCCTGCCTGGAGGTGCCGCTTGGCCACCCGCATCTTTGCAACCTCGGGGTCCACGGCAATGCCCCACGACTCGGTGGCGTTGCTCTTGCATTTTGCCCAGTTTCCCAGGTTCAAAAGCAAGTAGAGCCCCTCCATGATGACCACCCTTGTTGTCGACTTGATAACAATGCCGCCCGGAGTCGGGTCTTTCAAGGCATGGTCAAAGTTGGGAAGGTATATATCTGGGATCAACGTCTGGCGGCCGCCAGCCACCGACCAGATGTTCTTGCTGATGTCCGACTCCCCCATTAGCAGAAAGTTACTGTCGTTGCTCTTTTGCTTCGAGATCGCATCAAAGAGATCGTTGCTGGATTTTCTCAGGGCCAGCGTCATTGCCAGGCCCGGCCCCAGTCCGAAGCTGCTGCAGTTGGAAGAGATGGAATTGTTATCGTCGTCGTACTCATCATCGCAAAGCTCGAACTGGAGCTCCGGCACCGCGAAAAAGTCTCCCCGTGTTGACTTTGTGTATATGGTGGCCTGGTCGGTGACAATGACGTCGCAGGTGGCACGCAACAACTCCACCAACTTGACAACCATCATCGAGTCAAACGTCTCGGGCAGGCCTCTTCTGGCAAGGGCGGCGTCCGGGTTCTTGAACTGCTTCAAGGTGCTTCTGGGCAAGTGGAACCCGTCCATGGGCACCACCTGTGCAAACTCGGTCTCTTCTTCGTCGTCGTCGTTGTCGTCTTCTTCTTTAGGAACAGCAACCTTAATGTAGTTGTCAACCGATCTTGCCGAGATCACCACCTCGCTGGCAGATTCTTTGATTTTGCGTGGCGCATAATCCTGGTTTTCAATATTAACATCAACATCATCACTGCAGCCGGCCACCAGAAGACCATCGATTGCTCGGCTGGTGACATAATTCCCAATGTCTCGACTGTTTCTATCATTGCCATTCCTGTTGTTCCTCTTATTGCTCTTGCTCTTGTACTGCCTGTTGAGCGACTGGGCAACTTTGCCAGCCACGGTGGACTTGCCGCTTCCTGGCGGGCCCGCACACAAAATGAGCACTCTGTAGTGCTCGTTCTCGTTAAGAAGATCCACCACCCGCTGGGTGAGCTCGCTATACACCGTTTCCATTACAAAAAGAGAGATAAAGTTGGACAGAAGAGAAGAGAAGAGAAAAGACACAACAAAAAACAGCAAACCCCATCAAACTTATATCGGGCCTCTCTCTGTACATGCTCGTTAATCTGTGCTAACCTGTGCAAGCTAACCTGTGCAGGACTAGTCTCGGGTAGAATAAGTGATCCTTAGGTGGGTGCACCGAACTTTTAAGTGGAGGTCCGCAAGCAGGCCCTCCGCATGGAGGATGTTTCTCCCTGCTGAGACACTTTGCTTAATTTAAGGAGCTCACAGGGATTATCGCTGTCCATTCCACTGCAGGCTAAGCTAAGCTGCGCAGGCCCTCTTTAAGTGTGGTGCTGTCACTTGCCCTTAAATTGCACCGCCGGTGGGTGCTGGGTGGACCATCACCGCCCGTTGCACTAAAAGTACACATTTTTCCCTATTATCACCAACAATGCTGCTGCTGCTGCTGGCGCGGGCCTCGCAGTGTACAAGGAATCCCAAACTCCCGCCAACTAGCTCGGTCTTCCCGCCCTTTCTCACTGGTCTTGCCTTGCCTTGCCTTGCCTTTCACTTTCCCGTTCCTTTGCTGAAAACGGTTTGCTTCTCGTTCTTAACTCAATTTAAGCGAGAATGCACACTAATTAAAAATTTTTCACCACTAAAATTACGCAATACTACTTTTTAGCTAGCTAGAAAAGGAATAAACCATTCATCATGGGCTGTCCATCAAGCCCAAACACCCTGTGATGTCTGCTGGGTCGGAAAACGTAACCTTGAGGCCTGTCGAAGGCACCGACACAACCACCAAGCAGTCGCAGTAGGAAATCCGTGACGATGTGCACACATCAAGGTACACACTCCTCTCGTTCTCCTTCTGTTTGCTGTTCTCTTCGTCACCATCTTTGCAAATGACGATTTTCGTGCTCGGAGCAGCCAACACCTTGTAGAATATCTCGTTGTTGTTGTTGTTGTTGTTAATCTGCTTGCCTCGCTTTGTGATTTCCATTTTGATTTTGGGCGAATTTCTGCTGCTCTTCAGCTGATAATACGCTTGACCATTTAATTTTATCAGCAACGCGCACCGCTTCTCTCCCTCGTAGTACCCCCTCAACTGCTTGATTAGCCTTTTCAAGTACTTTTCATGGTTGATCAGCCCAATCAAGGGCTTCAAGAGTAGTAGTGATTTCGGGGAATCCTTGAAATAGTCGTGCAAACCAGGATTATCATTATTACTGTTTTCATTGTCACCGTTTTCGCTCTCTCTATTGTCAAAACTATTTTTACCGATTGCATCACCCTCGGCAGCATCGCCCCAATTGATCTTGTACAAGTTGGCTCGGTGATGGTAGCACAACATCAACCTTAGAAATTGCACAATGTAGTCCGCTTTTTTGCTCTCCTTCCCACTGTTTTTGCCATAATCGGCAACCTTGTTGTACGTCAACTCAATTAACTGGTCTTCTAACTCAATCGAGATCTTGCTGTTGGACACAACCTTGACTCCGTACGGCAACAACGACTTGGCCTCTTTGATCAACAAATAAAACAACTCCTCTTCGAAGATCTGGTTCCGCGCCATGGTGATCTGCTCCTCAATGGTGTCCGCTTTGGCCAGCAAATCAATGCTGGACTCGCTATCAAGCATGTAATCGCCATTCACAGCCAGTTGGCCCGACTTCACAAACACTTTCACAACAACTTGATACCTTCTATCATCATCACCAACAGCAGAAACACTGTGCTTGTCCGACGATAACGGCGTGAATATCAACCCACCGTTGTTTTTTGACTTCTGTAGCAACGCAATCCCAGGATCAAGCCTGTAATTGGAACCAGAGTCGCCAAACCCATACTTGATGCCAATGTCCTTTTCGTTGATCTTGAACATCACTGCCTCGTACTGCTTGCGGCTGCCCCTGGCAAAATCAACAGTGTCGACGAGCGACACCCGGAACAAGTTACCAAAGTAGTTCTTATCGGCTTTCACAATCGCTGTCAAGTGGGTGAATTTCTTGGTCACCAACTCGATGGTGCCGTCCATGCTGTCCAACTTCCAACTAATCAACGCCTTCCTGTTCACGATCTCGTTCTGGAGCTTGCCAAAGGTGGTCTTGTCGGGGACAATGCGGTCCGAGTTCAACGAGCCCAACGGCACAAGCTGCTTCAACAACGGGGACATGGAGGACTTGCCAACGTTGGGCCGCGCCGACGTCACCAACAAGGAAACAAAGTCCAAGCAGAGCGACGCTTCGTTCTGGGCAACCTGAAGATGCTGTAGAAGCTCGTTCTTCTTCTGATGGAAATCGCTCAACCGTTGTTTCTCATGCTGTAGCTTTTTCAATAGTTCTTCTTCTTCCTCGTTATTCTCAGTTTCTAATCTGTCCTCCTCTTTTTCTTCCTCCCCCTCCTCTTTCTCCTCCACCAGCTGGAAAATGTCCTCATACGCCTCCTCGTCGGCCTTCTCCCGCTGGCCTTGTAGTTTCCGCTCGACCTTGTCGTTGGTGATCTCGTTCCGGAGCTCGTCCTCCGTGAGCCCCACAAACTGCTCGCGTCGCTCGTGGTTGATCCGCGCAATCAAATTGAACACCGACACAGACTCCGGGTTCACCTGGAACCGGTCCTTGAACCCGCTCGACGAGATCAAGCTGGGATCGAGCCGTATGGGGATGCTGTCCATAACTACTGACTAATATTCACAATTGTGGGTTCCTCTTAAACTTCATAAATGAAGTATAAAAAAAAAAAAAAAAAAATGAAAATAACTTCAAGCAAACCCTAGAAAGAGGTAAGATGTCCATTCCTCTTCCCAAAGACAAGCGCCTCAGACTAGGCTCCAAAGCACCCAACTTCCAGGCAGACACCTCCCAGGGCAGGATCGACTTCTACGAGTACGTGGGCAACGCGTGGTGTGTGTTTTTCTCCCATCCAGATGACTTTACCCCAGTGTGCACCACCGAGCTAGGCGCCTTTTCCAAGATTGAAAACATGTTCACCGAGCGCAACACCAAGCTCATTGGGCTCTCGACAAACACGGTCGAAACGCATCTTGCGTGGATCAAGGACATTGACGAGGTGACGGGCTCCAAGTTGACCTTCCCCATTGTGGCAGACCCCTTGAGAGTCATTGCCCAGCTTTACGACCAGATCGACTTCCAGGACGCCACCAACGTCGACGACAAGGGCGTCCAGTTGACAATCCGCTCCGTCTACATTATCGACCCGTCCAAGACCATCCGCTTGATCATCTCGTACCCGGCCACCGTGGGCAGAAACACCGCAGAGGTCTTGCGGGTCTTGGACTCGTTGCAGACCAGCGACAAGTACAAGGTCAGCACCCCGGTGAACTGGATCCCGGGCGACGACGTCATCATCCAGCCAACAACAAGCGACAAAGAGGCGAAGGAGAAGTTTGGCAGTTTTAGGTTGATCAAGCCGTATTTGCGATTGGCAAATCTTTCAGAGCGAAGCGATGAAAGATGAGCCAAAGTTTCAACCCAATTATAAGACTACACACTTGCACCTATTTTCTTCTACACATCACCTAAAACCAACTTTTTAGCATCTCCGGGATGCTAATGTGCTTTCATCGTAAATATTAAGAACATGTAGACAGTGATGAATGAAGAATGTCGCCCGCTATTCTATCCTTGAGATCCCCCTTGGTGACCTTCGTCTGCACCACCTGCTCCAGCCGCTGCTCCTTCAAGGCCAACGCCTGCAGACGCTCGATCTCCTGCACAATGCCCGGCAACCTCTTTTTCACCTCGTTGCAGCCCTGCTTGATCTTCTCAATCTCGCCCTTCGTGACCGACACCTGGTTCTGCAACATCAAAATCAAGGACTCCCGCGCCTGATGCGGGCGGTACTCGTTGAGCAAGTGGTGGATGTTGGTCAAGATGGTGCGTATTTGCACAAGCTTCTCATGCTTGAGATCCGGGTTCTTGGAAACAAGCCCAATGAGCTCGAGGAAGTTCAAAAGTAGCGACTTGAAGAGCTTTTTAAGCTCGTTGATCCGCTTGAGAGACGAGTTGGAGTCTTCTTTGAGAAGTGCGTCCCGTTCTTTGTCTCTCTCAGATTGTGGCAGCGCCTCTGCCTCAGTCTGGTCCATGTCGCTCGCACTGTACAACTGCTCAATGCCCATGTCTTGCAAATTCGGCATCTTGTCCTCAAAGAGCCAGATGTCGCCAAACATCCGGTACGACGGGCCCGACGGCGGCTGGGGAGGAAGCAAGAACTGGAGCTCGTCGTCGGGGTAGTCTTTGTTTCTGCCCGCCTTCACGTACTCATTCACCTTGGAAATGTTTTCCTTGGTGAAGAACTTGAAGTACGGTGGGGGCGGCGGGTACAAATCTGCGATCTCGTCGTTCTCGGACATGTTCGATGCTCTTCAACTGCTACTACTTACTTTATCATGTCTTCTTTCCAATGAGTAAAGTTCAACGGTTGGAAAATGCATTGCGGCCGACACAATAGCGGAACATACGGCGCCGGTGTTGTACGGCATGCGGCCGGAGGGCAAAATTGCGGATTGCGGACTCCGGCCTGCGGAGAACTGTCGGCCGGTCCTCCGGTCCGGCCGACAGACATCCGTCCCAGCCTAGTTTCTGGTCCTGTCTATCATTGCGTGCTCAGACGTTAGCCGACCGGCCTTAGCCTACACTTTGGCTACAGCCCAACCGCTGTTTCCTTCCTACACCTACCTGTGTGACAAATCAGTTGCTGTTATATATATATAGATATATATATGATTATTAATTGACAACTTTTCTCTCCAAGACATCCAACAAGGTCACGCAGTCAGCAGAGAATTTTCTGATACCGTCAGCCAACTTTTCGGTGGCCATGGCGTCCTCGTTGAATTCAAATCTGAAAGCACCTTCATTGTCAACGTAGGTCACCTTCTCCAAGTCCAAAGCTTGGGCCTTTTTGGCGTCCAACTTGGCTGGCACTGCCTCGGTGCTGCTCACCAACTCCTCCAACAACTTTGGAGCAATGGTCAAAAAGTCAATCCCAGCCAAGGCCTTGATTTCCCCAGTGTTTCTGAACGATGCACCCATGACAATGGTCTTGTAGCCGAATTTCTTGTAGTAGTCAAAGATCTTTCTCACGGAAATCACACCAGGATCGGTTTCCCCGGTATAAGTCTTGCCGGTGCTGGCCTTGTACCAGTCAAGGATTCTGCCAACAAAAGGAGAAATCAACGTTACCTGGGCCTCGGCACAGGCAACAGCCTGCACAAACGAAAACAACAACGTCAAGTTGCAATGGATGCCATATTTGGCTTCCAACTCCCTGGCAGCTTGAATGCCCTCCCAGGTGGAAGCAATCTTGATCAACACACGCTCTTTCTTAATGCCTTGCTCCTCGTAAAGAGCAATAATCTTCTTGGCCTTGGCAATGGTGGCTTCCTTGTCAAACGACAATCTGGCATCAACCTCAGTCGAGACTCTGCCCGGAATGATCTTCAAAATCTCCTTGCCAAATTCAACCAACAATCTGTCCAAGGCGGCCGAAGCTTGTTCCTTAGGAGTGGACCCGTGTTTTTTCCCGTACTCGCAGGCAATGTCAATCAATTTGGCGTATTCTGCTTTCTTGGTGGCAGCCAAGATCAACGATGGGTTGGTGGTGGCGTCCTGTGGCTTGTACTTGCCAATGGACTCGAATTCGCCAGTGTCGGTAACAACGGTTGTGCCGGTTGCTTTCAATTGCTCAAGAGAGTTCGAAGACATTTGCAGGTATAAAAAGACTTTAGAATAAGAATAAAGAGTTTATGTAAGATTCAACAATCAAGCAATATATACAGAATCAAAAAATAGTAGAGAGAAGAAAAGGAAGAAGAAGGAGCAAGTGGTCTGTTTATATATATATATATATATTCTCCCTCTTTTCACCCCCTTGCTCCTGGGTGTACCACGCAAGGAGCACGCGCGCATGCAGGAGGCCGCGTCTTGCGCACTCCGACAAACCAACTAAAGATCCTTCAAGCGAAGCCCGTGGACCTTCCAGTACTTCAAGTCCAGCTGGCTGTGGCTGGCCCGCAGTAGCGTGAGCGTTCGAAAGCCTTTCTCATTGGCCAAGTTCGCCTTGATCTTCTGCCGCACCTTGTCCACCACCGTCTTCTGGTACACGTACAACTCCTCGATCTCGCTTACCCCGCAAAACTTGAGGATCTCCGCCGTGTCGCGAATCTCCACCTGGACGGTGTTGGCGCTGGTGATGAGAGAGATCAGCGGGCTGTCTGTTATTGTGAATCTCAACGAGGTCATGAACGGCATTCCGTGCGGTGCAGTCTTGTACACAAGCAAAGTCTGGTCAAAGTCGACAATCTTGCCCGGAAACTGAATCATTCCCTCGTCGTCCACTTCCAATTGCATCAATCTCGAGAACAAAGACTGGGATTTCAGGAACAAGTGCTGCACATCGGCAACCGAGATCTCTGCAATGTCATTGGTGTCCCCCTGAAGCGACTCGCCGTCCTCAATGTCGGTGTTCAAAAAGTCCGAGTCAACGTCAAGCCCAGAACTTAGGTCGTCCTCGCCAAGCGCATCATCCACTGCTGCTGCTACTGCTTCTGTATTGCCTTTCCCATTCATCATATGCTGCGAAAGAACTCGCAGCCCCAGATAATAGTGTCTTCTGTACCGCACGTAATTGTGGTCCTGTCGCGCATACTTGCAATACGTCAAGAGCACCTTCAACATCGACTTGCCATACCACTGCGCAACATCCCTGTCCAGCAGGGCGTGCTTGGGCCCAAAAAGCACCTCCACGTTGTTCACCGTGCACTCCATCACCCGGTCGAACATCTTCACGTTGCGCACGTTGATCTTGCAAAGCACCCCAAACGAGTACATCCTGCATAGTCTTTGGTACTCAAACAAGCTCCTGGCCCCGGCGTCGCTCTTCGCCAAGTACTTTCGTCTTCGGTCCTCGGTGTTGCTGTCCGCCACGTCTCTTTCAACCCCATACTCGTACCTGATGCTATTGAGCCCCACACACTCCTCCAAGCTCTCCTCGCAAAGCGTCTTGTAGTTGGCCAAGGGCATCTGGCCCGTGAGCACCTGGGAGTGCGGGATGTTCGTCTTGCCCACCACGAAGGGGTACGCTTCGTTCCGCATTGGCCCTGCGTATGGGTTGTCTGTGAAATCTGTAAAGTACAACCTCACGAATTTCTCGCTGAACGACTTCTCGCACACGTTGAGAAGCACACAGTTGAAGGTGTAGGAGCTGGAAAAGCCCCCGCCACATTTGAGGTCCTTAATTCGTGTGAGTTCCATGGAGAATGATCAAGTTTGTATGGTGTAGAAATGTGCGTGCACTGACGCGTTAAAAATCAAATCAAGAAAAAAAAATTCAAACTTGATAAAATAGAGATTGATGAAGCGATGAGCTTGTCAAGAAGAACAAAACACCTGCCAGGATGTCTCCACTATCAACTAAAGATCGCCTTCCAAGTCATTTAATGCTAAGCGAGGATGAATAAGAGTGTGCCTTGAGCTCGCAAATCACCCTTGTTGATGCTCTGTTTATAGGTAGTTTCAAGCAATCGGCCATATTGTCTCTATGGCCTCCAGTGAAGTATTGATTCACTCCCCCCGATTCGAACCGCGAGAAACATCCCAAACAGCGCGTTTTGGCCTACAAACAATCGGCCAGTAAGTTTTGTATATCTACCGTAGTCAGAAACAAATATTTAAAGTGTTTCAAATCAATGGCTCCAAGAACAACGTCATTTCAGAAGCCGTTAGTCGTTCATCTCTTTGAGGATAAAAGTGCAAGATTTCGAGGTGTCAGCTTCTCCAACTTCCTTCTCAGAGGAAGGTTCGCATGGAACGTTACTGCACCATTGGTAAGAGATGACCTTCCATGTACACAGGCTGAGAAAAGCCAAGGTAATTAAGATTTTATGAGGATATTGCTAACATGAAGAGCTTGGCATTGCTGCATGAATCTTTGACCAGCGTTGAAGGTGTATCAAAGTACAAGATGCTTAAATAATTAGGCTCGACCTACAATGATCTTTACCTGAGATTGGAGAATCTTGAGATTCGCCAGCTTGCTTAAATCGTTGTAATCACCTGCAATTCATTCTGATCAAGCCATAATACCTTCGTTCCCCTTCAAGTTGAGATGCTCCAACTGTGTCAATTTGCTCCAGGACGATGGGACATCGATTAATTGGTAACGCGAATCATCTCAAGCTTGTCAACATTGAGATTGTAAAGATCTAGCTTGTTGGAACAAAATACGAAGTTTTGAGCTAAAATGGCATTATAGGTGTATGGTCACAGTTCTTGCAACAAATCTCCCGCCAACCTTCTTACTTTTCCTATGATGTGTAGTATCAGTCATCGAAAGAAACAGAAGTAGACCACCAGTTCTCCCAGGAAGCTAGTAAATTTTCATTTGGAACTGCACCCTTTGGCGTATGCTTGACATAGGGCAATGCTTTGGTGACGTTTTTCAGAGTAGACCTTTCCAGAGAAGATGCAGCAAAGCTTGCTGAATTCATCGTGTATCTCAATACTCTATGTAATTTGAGATCGAGAAAGGCTCGCAAGACTATATTATATGCTCTATTTTTGAAAGGGGTCTGCTATCAATGAAGCACATTTCACTATGTTGGTCCGTGTTTGCCCTACAATAATTATGTTGATGTCACTTAGGATAAGGTCAAATAATCATAACGTCCACCCTCCTAGCTGATTACCCTCAGATGTTCTACGAATCTCTTTTTCTGTTTACTGTTTCCATTTCGTTTTGTGGTTCCTTTTGTGCCACTCCAATGCTGAATATAACATGCATTAAAAAATCCGTTTTTCCCCTTCATTTTCTCTCTCTTTCTCTCTCTTTCTCTTTACTCTCATCACTCACCACTTTCTGATTTCTTGATCGACAGCTTCGCTTAACGAATTATGAAGTTTACCACAATGATGAGTTTATCCAGCTTTTTCAACAAAGTCTTTTCCCCAGACTTTTTGATGAAATCGTACTACAATTCCATCAAGAAAATTTCCCACATTTTGCACAAAAAGGTTTACCATGTTGATATTGAATCCTCTATGAAGTCTCCTGATGACATCACCCAGGACGCAATTGTTCCATCTTGTGAGACTTCCAAGTTTCACGACGACTGGGCCGTTGTCCAATAYACCGGCCCCCAAAAAGTCGTTGATTTTTTGCCTTTGACCACAGAACCAAAAGCTGTGGAATCCAAGGTCAGCCCTCAACAGAATGTTGAAGGTGTTGTTGGAGATGGCTCTGCTGTTGCTTCCAAGAATGCTGCCAAGATTGATAGAGGGTTAGCTGGCTCTGCCAATTCCAGTGCTATCCCTACTGTTCGCCAACATTTTGTTGAAGGTGTTGTTGGTGACAGTTCTGCTGTTGAAGAATTTGCTGGTAATGCTGCTACTTCTGGCACTTCTGTTGGTGCTGCTGATTTTGCTATCWCGGCTACCTTTTCCTTTGCTACTTCTGTAACTTCTTTTGCTGAGGGGGCTGTTGGCGAAAGTGGTGCTCCTTGCGTTGGGGCTGCGGTTGTTGCTGCTTCTGTTGTTACTGAAGCTTCTGTTGTWGATGATGCCACTGTTGGGCGGCATGGTGTTGCTGTTGTTGTTGGAGATGTTGTCGTTGAGAAGTTTGGAACTATTGGCGGCCAAGGTGAAGTTTGTGTTAGCAATGCTGTAGCTTCAGACGGTGCTAGTGGTGCTGTTGCTGTTGATGTTGGCGAAAAGGTTGATGGAACTGTCAATGAGGTTGTTGTTGATGGGGCTGTGAAGAAGGAAAGAATGGACTTGCGTCCTGTCTTGAATTTTTCCACCTCCGCAGCTGCTTCTAAAGGTTTTGTACAAATCTCTCGCAACGGAGGCTTCAGCCGTTTCGAGTACCGCCGGGCAAAGGTTTCGTGCCAGTTACTTAAGTGGGGGATCAGAGAGGCTATTCGGATGGGTAGACCTCGGCCAACCGTTGCTTTGGCAGCAGTCGGGTCTTCTGGCCCCCATGTAATTGACATTGGAGCTCCATTGGAGGTTGTGCTCAAGGGTGCAGCCGCCTCGGAGCCGACCAAGAAGCCTTTGCTTGAGCGCACTTGCATGTACAAGCATTCACGTAACTTGGCCGAAGAAAGTAGCAGTCTTGTCAGGGCTTTCCTTGACRAGCCTKATCTTGCACCCCCTCCTGGTAGGAATGCAAGAGCTTTCTGTTCCAGTAGTGGTCCAGATGACTCATGCAGCTCTCCTCGCAGCAGTCGCATGGGTCGTTCTTCGGTGATGTCGTCTCCTCAAAGCTCCGTGACTAGTCGCAGCAGCCCCTAAGGCCGCAACAAAGGTCGCAYCACCAAAGTCAACGAGCTTCTTGACCATGTCACCAAACACATGGATAGATGCAATGCAAAGAGTTTGAAATGCATTGCTAGAAAGTTGACATTGGAGATGAAAGCATGTATGGCCACCATGAGGGGCTGTTCAGCAGAAGACGAGCGTTTCAATGATTTGGCAAAATTGACAGGGACATTGAAGCGAACCTTGACGGACATCAAGATTTACTATAAGAAAGAGTTTTATTATGAACTCCCAATGTTCTGAGCTTGTTTCATCCACCTGGCTATCATCTGGCTATCATCTGGCTATCATCTGGCATCTTTTTTTTTCTCTTTTCTTCACTTCTTCTTTTTATCCTTTCTATATAGTTTAATACTTGGGCCGATGACAAAATTTGCACAGCTCGCCAAACCCGTAGATGTTGAAAACTTTACCACCGATTTGAGAGAAAAATGCAATCGGTTGTGGAACATTTGGGCACGTGGATCAAATGCGCTCCATATATGGTAATAATATTATATAGAGGGGTGCAACACATATTATGAGGAATAAGTGAAGCCAGAGATCTTCTGATAGAGTATCTCTAGTGAAACTTGAGCGGCGTCCTGCCTTGAACAAGCTCAAATTGTCGGGCTTGGGTGGAATGGAATTTTGTGGATTACAGGAAAGTATGGGTTGGCTGGATTCACCCTGCTTGAAAGGCTTTGCATTGATATTATATGTGACTCTTGCGATTATGATAGGGTACTGTGTTACAGAGGAGTGAGCATCTGGGACCGATGGGGGACACGCTAAGCGTAGAAACCTTGGTCTTGATCAGAATCAAACTCATCACTCTGACTTCTACCCATAAAGGCTACTTGCAAACAAGTATTCTTTTTATGCACTATAGAATCACTCCATTCGACACAATCTAATGCTCACGAATGTCTCTGCCCAAGAACACAATTGGCAAAACTTGATAACTGCTGCGACCTCCTCTCCCTCAGAAAGAGCGACTGGTCGTCCAAGCGATACTCCCAATGAATATTAATAGATCCATGCAGAAAACTCAACATGAAAAAAAAAAAATAAGTCATCTTTATGACAGATAATATTCGGGCCATCCACAAAACACAACTGACATCGTACAAGAAACAGCACTGCATTCTTCTTCTTTTTCTCCCATTCTCAGATCAAGAACAAAAATGAAGAACAAGAACAGTAAGCTATCGTTCCTTAGGGAGATTCACATCTCCACCACGCCAAACCGCCGCCATTTCGGTAATCCTGCAGAGAATCATACCTGGAAACAGGAGATCTTCGAGGAATACTTCCGGAACTCTGAGTACGGAGAGTTTTTTGAAGACTGGGATAGCGTGAACCAGAGGCAAAACTTGGTCTACGACGCCAAGGGGAAAGTAAGACCCAAGTCGTTGGTTTTGGAATCTTCAACATACACGGTCCCTAGGATCATCAGCCAGGTGTCGGGCTGGACGAACTTCGACAGCAACCCCACAAAGTGTCTTTTTGTAACCCCCAAAGAGAAAGGTAAAGACAGAGAAGAAGCCTCGCCCGTGAAAACTTCGTTTGGGGAGAAGTTTGACACCGTCAGTGAGAACTTGAACGCACTTGTGAAGAACAGCTACTCTTTGGCCAACGTGAATCCGTATGTTGGCCGGTCACCCATCACACCACTAGAGAACTTCCAATTCGGGTTCCCCAACAAAGGATCTGTCACAATGACTGAGTCAGAGTCAGTGAAGAGCCACTATGCGGTGATTGAAAGACCGTCATCAACTCCGTCGTCCACCCCTAGCTCGGTGCTGGCATCAACGCGATTGGAAAACCCAATAAAAGGAAAGAGCTCCTTGTCAGTGTTGAAGAATAGTCCAATAAGAGATAAAAATATATCTACTGAGGTTGGTAATGGCACAGAAGACACAACTTTGATGAGCACCCCAAAAACAGGGTACGACAGATGCGTTGACGAACTCTTGAAAACTGAGAATGTCTATCTCTCGGACTTGATGATCGTTAGCAAAGTGTATATGAAGAGCCTTCATTCGACAATGTATCAGCACTTGCTCAGCAGGACAGAGTCATCGCTATTGTTTGGCAACGTTGAAGAGATTATCGGAATGGTTTCTGGCTGGTTGGCTGTTGTCAGCAAAGGAATGCCATCCGATATAGGTCAGCACCTTCTTGATTACTTTCTGCAGCCAAAGTTTGGATTCCACAAGAATTACAGCGATTACATCGGGCTTCTTGACCAGCGACAGCGGCTTTTACAAGAGAAGCTTTTCATCAATGGAGGGCCCGACTTTATCAAATGGTACAACGAATGCATCATCCTTGCCAAAACTCAGGAGCACCCCACCTCTTCCTGGGACTTGGAGAGCTTGATGATCAAGCCCATGCAAAGATTAGTCAGGTACAAGCTTTTGATCTCTCTGTTGATCCTGCATGGCTCCCATGTGGGTCCACTTTCCTTGAAGAAGTTGCAAGCCTCAGAAGAGGTTATAGAGCTTATTGCCAAGGAGATAAATCTGGGAAGTAGCAGTAGCAGCAGCAGAAGCTCATTCAACAGGTCGACTTTGATAGAGAACTCTATGCGAGGGTCCACGTTCTCGTCGTTACCTTCCAATTACGAGTCCACCACCATACGGAAATACGCCCGCGCGTTGAAAGCGTACAACATCAAAGAGTCTCAGCTCGAGTCGATCCCAGAACAAAGACTTCGGTTCATCGACTTGGTGCTTGAGTTCAAATACAAGTACGAGCACTTAAAGTCTTTGAAAAGCGAACTCCTCAAGCACTGCGAGACCCTCAAGAACATACAAGCGAAAACCGAGTCGATCAACAGCGAGTACCTCCAAGTTCTCCAGCTCAGCCCGGAACAACTAGCACAGAAGCACGATCTCACCCAGGCCCAGACCACAAAGTACCAGCAGGCAAGGATCTTGTTGAACAACAACATGCTCTCGAAAATCGAGCTCTGCATGGCAGAGTGTGACAAGTTCCGAGGCCTAATCAACCAGGAGCGCACCACGAGGATCCACTACCATGAGTACACTTGCAGCAACGAGAAAAACTACAAGAAGAAGATCAGCGAGGACGTGGGCAAGACCCTGTTGATGCTTGTTGATTCCAAGGCCCTACGCACCGAGGCCAGAACACCCACCTTGGCACAGAAGGCCATCAAAATAGATAACATGCTCTTAGACACTCTTCCGACCTTCAACAGGCAGCTAGAGCAGTTTGTGGTGTTGATGATGTACACATTCCACCGCATCTCCATCGACTTACTCAAGTGAAAATTTTGTGTTTCCCATAAAATAAATAAAATTTGAAATTTTTTTTTGAGATGAGCTCAAAGTAAGGAACTCAGACGATCAGAAGGAACACATCAACAAAAATGAGTAAACCAGACTTGTGAGTATCTTTAATGACGACAGATTCTTGATGGACTACTTTACTAACCCATGCAGCAAACCCGTGACGGTGGAGAAACCGATCCCAGTGACGTTCGACTTGGGAAATTTGGTTGCGTTTGATCCCAACCCAGTGGAGGCTTCGCAGCTTGAGCTCAACAAAGAACAGTACTTGACTGCGTTGAACAGGGATAACGTCCAGCTAATGATCAACCAGATATTGCAGTTGCCAATCAAGACCACGACCGAAAGCGCCAACGGGAAGACGTCGAACTTGTCGCTAGTGCAGTTGCCACAGCCAACCACCCCGTTGCCACGGGAGAAACCTTTGCCAAAGCCTAAGCCGTTGACGAAGTGGGAGCAGTTTGCCATCAAGAAGGGCATCCACAAGAAGAAGAGCCACGACAAGAAGACGTTTGACGAGGCCACGGGCGAGTGGGTCAACAAGTGGGGTTACAAGGGGAAGAACAAGCAGTTGGACAACCAGTGGTTAGTGGAGGTTGACAGCAAGCATAAGGGCACCGACAAGGAGTTGGAGGACCCAAGAAAGTTGAACAGAGACGAGAGAATGAGGCTCATTAAGAAGAATTTGGCCCAGCAAAAGAAAAACTTGAGAAACCGTGGATGAGCCGAGCTACAGCAGCAGCAGCAGAATGATTATAAGTTAATACATATATGATTTTATAACAAGAACTCCGTAAATACTACTAATTTTCAGGTCTGTGGCCTGCGTTGTGGAGAAGCCCACTGGCGTCGGTGTTCTCCTGTTTCTTTGGGTGCACCACAGCGTGCGGCTTGTTGATCAGGGACAATGGCACTGTCTTGCCATTGGGGAACTTGATCTCAATGTCGTCGGCCGTCATTCCATCAAACTGATGGGCAATACGGTCTTTTTCGTCCTGTTCCTTGGCCAACTTGTCGTTGAAGGCCTGTCTTTGCTCCTCCTTTTCTTTAAAGAACTCTTTTTCGTCCTGGCCCGGTCTTGGAACGGTGTGGCCAGGGATTCTGGCGTGAGGTCTGGTGACCCTGGTCAATGGGATGGTGTTGCCATCCGGGAGATGGACAACCTTTTCGTCTCCTTCTTTGTTGGACATAACGAGGTACGCGGCAAAAAGAATGAGAAAGAGCACCAGTAGTGTGTTGGAGAGTGTGCGGGACGTCAACGTGGAAAATAACAGAGGGGAAAAGGTGCGATACAACTGTTGATAACTGAAGAGGAAGAGAAGAAGAGAAGAAGAGCTTCACTTGCTGTCAAACGGCTCCACTCTGTTTTATATTCCGTCAGGGCGAGAATGACAAAAAGATGACGAAAAAAAAAAAAAAATTCCACCAGGGCGCTCTGGAACGCCCCAGAAGAGCACTCCAATGATATCATAATGGTCAACTACACGGTGATCGGCATTCTTTGTGCGGCGGTGGGCAACTTCTTGATCTCATTGTCGTTGAACATCCAGAAGTACGCCCACACCAAGCTCCAGCAGGCTGCGGAATCTGCGTCGACGTCGGTCTCAGCCTCGACATCGGCATCGGATGGCGAGGAAGATGACGATGACGACGACGACGACGACGAGCTCACGCTATTGGTTCCTGGGTCCAAGGTGAAGTTTGTGGACGCAAACTACTTGAAAAGCCCCTACTGGTGGGCCGGTGCGGTGGTGATGACGGTGGGCGAGTGCGGGAACTTCATAGCCTACGGTTTTGCTCCTGTGTCGATTGTGTCGCCGCTTGGGATCATCACCATCATTTCAAACTGCACAATAGCACCGTTGTTCTTCAATGAGCCCTTGCGGTTGTGGGACTTGATGGGCACGGCTTTTGCCTCGTTGGGGGTTCTCTTTGTGATTGTGTCGTCCATCAATTTCCAAGGCAACCACGACAATCATGGCGGGGATGATGACGAAGATCCGATATCGTTCATACATGACACTTTAACTTCCAAGACGTACTTCTACTACGTTGTTGTGACAATCACCCTTGCAGTGGTGTTGATGATCCAGCTCGAGACCCTCAAGAGCAAGCTCGACACAAGAAAGACAAGATACACGTTTGGCAACATTCTTTTGGTGGCGATCTTCGGAGCCCACACCGCCATGGCCACGAAATGCTTGTCGACCTTGCTTGAGTTTTCCTCGTCAGTGTGGACTTTGGTCAGCCAGTTCCAGACATATTACTTGTTGCTTGTGTTGGTGTCGACGGCAGTGTGCCAGGTTTTGTTTTTGAACAACAGTCTCCGAATTGAGTCCAGCACCAAGGTCATTCCTGTGCATTTTGTGTTTTTCACCATATCGGTGCTTACAGGACTGGCAATTGTCTTCAAGGACCAGGAAAACCAGCAAGCTTGGCAAGTGATTTTGTTTCTTCTAGGCTGTTCTCTCACGTTTATCAGTGTGTTCTTGATTGCTGGCGGAGTGGATCCTCACCAACAAGACGATTCAAGACTTACCAAGTTTATTCCGGCAAGTTCCGAAGAGGAACAGCAACTAGATAACAACCAACAGGCCGTGAATGAAGCTGTACAAAATGGACAGCTTACACACCACCTGTCCACTGAGTCGTTTTTATCAAAGAGCACCTCGTTTGGCAGCATGAACAGCGAAGTGCGTCCGTTTGATTGCTGCAGCAGCAGTGCGCGGTTGAACATCCCCAAAGTGCGGGTCTCTGATGAGACCGGCTGCGACGTCAGTAGCAGGTCATTGCCCGGAGAACTGCATCAACTGCATGTGCAGCAGCAGGCAAACAACAGACACAAACGGGAGCTCAACCGAAGCAGGAGCTTCAACAGGATCTACGAGTTCAACAACAGTAAGAGCGAGTTGGTGGGCATTCCGGGAAGCGGGAGTTTGTTGTTGAACAAGGTGTTGAGTTCGAAATTGAACTGATGAACTATAGAAATAGCAGGATTGTATTATATTGATTACTCTTGAGATGTAGTGAAGAACTAACTGGGCTTTCTTGGCGTATGCATGAAAAAAAAAAAAAAAAAATTGAGGCCGAGGATGCCGATGATCACTATAGCAAAAGGGTTCCCGGATTGATCAGTTTCCTCAAGTCCCTGGAATCCTTTTCTGTGAGCGGGTTTGCGCTGAGATCGAGATAGTACAACCCCTGGGCGAGGTGGATATTTTTCAAGCGCGAAATCCTGTTTGCTCTTGCCTCCAAGTGCCTCAACGAGTTGGAGAACGACATCTCCTCGAGTTTGTTGCCGCTCGCATACAACGTCTCAAGACGAGGCAAGCTGGCAATCACCGCCGACGCGCCATCGAGCATGAGCTTGTTGCTTGCTACATTTAGCACCTCCAAACTGGCCAACTTTGCAATGGGCTCGATGTCCGCAACCGCGTTGCCGCCCAAGTAGAGCTCTTTCAAGCTGGGACAGCCGGCGATGGCACCCTCCAACAGGTGGACTGAGTTTCTTGTGAGGTAGATTCTCTCGAGGTTCGAAAGATCCTTACAGGAAAAGCTCTTGATGTTGTTCCCCGTGGCGTTGACACTGACCAAGGCGGGCAAGTGGGAGACCTCGAGCAGCTCCAACTTGTTGTCGGACAAATCAAGGGTTTCCAAGCTGAGCAAGGGCGAGTTTGCGTTGGCAATGAACAGGCCGCTGATCTGATTATAATTGAGGTCCAAGATTCGGAGAGAAGCAGGGGCCCAGGTGGAGAGGTCATCCAATGTTGTGATCTTGTTTTCCGCTGCTTGCAAAACCTCAAGACCAGACAAGCTCGCCACAGCTTGCAAGTGCGTCAACGCGTTCAACGTCAAGGCCAAGTTTTTCAACTTTGCGCAGTTTTCGAATTTCTTGATCTCCTTGCACGAGCAGTAACTCAAGTCCAAAAGTTCCAACCGCGGGAAGTTTGAAAAAGTTGGTGCACTCGATGCCAAGGGATTGCCCCTGAGGTCCAAGTGAACAAGCAGGGGCATGTCGCGTAGGCCCTTGAGAGTGGACACTTTATTGTAAGACAATCTACAAACTTTCAAGTTCTTCAATTGCCCAAAGCCCTTTGTGTTGGTTAGGTGGTTGTTTGAGAGATCGAGCACTTGTAAAGCCTTGAAGGTTGTGAGGTTGTTGATCATCTTGATCTTGGAGTTATGTGCGTTCAAGATCTTCAAATGAGAGCCAGGTTTTGAATTCAAGGTGATGACTTGGGAAGCTGTTTGTAGTTTGAGGCGGCTCATGTCGAGCTGCTCCAAAGAAGGCGGAATCTCAAGTACCACATGCAGCTCTTGCAAATGCAACGCTGAAGAGCAAAGAGAAAGAATTTGCAAGTTTGACAGGGTTAAAAACTTCTGGAACCCCAGGATGCAGCCCAGCATGGAGCAGGACTCCAACTTGAGAACTGTCAAGCACTTGAGTTGACTCAAAAGGGCAACAAGGTCCAGGGTGACGGGGGTGTTGAAGAGGTGCAATTTTCGCAAAGGCAGGCCAAGGCCAGACTGCGGGAACAAGTCGTACATGTCCCTCACTGAACTAGCAATCGTGAGATCTTCCAACCGCGGGAGGCCAAAGTCGCCGCCCGAAACTGCAAGAACACCACCGCTGAAGGTTGCCCTGCGTAGCTCTGGGAAATCTCTGCAATTTAAAAAGACTGTATTGGTGTTGCTTTCAAGTGTCAATTCCTGCAAGCGGGATGTATCGTACTGGCCCAAGACAGCGCCCGAATTTATTGCCAACGATCGAGGGGGCACCTTTGTTGGGAGATAAAAGTCCCCATCACACTTGATTGCTTTGCATTTTGGGAAACTGGAGGTCAATTTCTGGACAATGGGCAGATACAAGGCTTTATCTTCAAGAGACACCTTGACTGCTTCCACAAAATGTTTCAAGAACGCCACCACCTCGTCAACCTCTGTTTCGGTAATGTTGCGGATCTCCAAGACTGGATCGGAGATGTCGATCATCACCCTGGAAAGCCCCGTTTCATGCTTGTCCAACTCGTTGTCCAGGATAAAGATGCTGGAAAAGACCAATTGGTAGACAACTTGCTTGCCAAAGACGTCAGCGAGAGCAGCGAGCCTGGCGTCCAGGTCGATGAGGACATCGTGCAAGATCTGCAGGATGACTTCAACAGGGAGCCTTGCCCATATCGATCGAGTCATCTATTTCTTTGATAGAACTACAGGAATTGTCAGGAATTGTCCTGTAGTTCTGTCAAAGAAATAAAAAAAATAAAAGATTAGCTATTTTTACTGAAATCAGCACAACGAATGAATGTCCTTGGGAGAATTACACGGAAATCGAGAATTCGAGCAAGAGTGAGGGCCTAGCCCCAGATCTGATTGGTTATGACCAAGCCCATCAACGTTAAACCTGGGAATGGACCCCGGGAACTAGTTTACACAGAACAAAAACACTACAGTGATGAGAATCAATTGACGGCTAGGGCATATAAAGTATAAACGCTTTTCGAGCGTTCGAGTAAATCTAAATCTTTCAGAGCGAAGCGAAGAAAGATTTACTTTGTCCGTATATGCTTCAAAGGCCCCTTTGAGTAAAAAAAATTATCCGAGTAGTCCTTCTTTCTAAAATGTCTGTACTTTGGCTCTTGAACGTAATACGCATAACCCTGGCCCTTGACGAATCTGATGGCGGCCTCCAAGGAGTCAAACTTCAAGCTCAGGGCCTGCATGTAGTCGGCACTGCTCTGGTAGCCCATCAAGTCGTTTTCCCAGCGGTTGGCCTTGCCAAGCACGTCCCAGTCCACGCGCCAGAACTTGCCATTGTGGTGGCCCGACTGCGTGGCGCTCTTGGCCTCTTTGTAGATGCGCACCTGTCTGTCGGTGGCCAACTCCAAGGGGGCGCCGCTGATCAACTCCTTTGGGAGCGAGTCCTGCTCCGGGCTCAACCCAAGGTCAACGAGTTCCTCATCCTTGATCACGGGGCTTATCTTGGAGTTTTGTGTGAGAGCAGAGACGGAAAAGGCCTTTGCGTGAGGGGTGGCCACGAAGGGTCTAACAAAGGGTGTAACGTATCTGAACATCCTGATGTGATTGTATATATCATAAAGACAAACTTGAGCTTCTCTTCTCTTTTTATTTTATTTTTTATTTCTCTCAAATTTGGTTGGTGGGAATGAATTTGGTTGCGTGCCCGGTGTGTGTGAAGGTTAAACCCAGACTGAAACAACTTCACAAAGGGAGAAGAAGGAAGAGGAGGTGGGTATTTGTTATGTCCTTTGCAAACTACGACATCGAGGCGACGCCTAACAAGTCGTCGCTGATCATTAGCGAGCTCTCGCAGGCGTTGACCAACTTTGCCTCGAGCTTGTCGCGATTGGAGAAGCTCGACCAGCAGATTGGCACAAAACGGGACGGCCCCAAGCTTCGAGCCAAGATTGAGGACACGTTGGCCACGGAGACGGCCCAGCTCGAGGGGCTCAAGCAGCGGGTGTTCAATCTTCAGATAGTGAGCAAGAGGTCGTCCGACACGAGCGACGACGACGACAGCAACGAGTTGATCCTCGGCAAGCTCGAGAAGGAGTTGCACGTGGTGAGCGAGAAGTTCAATCTGGTGAAGCGGAGCTACAACGAGAAGAAGAGCAGTGTGGTGATGGGCGAGAACACGGCTGCGTTGATGGAGGAGGAGGAGCAGGAACAGGGTCAGCAGCAGCAGCAGGAGGAGGAGGAGGAGGAACAAAACCCTACGGAACAAACGAGGCTCTTGCAAGGGGAGATGCAGATCAACCAGTATGATATGGACTTTCACACGTTGTTGGTGCAGCAGCGGGAGCACGATATCAGCGAGATCCAGCAGGGGGTCCAGGAGATTAACACGATCTTCAAGGACATTAATTCTTTGGTGGTGCAGCAAGGGGTGCAGGTGGACACGATCGAGAACAACATTGGGAATTTGGCAATGGACACGCACAATGCCGCGCACGAGTTGACAAAGGCAAACAATTACCAGCGCCAGAAGGGGAAGTGTACCTGTGTTGTGTTGGTGGTGTTGACAGTTATTGTGTTGATAGTGGTGTTGGCTATTTTTGCTTAGCCAAACATTCTCACGAAGCGAGAATTATCTCCTTTCTCGCGAAGCGAGAATCCATCTGCTTGTCCTCATTTTTCGGTTATCTTACAGTTTTTATCAGTTATTATCAGTTATAGTATATTATATGAAATTTGTTCAATTTCTGGCCAATTCAAATCTTCCATCGCTCAGCCGCTCTGGAAGATTAAGATTCTCAGTAACAGACGACCCCGTGCTAACCGAGTCGGATCTTTTCAAACTGTCAAAATCCCCAGCCTCAATCTCCTGCCAGGAAGCGTTGCTGCTGCCAGAGCTGTTGCTGCGTCTGCGCAGCCAAAAGTCGTCTTCGTAGTCGTCCTTCAAGGAAAGACGTACCGGCTCAGAATCAGAAGAAGAGGAGGAGGTGGAGGAAGGTGGAGCAATGAGAAAAGGCGGTCTGCGGTGTCTAAGGCGGGCAACTTCCTTGTAGGAGTGGGGATAGTCGGTGTCTGGATTGGAATCGTCGTCGTTATCGTCCATGTTGTTTTGTTCAATGTATATCACTGCTGCGGCAGCCTTTGCCCGGTGCCTGTCCTTTCTGCGGGCTGAAAATTCCTGGAATGCAATTTTAGTGGCCTCGAGGGTGTCGTCAACAAGGTGCTTGAAGTCGTCGTTGGAGTTGTACAAGGCAAGAGAGGAGGCGACGGTGGCGGCGCCGATCAAAAGAGCGTACGGGACGGGCATGATTGTAATTGGAGTGTTATTCGTAGACGGTAAAAGAGAAAATGAAATGAGATGAGAAGATGAGACAGGAGGAGCAATAAAAGGAGGAGGAGGAGGAGGAGGAGGAGGAGGAGGAGGAAAAGGAAGAGTGGCGAGAGAAGAGGGAAAAGTATGCAATGATCACATTAGGTTGCATATTTTTATGCAATTGTATGTAGTAGCACGTGTTCATACACAGATGTGCATCATACTGTATCATTTTACATCATTTTACATCATTTTACAGCATAATGCATCCTAGCGCAGCATGCTGCGCTGAGATGCTATTCGCCCTCCGCCCTCTGCTAACCGCCCTCCGAAAACGGTTCTCCGCCCCTCTCCTTTCTCGTTTCTCTTTTTCTCTTCACTCTAGAAAATAAAAAATTTTCCGCTGCCACTCTGTAAAAATAAAACAAGTGTTTTCAATCTATTATTATCCTTTATTTCTATATATAATAAATAATATAATATAGTATATTATCATATAATATTATATATCATTATATATCATTATATATCATTATATATCATTATATATCATCACTAAATATCCATTCTTTCTTCTTTCCTCTCTTCCTCCTCTTCCTCCCCCCTCAACCACTTCACGCTCGCTCTTATTCATCATGGACTTCCTTCACTTAGATCCAGACAGAAACTTCAATCTCAAGTACTGTCGTGCTTCTCCTTCCCCTAATAATAATAATAATAATAATAATAATAATAATAATAATATCAAATCAAATCAATACCCTTCAAACAACCATGACATCCCAGTAACCATGGAAAAACTCCCCCTTCTTGCCCTGGAAAAGAGCTTATACAACCCTCCATATACCCATTCTTCAAGGACAAGAAACTCCCGTTCTCGGGCGCGCTTGATCACCACTTCATTGCTCATCTTTTCCCTGCTTGTCTTGTTCCTTTTGATCAACCTTCCCATTTCAAATTGCATCTCCAGAAAACCCATCGTCATCACATCAAACCAGGTTGATCCAGCGTCTTCAAGCTCCAACTCCAGCTCAAATCACCACCTGAGTTGCAACAGCAATGACAACCCTGAAGACATTTACAACTTGAAAAACTCCATGATTATGAACGAAAAGTCGTTCCACTCTTACGCATTGGTCCCTAGAGCCGATGACAACTCCACATCTGCTTTTTCATCCATCATCTCTTCCACCCCTTCCTCCTCTTCATTCTCTTTTCCATTGTCGTCCTCCTCCTCCTCCTCCTCTTCTTCTTCTGCTTTCCCACTGTCCACAGACGACTTTTTCTCCTCCATTACATCAGACTCGTTTTCCTTTTCTTCAACTTCATTCTCCTCATCTCCTATATCAACTAGCTCCATTGCTCCCTCAACTTCATCATCTTCCTCCTCCTCTTCATCATCATCATCATCATCATCTTCTTCTTCTTCTTCCTCTTCTTCTTCCTTTTCCTCTTCTTCTGTCTCCTCCTCCAGTACTAACTCCCCCTCATCTTCCTCCTCCCCCTCCTCCATCACTGACGCCTTGACAACCTCCACTTCCAACGGCAACACCTACATTGTTGCCCGCACCACCACCGAAACATTGGGCCTGGCTTCTGACAGAACCCTCACCCTTACCAGCACCAACACCAGCACCGCCAGCCCCGGCGCCGCCCTTCTGACAGAGTCCTCTTCCCTGAAGGGACTTTCCCCGAAAAACAAAAAAGTCGTTATTGGCTGTGTTGTTGGCATTGTTGGCGGCTTTTTGTTCCTTGCTGCTGCGATTTTCGCTTATTACCGTTTCTACCGTCGTCGGAAGGATGAGCGTTTCATCAATTCCGAAGGCGTTTGGGTTACTAGAAATGGCAATCCAGATGATAAACTCAATGCGTCTCCGGTGTTGAATCCTTCGGCGTCTGCAACCGCTTCTCCTGCAAGTTGGAAGTTTTGGGGAACTGGGAATAGTAATCATGATGAGGTGGATAGAAGTAGCACCGCCATGGGGATCAAGTCGCCTGTTTTGGGGGATACGGGAGATGATTATGACGATGAGGGTGGGGAGTTGGGAAGGAATAGGTATAGTACGAGTCACCTTTGAGCATCAGTCGTTTCATAATTGACTCAAGCACTCTTTATCAACACTTTTCCATTCCATTTCATATTTCATCGAGAAAACACTTATAGATCTTTCTCCACCCACGCATAGACTACGCGTTACAATTTTAATACTCTTATTTTAGAAAAAAAATCCAAAGTGACTAACTACTTTGTAAGCTCTCTCAAGGAATGCACCGCGCTGATCAACTCCTGGTTCCATTCGTGCATCTTCTTTTGGCTATTTGCACCCGTCTCTTTGCAAAAGTCCAACACTTGAAGATGCGCTTTTGCCGCCTCTGGCAAGTGCTCCTTCTCAACGCTCCACCCCCACGCCCTGGTGTTTTCAAACGACTTTGGCATGCAATACCCATAAGCAGCGGTGCCAAACACAAAGGGTGCCACAAATCTCGTTGGCAAGCCCCTGTTGCGCGCAACAATCGACCCGCACAACGCCCCAGTAACAATGTATATCCCATTGGGCAACACCGGCTCCACCACAATCTCGCGGAACTTGTGCTTCACCATGGCCACCTCGTTGCGCAACGACGACTTGGCGGTCTGGTACTCGTAGTAGTACCGGTCCAACTTGTAAGCAGTGTATTTTCTCGCAAGAGCCGCGTTTTCCTCAAGAAACCTTGACGAGAGGATCGTCATTCCCGTGGCCTTGCTCTCCTCCTGCTCGGGGCCAGGCTTCTCCTTCTGTTCCTCGGGCAACGGCAACACCGTGCCTGCCACGTTCGGCACGTCTTCCAAGTCCGAGTAGAAGCTTCTCTTGGGCTGCTTCGACATCTTCACTTGCTCTTTACAGTCCATTCATTCCTTCAGTTTTTACATTTGGTGAAATTTCAATGATTCTCATTGGGCGCGGTTGCGAGCCACGGGGGGGGCACTCCATATACAATGCACTACACACGATATACTATATATACTATACTATATATACTACATATACTATACTATATATACTATATATACAGTCTAGTCCTTGGTCCCAGCCTTGCAGGGCCTCTCTACAATGCGGGCTATATCAGCTTGGTGAAGCAAAAGCTGAAGCCCAGCTCAGGCCAACACGATACCGTCATCCCGCAAGGTGTCTGTCTGTAGTCTTCTGCCCTGGACCGAACCTCCATCGCTACCTTGGCCTGGCCGCTACCTTGGCCTGGCCGCTACCTTGGCCTGGCCGCTACCTTGGCCTGGACACGCCCTGGTGGGGCACAAAATGCGACGGCTCTTCATTGTGAAAAAAACCCCAAATAATGTACAAAAAAAAAAAAAGAATTGCTTGGAAATTTCTCCATGTTCAAGTTCTTGTTCCTCTTCTCCAACGACAAGCAATGTCTGCGCCGTTGAATCCCACCGACATTCTCTTCTCCGACGACGTCGCCGTCGCCCCCACCCCCCATGAACCAAAGAACATCTTTGTCAGCGCCGACTACTTGATGAACACCCTGTTGCCGCCGCACCAGCAGCAGCACAAACCGTATCGGCAAACCTCAAAGCCCTTCCACGATATCCACCCCAATACGAGCTCCCAGCAAAGCGACGGCGATACGTTTGTCCCCTCCAAGGACGCAAACGTGCTTCTTCCGTACTTCCCCGACGAGCCCATCATCGAAACAAGCGCGTTCAAGGTGTATCTAGTGTTGGCAGAGGAGAAGATTTTCTTGCAAAATGCAGAGAGCTCCCAGTCCTCAAGAAGCGCTAGAAGAGCACAGAGAAGAGAGTTGTTGCAGGAGGGCTCTGCCGCCACAAGTGGGCTTCTAGAAGAGCCCGCCAGTCATCAGACGGCGGCAAATCATCAGCCGGCAAACCATCATCAGCCGGCAAACCATCATCAGCCGACGGCCAGTCATCGTCAGCCGGCAGATGATGCAAGCCATTTTGAAGGAAACGACGCGGACGTGCACTCGACCGCCAGCGAGGAGGAAAAGCTCGCTCCAGCCGTCCTACGAGGCATGCTCATCTTCAGAGTGTTGAAGCCCAACACAAAGATCAAGCAAATCAAGTTGAACTTCCGCGGGGATTCCAAAACAAACTGGCCAGAGGGCATCCCTCCAAAAAAAACTGAGTTTGTCGAGTCAATCAACATCATCGATCACCACTGGACATTCTTCAACGTTTCCGACCATGCAATGGACCGCTACAACCGCGGCGGCGCCCACTATATCAACACCTTACCCGACAGTGTGTTGAACAAGCAGCAGCAGCAGGGCTCTTCTTCTTCTCCTTTAGCCGCGGTTGGCGACAACCTCGATATCGACAATTTGGACTTGAACGAACCAAGCGGGCCCTTCAGCTTCTTTTCATCTCTCAGCGCCGTTCCTTCCAATGCATCCCAAATATTGCCAACCGCCGCTTCAAAATCAAGGTTCTTCAAAAGACCCAAATCCTTGTTTGGCAAATCCAACGGGGCCTCTTCCTTGTCTAGAAAATCTTTGGACGTGCCCAGATCGTCTGCTTTGGGCGCTGCTAGAAGCGGCGCCTCTTTGGATTTTGACTTCAGAAACTCATTGTCCCGTTCCCCCAACACCGCCCCAAAGGATGACGACGCCATTAGCATGATAAGCACTGCTGCTGCTTCTGCTGCTGCTGCTTCTGCTGCTGCTGCTGCCAACAGCTATTTTGATTCTCAAAATAACTACATCTTCCAACAAGGCGACTACATTTACAACTTTGAGTACTTGATCCCACAGTCAACCCCCGAATCCGTCAACTTGACTTTTGGTTTTGTCAACCACTGGCTCAATTTGGATGTTGCAAGAGCTGGCAAGTTCAAGTCTTTGTTGCGCGCCAAAAAGAAAGTCACCTTGATAAGAACAAACTCCACCCAATCAATTGAGGAAACTTTTGACCCCATCTCTATCAACAAAACCTGGGAAGATCGTTTGAGTTATTCCATCTTGATTGCTTCAAACTCGGTGATCTTGAACAGTTTTATCCCCATCAACATTCGTCTAGTTCCAACTGACAAAAATATCAAGGTTTACAAGATTAAAATATTCATTGTTGAAATCTTGGAATATTGGTGCAAAAACAGAAAAGTTCATCGTTTGGAACCTCAACGAAAGTTTTTGCTTTTGGAACACAAGCCCAAGATTGGCAACAATTTGTTGAAAGATTTTGAGGATCTCAATTATTCAAATAGCGTCATTACTGACAAGTTTGATGCAGATGGCAACAAAAATTTGGTGAGAAGATCCACTTTGAATGTCAATGACTCTCCATTGGTGTATTCAGGTGCGGCAAACCCTGCTCCTCCTTATTCTTCAACCCCCACCACCTCAAGTTTGCCCTCATCACTGTCTACAACTCCTGCTTCTCCTCCTCCTCCTCCTTCTTCTTCTACTTTAAATCACGAGAAAAAAAATAAAGCCAAGAAAAAGTCCAAACATCTTGGCATGGAAGATGATGAAGATGAATACATTAGTTCCAAGGACTTTAACTATCAACTTTATGTTCCCGAAATGTTTTCCAAATTCAGCTCAAGATTGCATGCCGACACCAAACACAAGAACATCCAATGTCATCACTGGATCAAGATTTCCCTCAGATTGTCGAGAAAAATTGACGATTTTGACGTGATTGATCGGCCACCAACAGACCATATAACTGCATTTTCCGATTCAAACACCCCTGGTCTTGAAGCCATTAGAAGCGTGGTCAACTCTGGAATCAACAATGATTCTGGCACTGCAAGTGACAACTCGGATGGCCCAGCAGCAACAACAACACCACCAAGCATTAGTAATAGACACAGTTTTGCCATCAAACGCAAGCCCCGTTCAGACAGCACCAGCAGTGCTGCTGATTCCCATGATACCAAACCCAAACCAAAGCCAAAAAGAAAGCATTATGAAATATCCATTGATTCTCCCATCACTTTGTTTGACCCATTATGCACCCAGGCCAACACTTTGTTACCTGCATACGATGGCATTGGCGCTTATGATCCTTTTACTTATGCCAAACGCAAAGAAAATGGGGAATTTGAGATTTTCACCAACAACAACCCATTGTTCCCACCAGAAATCCTTGTTGCCGACCCAACTGAAACAAACATCCCGCCCAGCCATCAAGTTGCTCCTCATTTAGGAAGAGTTGACAGCTTGGCAAACATTGATGCAACAGAGGCGCACAGAAAGCCAGCTGTATCTAAAGCCGATGAAAATGGCAATGACATTCAAAGGAAGCATCCATACGACAGCGATTCCAACCTCAATACCACCAACGGTCAGCAAATTCAAACGGGGGAAGACTTTTCAGCCTTGGACAATGAATTCCAAGCAACCGTTACCCAAGAAATGGTGTCTGCAAACTTGTATTCTCCAAGAGCAATTGACTTGGACTTGGTGAGCGAGCAGGCCCAGCCAATGATTTCGAAATCACCAAAGACTTTTAACGGCAATTCTTTTTCCCCATCATCATTAATGCCGGTTGTTCCTGAAAGCTTGAAGCTTTCGCCCAACTTTAGAGCACTACTGCCTTCGTTGCAAGCCTTGCTGTTGGACGATACCACTAATAATAATAACAATAATTCTAAAAACAATAATAATAATAATAATAATAATAATAGTCACCATCATCATACAACGAAAATCAGGCTGCCGTTGTTGGTGGCGGCCAACCATCCAACGAACATTGCAGCCAACGATGGTGTTCGTGACACTGCAGATCTCCATTTGATGTTGAAGCCACCTGTTAAACCACCTACTTATGACGAGCACGACAGCACCAAAAATGACATGTTTGCGAAAAAAGTTTTCCTCAAGGACAAGATTATTGAGACCCAAGACTTGGTAAGAGTTGCTCCACCGCCGTCGTACGAGGATGTGGATATTGAAAAACAGCATTTGACAACGGTGCGCCAATTGGCTGGCGAAGTCGACGACATTCTTACCGCCAAGCCATTGGAAAAGGAAGAAGAAGAAGCAGAAGAGGACGTGGACATTGCCGAGAAGTTTGTGTTCCACGGCTCCACCCCGAACATCCCCTTGAACATCAAGGTTGCGTCCCCACATTTGAACCCTTCTGCGTTTGCCTTCCTGCCCCGGCCTTCCATGTCGTCACGACCGGATTTTGACGGCGCCTTGTTTTCCGACGGCGACACTGATTCGTTTCTCAGCACGAACGAGTACCCGCCAGGCGACGGCCCCCACCGATCAGGCAGCAACTCGACGATAACGAACGGCATGGCCCTCGTAGGGGGAGGTACCGGTGCTGCATCATCTGGCCGTGCAACCGACGAGATTCCATTAATGAGGGTGTCCACCGCCAGCTTGGCCAACTCCCAAGGAGTGAGGGCGTTTGCCGGCGGGAGCAGCACCAGTCTCTTCAGCCCGTTGTTTGCCAGCAAGGGCCTCCCCAAGGCCAGCAACCAGATCTCAGAGCTAAACAACGAAGACGACAGCCAGAACGACTTGGGGTTGAGTTGATTTCTCGCATTGCATTACATTTGTACAAAATATACAAAAATATATTCGCGGTTCATTGTAGAGTCAAAAAAAAAAATTTATATTATACACCAACTCACTCCTCCTCGTCCTCGTCGATCTTCACCCTTGCCTCGCCGCCGCCGTCGTCGCTCAACCCTTCGTCGCTGTCCTCGATGGTGTCGGCCGACTTGTAGCTACTCGCCTGTCTCGACTTTGACTTCTTTGGGGCTGGCGTTTCCTCGTCGTCCTTTCTCTTTCTTCCCCCCGTCAATCTTTTTCTCTTTTTTGTCTTCTCCTTGGGCTTCTCCTTGGGCTTCTTCTTGTCCTCGTCGTCGCTCCCGCTCAGGTTATCCTCCAAGATGAACCCGTCCTCGTCAACCCTCTTTCTCAGGCCCCCTTTCTTTCGGTTCCGGTCCTCGAGCTCAGCAAGCCGGTTCCGCTCGGCCAACTCGGACGCCCACTCGAGCGCCTTCTTCGACAACTCCTCCCGCTGTTGCTTGAGCTTCGCCTTGATGCCGTCCTCCCGCTCCTTGTTGCGCCGCTGCTCCGCCTCCATCACCGCCCGCGCCTCGTCCCGGAGCTTCTGGCCCTCCTTGATCTTGTCGGCGTACTGCCGCTCGTACTCCCGCTGCGACGCCAACTCGTTCTGCAACGACACCCGGATGGTGTTGGTGCCCATGGACGCCCGTTGGCGCAACGTTTCCGGCGGGTACGGCGGGTTCTCCCCGCTCGCCAAGTCCTCCGTGATCCTTATTGCCACGTCCAAGTTTCGGATCGCCGCCTCGAGCTCCTGCGACGTCCGCTTGTTGTTGCCCACCTTCCGAATAAAGTCCCCAATTTGAAGATCCACAAACGCAACGTTGAACTTCAAGGCAGGGAGCAAGTGGCCCTTCTTCCCGCTGCCACTGCCACTGCCACTGCCACCCCTGCTCCGGAGATCCTGGGCATATGCAATCAAAAACGCCTTCTTCGAGTACTTCAACGCATTGTGCAAGCTGTCCAACGACTTCTCCCCAACCCCTCGGTAGTACCACGCGCTTCCCAAGAGCGAAAAGTAGTTGCAGTCCGTCGACAACACCCTCACATTGTCCTTATACTTGCTGGCAACTGCCTCGTCAAACACGTCCACCCCGTCAACACTGTCCAACTCGCGCAAACTGGCGCCCTCCCCCTGGCTGTTGAACCGGTTGATCACAATCTCGTAGCACTCAATCGCCTTGCTGTACTCGCCAACCTCAATGAAAACATGCCCCAAGTTGATAAAGATCGACACATCGTTCAACGAATCTCGGATCTTCTTGAAAATCTCCAACGCCTCCAGCAGTCTCTTCAACTCGGAAAACACAATTGCCACCCCCTGGGCCGCATACAAGTTCGTCCCGTCCAACGAGAGCGCCTTTTGGTACAACTGCGCAGCTCTTGTGAAATACGTATTTTGCTTCTCACCCCCGCCCTTGCCAGAACCGGCGCCGGTGCTAGTCTTGATTTCCCGCGCCAATAACAAGTAAATGTTTGCCAACGAGATCAACGAGTAGAAATCATGCGAGTCGTAATCTTTCAACGACGTCTTGTAAATCTCAGCTTCGGGATTGCCGTTCTTGGACGCCTCAACGTACGAGGTCAATCTTCTCTTGAACCGCTTGATGAACCACCCATAAAAGGCCCGCACTTCCAAGTTCAGCTCGTACGAGTGCAACAAGGCTTGGATGTCCCTGTCGAGTTCATTCAACTTCTCGTCCGATGAACAGTAAAGAGAGTCCAACGATAGTGTGTAGTAAGTACGCAACTTCGCATTGATGTAGTTCGGACACAAGTCCAACACCTCCGAGTAAAGCTTTTTGATCTTCTTGGTTGTGATCGTCACCAAATCGTCATCATTATCATCATCTTCTTCTTCATCATTTCTTACTTCATCATCACTAAATTGAAACCCCTTGGCAATCAAGTCGCTTTCGTTAACACGCGCAATGTTGTATTTCAATGAAATCTTTCGATCGCTACTGAATTCATCCTCAACCGTCTCGTCAGACTTCCACGCAAGCTCAAAAAACGTCTTGGCGGCGGTGAAGTTGTTCTTCAAAAAATGGAAAACTCCAATGTTGTTCAAGATTTCTGCAGGGATTTGCTCATCGCCTCCTCTGATCAAGTTCCCATCCGCGTCCAATGTGCCATTGTGGATCTTGTACAACTCAACAGCCTTCTCGAGGTTCGGCAACACTTTATCAAGTTGGTTCAAGAACTCGTGATTCTTGGCCAACGTCAAGTACGCATTCACAATAACCGGCTCGTTGAGCTGCAGACACAATTTCAAATAGGTGGTTAGCAAGGCCGTTGACTTGGCAATGTTTTCGGTGTTCTCAGTGGTCATCATTGAGGCTTTGTTTTGTTGTTGTTCTTTAATGTGTTTCCGAGCGTCCCCAGATTTAGTGATTTCTGCATCTGTTGAGAATACCTTTTCATGGTAAAGCAACCCAAGCATATAATTGATTTCAACAACTTTCGACTTGCCAGTGGTTTTGCCATTTTTACTGATATCTTCTTCTTCATTCAAGGCTTCCAACAATTTTTCAAACGTCAAAATCGCATCGTTGATACTTTTTTTGTAATATTGAGCTTGCCCACGAAGAAACTTATTAAACAAGTTACTTTTGTTAAGCAGATTGGACCTATGGTAATATGCTTCATGTTTGTCAAATAAATCGTCCTTGGAAAGTTTGGTAATGGCTTCTGGTAAGCTGCTGTCCAACTCTGTCAAATCACCATTGTATGTGGCAAACGTGAAATAGGTTCTGGAAAGCCAAAAGAACAAATCAGACACCAATGCAGAATTAAAAGTACTAATGTATTTGGGGTCGTTCTCGAGAAATTTCGTCAACAACTGAATCAATATCCAAAATTGCTGCTTGGAAAACAAATGTGACGCCAACATTGAAAGCAAATTTGGATTGTTCTTGTATACTTTCTGAGCAGTGACTGATTCGTGCTTTTCTGTTGTCTCATTATCTTCGCCCTGCTCACTGGAAGAAGCATCGTCTATTATTTCGTAGGTAGGCAAAATGTTCCCATTGTAGAAATCCGCCACTATTTTGATTGCCTCATTATAATTGGTTATAAACTCTTCATCTGTCAAGGAATCATTGAAAGTCTTGTCAAACTTTACAACGCAGCTTAACACGTTACTGGTGAGGTTGTCCAGGAAAAGTTCTGCAGATCTTTCCCATGCACTGATGGCAGATTTAGGGTCCCCTAAATACCAAAAGCACAAGCCAATCCCAATTCTTGAGTCTGGTCTTGAAAGCGGATTCAAAATAAGAATTTGCTGGAAGGTCTTCAATGCAACATTGTAAACCCCTTTTTGGAAACTCAACTTGGCTTTGCCGAACAACGCCAACACATTGTTAGAATCTGTCTTCAAGATTTTCTCGTACAAAAGTTGCAAATCGTCGTGATTCCCTGAACTGTTGAATGATAATATCACTGATTTAGCTAACAAAGCCTCGGAAGACACCGGATTGATTGACAAGGCAATGTCAAGCTCTTTTTCAGCAATCTTGAGAGAAGTTTGCTTTTCCTCCAATGAAGAAGCAACTCTGGCTTTTCTCAAGTTCAATGCGGCTGTGAAGAGATGGAATGGGAACTTCTGGAAAACGCCACCACTGCGCAATTGCTGAGACTCGAACGCAGATTTCACAAGCTCCATGGCTTGCTTGAATTTATTTTGAAGAGCATAGGAAACGGCAATCGAGAGCCAGACTTCTTTCTTCAATGAGAATGAGTTCTCAAGCAAAGTGCAAAGCTCGGCAGGATCGTCCGTCAAGTCCCTTGGAATGTTAACCGACACGATCTCATTTTCGTCGTCATTCTGTTGACCTTCGTCTCCATCAGTCAACAAAATCTCAATGGTCTTGTGATGGTAGAACTTCTTCACAAGAGACTTGTCTTCTGGGAAGTAAAACTCCACAGGGGCTTCGGTTTTTTTGATTGACGACATTGTAGAGATGGATTGACACTCTCTGCGATTCCTTGGGCTTCAATGACAGTCGATGTCCTTGTCTGCTGCCTGCCTTGTGAAACTTTCCAACAAACACAAACAACACCGCTTATTGCAATTTGTTGGCTGGAAATTTTTGTCCTTTTTTTTTCTTCAATCTGAATATTTCACAAGAATAAAGTTGAGGAATTACCCTGTGCGTGTTTCTTACAGAAGGATGCATTCCAGTGCTTTATTGGTTATTAGTTATCAGACAGAGACACTTGGTGGGTGTGTTGGTGGTGTGCTGGGATTGTGTTGTGCTCGGTTGACTGCTTACGATGGCAACACTCCTCCCTTCGCAGCCTTTGATTTTGCAAGCGTCGACTTCACGTGATGTTGGTACTCCTCGGCCAGCTTCTTGTCATCGTCGTCTATCAACTGGTCAATGTTGTAGTCAAACACATTGGGGTCATCACGGTGTTCCTCAGAACCAGGAGTAACGTTTCTTCTTCTCAAAGCAACCCCCTGGTTCTCCGACAACGCATTGGTCTTGAACTGCACAGGAACGCTCACTTGATCTAATCTTGATTTCAACTTTTGAGTTTGAGAAAGCTTTTCCTTTGGATCTTCAATCTCGTCAAACTCATCGGGAGGAACATAGCTAGAGGACGCAGGGCTGCGCATCACTTTGCCATCGAGTTCTTGTTCGGCCCTCTTCTTTCTGGCAGCAGTTTTGTCGATTTCAAACTTTCCAACGCCGGAAATTGCCGGCAAAAGCACCACAAACACCACCACTAGTACGAATATTAGAAAGAATATGAGGATGTTCATTGTGTGTCTGGCTTTGGGCACGGCTCGCCGATATGGTCTATAGTCAGGGGCAGGGAGCAAGCGAGCGAAATCAGGACTTTTGCGTCGATAGTAGCACTGTTTTGGAGTGTCTTTTGGATGGAAATTTCAAAACCTTTTTTTTTTTTTTAGCTGCTTGGTGGGGAGCGCCCCAAGCAGAATGTCGGCTGCGGCGTCGTCAACAGAGGGAGGGCAAAGGCAAGAGAAAGAGCAAAAGGATGTTCTCCTTGAGGGCCGACTTGGGGGTGTTCTCGTAGGCTGGTGGCTGGTGAGTGGCCCATTTATGTCACCCTCGGTACATGAGTGGGAAAGATGTGATATTATTCTAGATCGGTCTCTTTGGTTTAGTTGCGCACGAATCACGTAATCTCTAACCAGGATGTTATCAGACCTGTAATACACTAGGAATGTCCCAGTCAACGGCAGAGACAACGTCACCTGAAACCTTCACCTTCAGCATGATCTGGCTCCTGTTCGGTCCCTCGACCTCCATGGTGCAGATTTTTGGCATGGGGCCCACGGTCACATGCTTGGGCAATGATCATCGGGCTTCTTTCTGTGGAATCACCAATTTCCTCCCCAGGGTATTTTTACCATTTGTTGGGGAAAACAAGGAGTAGACCGCAATCACCAAGTCATTCCTAATATGCTCTCCCATGCCCGTGTCAGCAGAAGATTGTCCAAGAGAAGCAGTAATGCCAGCCGCTCCGCTGCCCAGTCGTTGAAATCGCAAGACTCCAGGGCCCCGTCCATCTACTCCGAGGCCATAACAATCCAAGACGGTGATGTTGTCGCCCCCCATCAAAACGATAATCCTTTAGACCCCCAGGTTGCACCGCTGTCGAATTACAAAACATCCATAAGCGGCATTTATTTCAACAGTCTTGAAGAGTTGGTTGAATGGTTCAACAACTATGACGAACTCAGGGATAACTTGTTTGACAGCTTTCGCATACCCCGTGTTGACATGAAACTACACAAGCGGTCCAAGTCACCCAAATCGAACATCAACTTGTCGGTGTGTCATGATTTCAAGGGGAACTATGTGAAGAATGAAGACCTTGATCCGGCAGGCTACTTCCCTCATCCAAACGGGAAACACTACTTTCTACAGTTTCCAGGCTTGGTTGACCATTTTATTTATTTTTCTCACAACATGATCAGCATACCAACTGTTTCCTGGATCAATAATTGCCACAAGTTTGCAATGCAGTGCTTGGGCACGGTTATCATTGAAGGGAACACTACCAGTAAGTTCAAATTGTTGTCGCAGTTGTGCAGCAAAAACCAAAATCACGAGTACATTTACATCAAGATGTTGGTGAAGCTATTTGAGCACTACAAATTTGACGGTTATTTGATCAACATTGAAACAAAGTTCCTCAACCATTCAGAGTCTCATGAAATCACAAATTTCGTCGAGCAACTAAAGGTGTCGTTGCATGCTATAAATTTGAGTGCCAAAGTCATTTGGTATGACTCCTTTGTGCCAGCATTGAATAAGATCAAGTATGAGAACGGGGTGTCTCCATTGAACTACGAGTTGTTCAAAGCGTCTGACTACTTTTTAACAAACTACTGGTGGAACGAAGACACTTTGAAGAAAAACGTTGCCATTGCTGGTCTACATGGGATCAACTCGTCGCTTTATGTCGGGATCGACATGTGGGGCAGAGGTACCAAGATTGGGAACGGCGGGTACGATGCACCAATTGCTATCAACTTTTGCAAGGAGTACGACTCAAACGTCTGTCTTTTTGCGCCTGCCTGGACGTATGAGTACTTGGGACAGGACAATTTTTTGGAAAACGATACAAAACTTTGGAAGTTTGATCCCGCTGATAATGCTACAGTTTCAACTTATATTGAGCAGTGTAGTGCTACATGTTTCTATCCATTTCTGAATTGTTCAAGTTCCAGCAGCAGTAGCAGCAGCGCACACCCACATTCCAAAAGACATTCATTCGTATTTTATACAAACTTCTCCAACGGCCAGGGAAAATTTTTTGCTGTTAATGGCAAAAATGTTTTCAGCAACTATTGGGTCAACAACAGTTTCCAATATGAGATCCCAGACGTTGCATTTGAGAGTTTCCAAAATGGGAAAAAAAGTGACAATAACTACAACTTGCTAAGTTTTTCATTGGAAAATGAAGAAGCCTTTGTTGGGGGTTCTTGCTTGAAGATTGTGAAAAATAATAGCCTGTTGATCATCAATGACGGTGATGACATTGAAGACATCAACAGTCGTCTTTCTCATAAAGAATTATTTAAGTTTGCAAATGATTGTCGCAGCGAGAACTTGAAAATCAAAATCACTTACAAGTACAATGTCGTGAACAAGGAGTTGCAGATTGGCAAAATAGTCAACGATAGAGAAACTGAAACAAGCTTCCAATCTAACATCACCGACAATTTTGACGGGTATTTCCAATTGGAGTTGAAGTACAACATCGAAAGAAGGTACAAGGCCATTCATAAAGTGACATCTGGTTCTTTGAATGTTCCTTTGGATATCGATCTCCAAGATCTTAAGAGTTCATTTTATGAAACCGAATGGAAAACCGTTGAGATGCTGTTCTCCACACCAAAGGGCATCAAATGGGAATACTGTGTGTTGGAATCTGCAAGCATCCGCTGGGTTGCCAATAAAAATAATGCTTCCTTTTTTGGCAGAGCGGCTGGGCTTGGTGCCGATGATTACAAGATTTTCTCAAACGTCTACAAAGTAGACGACAGTCTCGAGTCATCAATGGTGAGCGATGGCAGGGAATCCTCATCAGAGATGATGGAGTCCTCCGAAGACCTTGAGCTCAGCACTGACGAAGATTGGATAATTTTACCCGATAACGCGTTGCCTACCAACGTCACCGAGCTCTATATAGGGGAGTTGGCAATCACCTCTATATTTGAAGAAGACGTTTCCTCGTTCCCTTCGCAGGCGAACAAGATCAAGGCCTTGGACTTGGTTTGTCAGATCAGCCCAACGTTGGTGTATGTCAAGTGGGCCGACTACATCAACAATAACTTGACACGGGCGTCATACTGGCAAATCTTTGTCAATAACGAGTTTGCCGGGGTGGCCCATTCGAATTTCTGGGCGGTGGATTTGGAGAAATTGTCGTTGGAAGGTGTCAAGAGTTTCGGTATCAGGGTTGACAGTGTGAGTGTTGTTGGAGATGTCGTTATTGGCGATACGATTTCAGTGAAGATCTGATATTGCTTAGCTGGAGAATTTTGTTTTGTTTTGTTTTGTTTTTTGGGTTACTTTAATAAACAGGTGAGTAAAATAAGTAGATGGGTTAAAATTTCTGTTGTATGAGAGTAATTTTGATGTTCAAGTCGTGATAAAATGCAGCTTGTATATTATTTTTTTTATTGCACTGGACCAAACCTGATTCAAACTATCGAATCCAAATTCTAGAAGCGCTTTACGAATGTCCGCGATCAATCCAGCCGCAGAGAAGTTCAAGAAGGTATATCTTCCATACCCTTGTCCTATTTCGCCTTTTCACACTAACACGGCGTTTTTTCATTTAGGAGGGAAACGAGCAGTTCCGCAAAGAGAACTACTCCCAGGCAATCAAACTGTACACCCGGGCCATCAGCCTCGACAACAAGAAAGTATCCTACTTCACCAACAGGGCCACGGCGTACTACAAACTCCATGAGAAGCGGTTCCCCAAGTTCCATGCCAAGTTCCGCAAGTGCTGCGATGACTTCAACGAGCCCTGGGTGGAGGACGACGCGGTGACGGCCAAAAACAACAGCAGCAACACTAACAGCTCACAAATCTTGCAGAACGTGTGGGAGGACTCTGTCAGTGCGTTGGATCTTGACTCGCAGTGTCTTAAAGGGTTCTACTACTGTGGGCTAGTGCTTCTTATTCGCAACGACATGGGCACCGCCGTCAGCAACTTTAGGAAATGCTACAAGGCCGCAGTGCTATGCCAGGCGGTGTCGTCGATGAGCGAGGTCTGCTTGCTCATGGAGAGCATCAAAGAGCGGTTGAAGCGCCGGCTGACTGCCGACAGGGAGAAGCGGTTTGTGACGTTGTACAAGAACATGGTGATCATGTTGGAGAGCCAGTACACCGAGAGTGTGGACGCCATCACGGAAAAGTACAAGGACCAAAACCAGAGCTTCCGAAGAAACACGCAGTACCAAAGGGATCTTGAGAAGACGGCAAGGTTATACCACCAGAACCTCATGAGTGCCCAGGCTGTGTTCCAGGAGCACTCGCCGTTCTTGAGAAATTTGAGAAGGGCGCACAAGAGCAATACCCCGGGGAATGAACTGCAACAGCAGTACGGGGAGAACGGCGCTAGAGACACCCCGTTAAAGTTGGACGTGTACTCCTTTGAGATCCCTGAGCAGTTTGTGGACCCCATGGAAGGCACCTTGTACAAGGACCCGGTTATCACTGTTTATGGCGACACTTATGAGCGCCTGTTCATACTAAGTTACATTGAGTCGCACGGGTATGACCCACTTTCAAAAAACCCGTTGAATGAGTCACAAATCTTTAGCAACAAACCGCTCAAAAGCTTGATCAAAAGTTACATTGAGAAGCATAGAGTGTTTCAAGAAGAGGGGGGCTCCTTTTAATTTTCTAATTATATAAAATCCAATAAAAAAAAAGATCAAGTGGTTGCCGTGGCAACTCTTGTAGCTTGAACAGCCTCTCCCGACAAGACTCTTGCGGAGTTGATGACAGCCGTGATGGGGTCATTGCTTTGAGCACGGCTCTCGGCTTTGACCTCTGCAACGTGGGTCATTGTGTTGGTAACATTTTCCGGAATAAACGTCATGACAATGTTACCCAAGATTCTTAACGATCTTGACATTTCATTTGAGAAATCACTAGACGAGACCTTCTTTGCCTTTGGGAAGGAAGTGGCCAAGATTTCATTGACCGGCATCACCAAAGGATCGAAGGAGCCTCTAACGAGGGCTTTTCCTTTTGTGTTGTACATCCCTGCGTACGAGGCCCTAGCGCTCACGGCCATATCGTGCAATGGTTTGTGAACGTATGTCTCGTACATGGAGGCGGGTTCAGGATGGGAGACCGTCTTCCTGGTTGCTTCAATGACTCTCTCCACAGGGGCCACCAAGGCTGGAGGAGCCTCGACTTGTGGCGCTGATGGAACGTGCGTTCCAAGAATGACCATCTCCTTCATCTCGCCATTCTTCAAAGCAGCAGGCAAGTACTGATCCATATAGTTCAACGAACTGTCAGTGAAGGCGTCGATAGATTTCACTATCCGGCTGACTGGGTCGCCCGCAAGACCCATGGTGACTTTGGCGTAGGGAGCACAGGTCTCTGCAACAAGCTTGATCGAGCGGCCGCCGAACCGGTACGTGGTCAAGTGATTGATTGTCTTGGAGTCGACCTTGTTGCTGCCGTTCATTGTGGCTGTTGTATTTGGTAAAAGTCTATTTGTTCTGGGGTGGTTCTGTTCTAGTGTCCTAGGAAACAGAAAGAACAATGGAGAAACACAAACATGATTTGGATTTTTGGCAGATGTTGAAATCTGGCGGGGGCTCATGTGATATGATGCGGTTGTATGCATGAGGCGCCTTCGTGTGCAGTAAGGTGCATCTCAGCGCAGAGTCCGTCAAAAAAAAAAACTCAAGTCGGGCGACAATAAAAAAAGGTGATGAGACTCTGGGGACCACTGAGTGCAACCCCGTTCAAATTGATGATGGAGAGTGATACGAGTTATTCCCGCTGGGCAGGGTAGGGGCAATATCAGGTGTCTCAGCTTCACCATCTCACAATGTGAAGAAGGGAGAGCCGCGCTCCTTCCGCCCATTTCGCTCATTAAACTTAAACAAGTTAATTTAATGGTCTTGCCCCAATTAGTCAACTGGCCATTAGCACCTCGCCGGCTGTTTACGTGCCTTTTGAACAATGGCCTAAATCCGCCTGCCCTCTCGCTCGTTACTACGCTACAAGTCAGCGACGAGAGGATAAACGCAGTTACTCGGTGTTCAGAGCGAGGTTCTCATAGAAAGTTTGCCTGGAGCAGGGGCTTGATTTTGACTAGTAGTCCGGACCACACTGGCAAGCAGCACGGGGGCGAATCATCGAGCCTTATCCACATGAGAGGAACAAAGGGAGCAGCCCATTTCTGTTATCAGGATAAACTTCATATATCTAATATCTCAGGGCGTCGTCCATTTAGTGACTATCTTCAACTGTACATACATTTGATAGGAGAACACACAGCTTGAGTGTGTGTACAGCAATCAACATACAGATGGATTACCTGCCTCGTCTGCCATTAGCATCGCAAGAAGCACCACAGGATATGGATATCAGATATATCAGTCCACCCGAGGGCAGTCTGCCTGTGAAGCGATTTAGCACAAGCAGTGGGGATTTAGCACTGCTCGAAAGCGTTGCACCGTAGTAAAATAAAGGAGGAGGAAAAAAAAAGGCGTATAATTTTTAGAGTGAGTTCAGTCTAAAATAAATTGAAATCAAACAAAAACTTTCTGATCGAAATTTGTCCTTCCAAATCATTGTTTGTCTGTTCACAAGAAAGGTGTTAAATTAGTATAAAAGCTTGACAGATCCCTGTTTCTCTCTTCGAAGGAACCGCTGGTTTATTTTTTCCTCTTTGCAGTGAGATTCATCAAGAGACAGAGAGAGAGAGATCATGTATCAGGACTCTTTTGAAAACGAGCTCAACAGGGAGACCATTCCAGACAATATCTTCCAGTTTGGCGAATCCCTCTTGCAAGATCTGTCCAACATTTTCAGTTTCAGCAACTTCTCGTGCTCCAAGAGCTCTATTAAAAAGCTATTCGACGCGTTCATCACAGAAAGTCATGTGGGTTTATGCTTTCTCAGCAGCAAGTCACAGAAAGTTGCCAGACTTGAAGGCACTGATCTGCACTACACACAGCTCAACACCTACTTGATTGACATCTTGAATCTCGAGCATGACGCCGATGTGGGCGACTACATTCAGCACATTGAGTTCAAATCAGATGCTTCAACAGAGCTCACCGAGCTCATGGAAACAAAATGCCCACTCATAGTGATCCAGAACGAAAAAGACATGGCCGTGACCGCTAATGATCCAGATCAGCCCACATCAGTCCACAAAATCAAGGAGTTATTTAGTCAATTGAACAACCAATCGCAAAAGAGAATAGCAAATAACACAATAACTGTTCAGCAAAGTTTGATTGTAAATGAAAGTCGTTACAGCCACTCAGAACCAGACATCAAACTAAAGCACACTTCATCTTCAACTTTGTTAACTAATTCTCTGTCCGACGACGCGCTTTGCACACCAACGAAGCAGTTCTTCAATCCTGGGAAGAAAGAAGATATTTACAATCTACTAGATTCCCAGGATCGCTCGCCAGATACAATAAAGGTTTCTGAGTTTTCTGAAGAGGAGTTCACGTTCCAGGATCCACTTCCAGACGATATGATGATGATGGAAGGAGGAGACAGGGAAGCACCAACAGCAACGCATATGGCCAAACCACACGAACAAGAAGAAGTTCCACGCGTTGAAGACCAAATTAATGGCCAAAGGTTATCTCAGGATATGGACCCTCAGATTGTGGACGAGTTGGAAGACACACACTACTCAGAAACACTAAGTGCGTATAACTCACTTGCAAACGACTCTCCATCGAAAGATTCCAAAAAACCGTTTGACGAATACGGCTATGCAACAGAGTACGAATCAGCTCAGGAGTTCCCAAACGATTCACGGCTATCAAGAGATCCCTATTTGTATGACGTTGATGAAAACGACAGTTTGGACGATGAAGATCTTTATCGCGACACCCACATGGCACCACCGCCGCCTCCACCCGCAGTACCAGAGAATGACCTCTTGTTGATATTGCCAACCGCACGACCACACTTCCCTCATAGCGTCATCAGAACATTGAAGATCAAAAACTTGATAATCAAACAAGCAATACTACAAATGATTGAGAACTTCAAGACTTCCTCCAAATATCGCGAAACCGGCATCACTCTTGGATTGTTCAACATCAAAGATGAAAATTTCAAATCGCACAACTTGATAAAAAGCGCAGATGACATTTATGGCATTGGAGTCAGAGGCAAAATCGTGTCGTACAGCATCATGAGTGATTTCTCCACCGATATCGAAGTATTGCAATTGAAAATCGAGGTGATGGACCGGATCTCCATCGAGGAAATGTACTTGCCCGAGTACCTCTCCGAGGACAACTACAACTTGCACAAGGTGGGCGATTTCAACCAATTCCAAGGCATTCATTTGAACAAGCTACTTACATTTGCCACGGTGAGGACATTTGAATATAGCGATCTTATCCAAAACTATCCATTTTACACCGAAACCCCTTCCATGGTCGACGCCAATGGGCTCCATTCTGTTAGAAAATACACCACCAACACTCTTGAACTTTTGCGCAAAATCTTGAGGCTCCTCAAAGAGGAAGACGCTGCCAATCTTGGCAGCTTCCAGCGGTTCAAGTTCACCTTCGAGGACGCGTTCGAGAGCATCTTCATGCAGTACGAGGAATTTGATGAGTTGAATGCTCAAAGCGTGGTGCAGTTCTTCAACTGCTCTGAGGACGACACGTTGAAAGTTGTTGGTAAGATTGATTTCCTCCTCGAGGTCATTCGCAAATACAACGATTTGAAGTACGACCACTATTACAAGCCCAACCGGGTTTTCCAAAACGCGTTCAGCTTTTCTCAAGAGGCAGGTCTTTACCACTCGCTTTACAAGAACAACAAGCGCGACTACATGGGCTACTACAACCTCAAGCAGCAAGAGATCCTCGGATCACTCGACTACCAAAAGGCCTGTCGGTTGCTCATGAAGCTTTACAAAGCAGAGGAGTCTATCTTGCGCTACGAACTCTCGGAGCTCCGGCCACGCCCATCCTCACCAGCCCACATGGAGCCTTCTATTCAGCAAAAGCAAAAACAACATCAGCGAGCTCATTCTAAAACGCCTTCCAACTTGAACTCAGCTCCCATGCCGTCCCCCATCTCCCCTACAACTCCTGTTTCCTACTACCATCAACAATCCTCCTTGGGGAGCACTGATTTCGGAGAGCGCCAGTACGACGCCAGAAGCTACAAGAGAACATCTAAAAAGGGAATGACGGCCTCGACATCTATCCCAAACTTGTCCTCCAAGTCCATGGGCGAAGAGCACGCCGCCACCATCCCCACCACCACGGGGCCTCAGAAGCGCAAAAGTTTCTTCAATCTCGGCAGCATTTTGAACGCCAACAGAAGGAATGAGGCCTACCAGTATCAATAGCTCTATACTATATAATGTAATAATAATGACTAGACATTTCCACTTAAAACTTCTTCACTTTCTTATCATATAATATAGACTGGCCCTCAGATAATTTATATCTCTGGAAAGTTTTTGGTCACGTGAACAGATTGAAAAGAACCAAAAAAAGATGCGAGCTCTGTGGATCGAACACAGGACCTCCAGATTACTCTTGTTACTAGACCAAAGTTTGACTTCAGTCTGGCGCTCTCCCAACTGAGCTAAGCCCGCAACTGTTAAAACTTATTTTTGAGCGTGTACTGAACAAGATAAAATGGGAATCCGGTACGGCAATCCGCATTGGCCCGACCGGAATATCAATGGTTGACGTTTTACCCAAATAATTCTCCTGTATAGGTTTTCTTTTACATCAGTAGTGTTCTCAGTATCATGTTTATCCAATGGCTCTAAATTGCGGACGGTTGGATGGATCTTCCAATCAAAATAGCTGATTTCTCTATCTTTAGCTCCTGTTACAAAAGTTAAGACAGCACAGCAGCAATCCGACGAAGGCAATGACGTGGTGCTTCATAGGAGGTCGGATGTAATGCAACTCAATGACCAGAGATTGTGTGGCAATACCTTGGCTCCTGACAAGGTTAATGGGAGATCATTTAAAAGTGTTGGTCTATGATGTATCAGCACGTGAGCGCTTACCACGTGACCGAGATGGTGTTTCTTGACTAACCTCATGGGATGTGAAGCTCTTGTGGTCGAAATATATAGAGTCCGATTGTGTGAAAAGAGACGCCTTGTTGCTAGGCAGATAAAGAGTGTGTAAACTTCTGCTAGTCAGCTATTGTTTTCGAAGCAAACTATGTTCGGATGAATCCCTTTCATGGAAGAAGATTTTCAGATGTTGACTTGATAAAGCATTATCCTTAAATATTGAATGCTAAAGAATTAAGGATATTTTGAGAAAAAGATGGACCAATAGTTCGGGATAACGGGAAATGATACCAATAGCTGTTCTTCATAGGTGAAAGAGAATTTATCCAGAAGCTCATTCTCTTTGATGGTCATCAACAATTTCAGTTTCACAACTTGAGGATTTGATCGATTCAAACTTAGGAAGATTGACCCTGTTGATGGTAGATGCTCCAAGTTCTGTCCTGATAATTGTTCAAAGCCCCAAGCTCTTACTTTACAAAAGATACACTCAATTTGAGTTCTTGTTCCAGAGACTCATGGTCCAAGCTGGGGAGCTAGCTCTGATTGTTGGCGTGAGAGAACAAGATGCCTTCCTATTGCTTGTGCTTTTCGACTGGGATTTCAAACAGGCGATTAGGGAGTATGGGGGCCATTACAAGCTGTTTGTTAAAAAGCACGGTGTCTTGTATTTTGATAAGAGTAAGGGTCTGCTTCAAAATCAAGAGAGGAGCTTCTTCTGCGCGATCTGTTGCATAGACTACACCCCAGATGGAAAAAAGTTCGGATTGGCTTGTAATCATTGGTGTTGTGAAGATTGTTACAAGGTTATTGTGCTGGAAAGAATTGAGCAGGGCCAACTTATACGCTGTCCGTTTCCGAAGTGCACCAGTGTGATGCTCTTGAGTGATCTTGTGAAACTATTCACGAACGAGGAAGAACTCTGCAATGTATTGAAGAAATATTACGGGGCAATCGTTGCCAAGTATGTCGACACCCACGATAACATGCTATGGTGCCCTCATCCCAACTGTGGCACCTTGATTCAAACGGGATTATACTTTTCAGACAATAGCCCCAAGAATGGCTACTTTGAGTTGGAAAGGCGTCGTGCAACGTGCGCCAAAGGGCACCAATTTTGCTTGGACTGCCAAAGAACTGGAGGGCGCAAATGCAAGACTTGCTATGAAGTAGAGGATCTTGTGTTCAAGTGGTTGGAAAGTAACACAAAAATGTGTCCCCATTGCAAAGTCGTGATTGAGAAAAACGGTGGGTGTAATGACATGTATTGCTCAAGATGTCAGCATCGCTTTCAATGGAATTTTGCGCCAACCTATTCTAAGAGTGTTAAGCTTCTTCTTAACACTGGGAATACCAATTATGTGAATCGCGTCCACGAATATCCTAACTACCAGAACATGTTCCCCTGAACGTGCTGTCTACTACTTCTTGATGTGAGTTAGCTGTAGCTATTAACTGCATGACGAAACCGCATCATCTACTAAAAGCACTACTTTGAAAATTTGCTTCCTATTAGAGCGTATGAGAAGTGCAGCACCATGCTTTAGCATCGAGCTGATTGAAGAGCCAGGGATTAAATCGCTGAATATAGGGTTTGTCCAAAGGGTTGCTTGATTGTTGAACTAATTTTAGCATGTTGAAAAATTACCTTGGAGTTGTGCGCATGAACACGCAGAAAAACTAAAAAAATGAAAAGATAACTGGCATCTGGTAATGTGACTCTAACCGTCGAAACGAACGGGCAAATTACCAGAAGCTTACAATATTTTCTGCAAATGTATATGCTTCGAGATCTATGAAAAGACATGTATATGGAGAAGTGAAATGATGAGTTGTTGAGGGCCTGATCAACAGGTGGTCTCTCTATTATTTTTGTTAGGGTTATCTTTTCTTTTTCAACACCCGTAGCCATCACCGTAATCAATACTGGCGACGATGGCATCGAACACCATCCCGTTATCAGCGCCGTCATGTTTGTGAGGCAAGCTGTCGTAACCCTGGGTGTCAGTGTCGTACCAAACATTTCTGAAGCTGTCTCTTGAGGAGTTTGTTGCCGCGGACCAGGCACCGTTAGCATTGGCCTGGACAAAGTTCTTGTATGGGGTTGAGCTCTTAGTAGGGATATTTTGGAACAAGATAGTCAAGTGCTTCATGTAGGCCCCCTTAAAGTAGTTTTGGTCGGTGTCACAGTCTCCCTCGTCTGCCTTGCCTGTGCTTTTCAATGAGTTGATGATGGCCTTGTCGCAGGAGTCTGCAATCACAAGATCCACTGCCATGCCACTCTTGGGATCAAACATTGCCCCAACAATGTTCAAAGCAGTGTCCAAGTATGTTTCATTTTGCGAAAGCTTGTACATGATACCCAACCCGGAAAGAAGCACCCCTTGGTTGTAGGAGTAGAACTCTCTGGCGATACTTGGGGTGGAAATCTTTTGAGAATTGTCAGTTCCTCCTGGGTGATACCCGTCAAAGATCAACCCACCTTGCTTGCCGTTTTGACGAATCCCATCAAAGTTGACGAACCAGTCGTGGGCACGCTGTGCATGCTCCCAGTAAGTCTTGTTTTTGGTGGCCTCGTACAACATGGCGGCACCCGTGAGGTAAAGCTCAGTGGAAATGCTTGCACGATAGGAATCGCCCGACTCTTTCCACATGACCCCTCCCCCGCCGGGGGTGTTATCCCATTTGGAAGCGAGTTTTGTGTCGAACATTTGTCTAGCCGCGTCGAGCCATGATTTGCCCGAGGATGGGCCCACAGTGCTGTTGTCCCCGCCTTGGGACTCGTAAAGATCGTGGATGGACAAGCCATAAAGGATCTTCCAGCCATAGTCGTCGGTACCAAACGAGCCGTAGCCTTTGCCCCAAAGAGATCTTGCGTTTTTTGTAATTCCTGGTCCGTCAAGGTTCACCATGGTGCCAATGCCGGAGTTCTTTGTGACGCCTCCCAAAACGCGCAGCCCATAAGTGGTGTAGGCCCTGATGATGGACTCTGCAATGTTGTATTCGATCCAGCCCTGGCTAGACCACTTGTAAGTGTCATAGAGTGCAGTGTCAATGTACCCCAAGCGAGTGGCGGTATCGCAGGTTTGTGGGGCATTGTCACGCTGGATGATGGGCAAAGCCTCGGCCAGCAAGAATAAGAATTGTAACACCAGCAAAAAAGGAATCATTTTGTCTCTTCATATAACGGCCATGGGGCTTCTGGTGGTCAATTCGTGTACCATCAGCGCCGAAACTTGCCAAGTTGCTTGTCCTTTTGTGCCAACGTAGCTATACTTATACATTCTAAATCTTAGATCCCGGCCTCTTCTTAAAAAACCTCCGTGCATATTATGGTATCTCGTGGCATGCATATAGAAGGGCCGCCCGCCCAAGCTACCGAACAATGGTTGTACATTCCAAGCTGTGGATTAAAAAATCAAACCGAAAATGGTGCTTTTTTCCTCCTGCCACTTTGTGATTCACTTGTGGTATCACAACAAGAAAGGGGTGCGAGTCCAAAAAGGGTTCAAGTGAGTGAACGATTCCAACGCTTTGTCAAAAAAATAACCTAGCAGAGACTTGGTGCTGGATTTTTATTTTAGGCAGGGTTGGTTCACTTGTTTTGAGTGCAAATTAGGGATGGAAAAGGTATACACTATAAGATTGAAAAGCATTGTCTAAACATACGCTGTTTCATTTAGTTTTTTTAGTACTCAATCCAAGCAGAGACCAAACAATGATTGACTTCTATTGATAGGTTTGCAAGGGTCCCGTCCCATAAATTATCTTCATTGATTATACCAATTGTTGTCGTATTCACATCTCATTGCCGTATCGGCATTGAAGGGGCGTTTGGTCATAGTAAAGAAGAATCAGGGAGTTGGAATGAAAAAGGGCTTCTCCCACTGGTCTACACAAACCCATGGAGGTTGAAGGCCGGATAAGGTCCAACCGAGGTGGTAGTAACGGCAGCACTCGACATAGAAAAGCCTAAAGGAAGATGTAACATCTGGGAGCTCTCACCCACTCAATGAAGACGAACTGCATTATGAAGACGATGAATAAACGATAATCTTCACCCAATGAAGTATGAACCAGAGGGAACCAAAAGAAAACAGATGTGGTACCTTCAAAAATCACGCAAATCAAATATCACGGAATAAATCTGAGGGTGAATGAAAGTCCATCATTACATGGTCTTCCAAAGTCTTCTTTTTGTCACCAAAACAAAAGCGCCTAGAATGATCTTTCAGTCTCTGATCATTCTACCGAGGATGAGATTAGATAACCATTGTGAAAGGGAGGTTGTTGTGTGATGGATGTGCATAGAAGGCATGATGTTCAGTTTTGGGACGTTCAGAATGGGAATCAATACGTTATGTGCATAAAGTGAGAGTCTCACTTGCTAATTCACCAAAATGATCAACAATTTTTTAATTTTGGCAATACGGCTCCGATTGCAGCCAGTGCTAAAGAAAAAAGTACGAAGTTTGTGGAGCTCGGCCTACATGTTGACTGCTGATCACAACGCTGGAAGCAGTGATAGATTATAGATAGATAGATAAAACCGATCAATCCATAGATTAGAGTCTTTTAGTAAGTAGTAACTGCGTGTATGTAACCTGGGATAAGCTTTGCAAATTTTGCCATAATCGGCGAAAGCTCTGTTTCCCAAGGAATAATTCAGAAAGAAAAGGAAAGGCTTCACTTTGAAGATATAGAAAGAGAGTGTGTGGAAAACAAGGACAATGGTGAGCATTAACATGCTTACAGAGCAGAACCCCCATAGTGTACAGTGTGTAGTCCCCCATCTTACAGAAGGCCTACACAATAGAAGGAAACAGAGTATCGGCTGGGCAGTTTGCAGTTATTGTCTGTTTGTTGAAGCACAATACAGAGATTTACAAGGCATACATCTGCACCCACACATAAAGCAGAACTACCCTTTCAGCTGTGTGTTGGTTATCAGGAACAATAAGCATTCGTTATCAGACAATTGTGCTGCCCTGCAGCGTGCGTACATTGGCACGGCACACGCAAATTTTCATCTTCTTTGGGAAGTCGCCCAGTCGGCCATTCACAGAATGGTGAGGGCGGCCCCTGGGGCTGGCCGCCCTGGTAGGTTGTTGGAGGCCAGGCCGCGGGCCCCCGCAGGCGCACTGCTTCGCCAGTTCCAAAATAATGTCCCGTTTTTTTCATCATGAGAGTCATCATTGTTTACATTATGAACTCAAGATATCTTGTGGGTTCTCTGGGGTGATGTTTCAATATATAGAGGGTTGTGAAGTACCCTTGGAAAGCCAAGCCTCTAGTCATTAGACTGTTCCCCACCATCCATTCAATTTGTCACTGTTTGTTTCGATTCGTTTTGCGCCGTGGATTTATTAGCACTTTACCTTGGATCTGCACACCGCATTCGAGCGTGCTTTATCAAAGAGACTCTATTTTGACTGGCCTGCTCCTTCTCAACCCGATTGGAACAATCCCTTTTACTGTCTTGCAGAACAGGGTTTCTCAGTGTTTATATACCACTACGTTTCCCGAATATTGTATTTCCCAATCTTGTGCTTTGTTTTGTTTGAGTCCGTTCTAGCTTGGTTTGCTTTTCACTGTCCCTCTACATTTCATTACCATGATCTTCTCTTCAAAGAAGAAATCAACCATTCTGATAAAAGTGGACCCTCCTCCATATGGAAGAGCCCACTACACAAACAACGACGTGATATCGGGGGCCGTGATGGTCTCTGCAAAGAGTAAGCTCCCCTACAACTATCTCAAGGTCGTTTTCTATGGCATTTCAATATCATCCAACCCTGACACATTGGTGACGTCAACCTACAACAGCAGTGAGAAGCACTACTGCGCCAAAATCGAGAAGATTATACTAGACGACACCAGCTCTTACAAGGTTTTCCCCGAGGGCGACTGGCGTTACAATTTCCATTTGAAAATCCCGAGTCTTGATCTACAGCCGCCATGTCAAAACAACTGCAAGCTTAATGACTCCATTGAAGAACCAGCACTTCCACCCTCGTTCAGATATGACGGCACTGCCTCGACAGTGGACATTTCCTACGCAGTAAGGGCATTCTTGGAAAGACCTGGCAACAAACTTGACTTGACAGCGAATGCCTCTGTAATATTCTCACCACATTCATTGTTCTCCTCTTTTAACATCGTGCATCCCAAAGAGCTCCCCGCCAGCAGCACAGGCACCACTTTGATCTACTTCTTCAAAACCATTCCCGTTGTCGAACACCTAAAACAGCAGCAACTCCTCGGTGATAATGAGTCCTTGAAAGCCTCGCACTTCCCAGAGCCTCAAATCTCCCTGAATTTCTTTGAAAAACCTTACAAATCGAGATTGCACAACAACAACCCCAAGACTAACTCCGTGTCAACTTCACCTGACTCATTATACGAGGTCGACCAATTCAGCACAATATCCAACGTCTCTTCTGCGAGCACTTCGCTTTACTCGGGAATTGCTCCTCCTACTGCTATATCTCCTGCTCCTGCCACCCCAATGAGCACCATGAAGAACTTATTTCTGAAAACCAAATACCAACAGATGGAGGTGCCCATCAATATATCGGTGGTGTTTCATCAGAATGTCTACAAGAACCAGGACGAACGAGGGGTATTGCGCCACCAGGGGATGCTTGCGCAGCATCTCCGTATTATCCTTTCAACGTCGCAATCACCCTTCAAAACCTTACATACGATTCAGAACCTCCAGCTGCTTGCTGACAAGGACAAGGACATCACTGAGCTCACACGCTTTCATCTTTCGCATCTCCTGATAAAACTCGACGTGCTAACAAAGTCCCGCACCTCGAAGGATATTAACCACGAAACCCACCTGATCTCGCTTGTTGATTTGAAGGAACAGATAAGTGTTGATGTCTTGGACTTCAAGAAGATTTCGCTGGCCGACGGCTCCGTGTACCAGTACGAAATCGACCCACGCTTATTGAACTGCACCATCGATACCGATGTGCCCTCCTTCAACTTCTGTAACGCTGAGCGAGAGTATCAGTTGAGGACCATGGGTGAGTTAAAATCCTCGGGCTGCGGCACCGTCAACAAGTTCTCCTTCACCACTGATGTCGTCGTTTTATAAAAAGACTGTTTATATATTTTAGATTAGATAATAGAAATTTCTTCCAATCATAGAGTATCACTGATCTCAACCTTCCAAATTGGCCTCAGTATGATACATTGACTACTACTTACTCTTGACTGAACGAACGATAGAGCCACTCATTCTCTCTTCAGCAAGTAAAGTTCAAACATTCATTTGCAATATTTGATTTAGTCATTTTAGCTTGATATATGACAGCTGTTACTAAAATGCCGAGGAGATCTCCCAAGCAGTGTTCATTTTGACAGCAAAGTAGCCTCGATCTCGATCTCGATATGCACTGGCCGTCTCAAAATTTTGGTGCATATTTCCCCGTTGCAAAAATCAAACATTCTCCTGGGCATGCGTCGCCGCACGCCACGCCCCCTGGGGGATCCATCTTTGAAGCCAGCATTTTCCCAGTTACTGGAATGCATTCTCTGCTCTGTTAAATAAGCGACTAGGCGCAGTCGTTTTCCATATTTTCTAATCCCCAAATTCAATCACCATATCATCACTATCATCATGGGTCTCAAGAACCTATTCAAAGATGTTGAACCGGTGGTGCTCTCGCTCGACATCACCCCGGTTCCCAAGCCAAGACAGGCCTACTCTAACGGCGAGGCCATAACGGGAGAAGTAACCATTCTTGCAAGTCGCCAGTTCTCCATAAGTTCACTCAAGGTCATCTTGGTGGGCCGGTCGTCCACCGCCATCAACCACGTTACGGACCTTTCTGCAAGCAAGACCTTGGCAGAGACCCACACCCTCTTGTATCGTGGCAAGGAGCTTTTCCCAACAAGAGACCTCCGCAATGTGGACGTTTTAAAACCGGGCACATATAAGTTCCCGTTTGAATTGCGTCTTCCGCAATCAGAGGACTTCAGTGTGGCATGTATTGGCAAGGGTCTCCACGACAAGATATACAACGTTGCCAGCGCTCTGTTCCATCAATATAACCTCCCGCCCAGCTTTGAGTACCGCGGGGCAGGTGGCCATGGGAAGATTGAGTATTTCGTCAAGGCCATGCTCGAGCCATCAACAGAGAGCCTGGACCACCATCACCACCTGCGGCACAATGTTTTCGCACAGGTGGTGACAGAATACAAGCCTTTCATCTTCGTGCCCTTGGCAAACTGCACAACTTTCTACAAGAGCCATATCAAGGCATTTCCAGAGTCCAAGGAGCAAGTAGACTTTGTGTTCAAGTATAATAATGTGGCGGAAGAATCTGTAGTCTCTAGTTATAACCTGATTGAGACGAGCTTCAACAACAATAACTACAACAACAGCAATACAACGCTACATGTGCCCGAGTCCTCCAGTGTTGGCGCCCTTCCCTATTATCATACCAACAAAACTCTACAACTCACACCTGAGAAACGCCATTCTGGTTCGTTTGAAAAACGTTTCTCTGGAAGATTCCGCTCAAATTCGGCCCTTTCTACAGCCAGCACCATTGCTGAGCAGCCTCAGTTCCAATGCCAACCATTACAGCCCCAAGCTCTTCCTCCGATCATCACCTCTGCAACTTCGTTGCCTATTGCTATTTCCAGCAGTACCATTTCTACTCCTGCCTCCTCAGCGGTTTCAACACCAGTCTCTCCAAGCTCCCTTAGCTTTTACACCCACAGCAGACGTGGCCGCAACCGCAGTTTTGCCAGCACCATCAAGACTGACCTTGGCATGTCGTTGCTTGCAGAGTACAGCCACACCGTATCGATGAACTTTGACTCCAAGGGTATAATCCGGACCAGTAAACCTTTGAACCAGAGCTTGCAACTCAAGCTTGTGTCGAAGATGCCAGCCCAGGAACTCTTTCTGAAGATAAACTGCCTCCCAGAGTCAGATGAGGCAGCGGCAGCTTTTGATGAGTTCTTCACCGTCTCCAACTTTAGCGTCCGCTTGGTCTCCCTGGTCTCGGTAACTGCAGAGAGAGTCTCCCAGGACGAGACAGTAAAACACGACCCAGTGGTGAAGCGCAATGCACCTTTTACAATCCTGCTTTCCCTGTTCAAGAAAGTCTCAGAGTTCTGCCAGACTCACTACGTCTTTGAGATTGATCCTTCTTTCTACAGCGACCTCGTCAATGAGCTCTGCTCCTTCGAGGTGTGCAACATGCGCAACGATTACCAGATGGTCGTCTCCATGGACGTTTCATCTCTGCTGGGGTCACACAAAAACATCAAGTTGAACTCCGACGTGGTACTCTTGAACTGATACTATATTATATACTCAATACATCTTTAAGATGAGAGATTCCTTGGTAATACATTACTTGCAGTCTTTATAGTAGTTTTTCTCCTTCACAATGATAACTCTCCCTCAATGTGTATATGTAGACCATATAGGCGAAAATAGATTAGAGCATAACGGTCATGTTCAGTGAATCGAATAAACTTCTTTTGGATGACACCTGCTACTATCTTGACTTTTGGCGCCTTTCCTATTGAAAATCAGGTCCTTGAAACGCGAAAACGTGTCAAATTAGCCAAACGCCACACTAAAAAAGCCTCGTTGGTGTCTAGTTGCCTTGTTTCCAGTATTTTAACAGACGCCCCACCCAGCTGTCATTATAAAGGCTCTTTCCAGATCCTTCTGCGGTAGCCCAATACACTGAGAAAGGGCATTCTCGGGTCAGTAAGGTACCTCAAAGTTCCAGCATGCATGAAATTTTTTTCTTTGTGGTGGGAAAAAAAGGCTGAAAATCCAAAAATGCCTGTAGGGAAAAACGGCACATTCCACATGGTACGGAGCAGTTGACAATGACAACCACCCATGGATCGCTAGCCAAAGGCTGCCAGTCTGAATATCTCTTTTCTGCTTGAAATGGTACTTAAGTGACATTGATTCTTCCTAGATCAACTTATCTTTTCTTTGCTGATGCCGTTAACCAAAGGTTTTATTATTTATTGATTATACAAATGTTAGGCTTCGATAATGCTTCAGTCTCGCTCCAGTTGAGAGCCCCTCCGGACGAACGCCTTTTCTACACTAACCTCGATGCTCTTTCGGGGGTCATTACATTGAAGAGCAAGCTGTCTATGAGTGTATCCTCTTTGAAAGTGTTTCTCAACGTTGCTTCGCTGACCATATTGTGCGACAGCAAAGGAACATTTCTCACCTGCGAAAACCGCAACATCTACACCGAGGAAGTGGTAGTCTTGGTGGACCGCCAGTTTACAAGCGGCGTGCACAAGATACCATTCCAAATGCCCTTGCCTGGGAACTCCCGTGGTAATGGCTTCAACTTGCCCCCAACCATGAAGTACGTGAACGGCAACGAAAGCACCAAGATCGACTACACCCTTGATGTGATGGTTCACAGACAAAAGGACCACAATAGCAAGACCCCGTTGACGTACAGCACCATTATTGACTTCCGCTCCAGCCCGCAGTTTGGCTCCTACAGCCTAGACCACAACCCAAAGTTCCCTGTCTCCACCACAGAAAACGGGTTCATTTTCAAGTACAACGTTGTCAGCGATGGGAAATACAACCGGTCTGCAGAGTCAGAGTCGTCGCCTTCATCAACCCCACTCACACAGTCAGCAATGACATCGCCAACAGAGCACCAGAAGAAAAAACTATCCTTTAAAAGATTCAGCTCCCGCGAAAAGAAAGTCAATAGTGCAAACAGTTTCAATGTGTTCTTCGACTTGGAGTGCCCATTTGCCTTGTCGGTCGACTTTGACCATGCTAAAGTTGTGGACAATCAGTTTGCAAAAGGTGTCCTTAATGCCCCAGATAGCTTGAAGAATTGCATGAGCTTGTACCTCATTTCCAAATACTCGGCGCTGGAGTTGTACGCACGGTTGTACCAAAAAGAGCACGACGAGAGCTACATCTACCCGGAGAAAATCAAGTTGTCGGCAATCAAGATCGACTTGGTCAGTAACGTTTCCTTCTGCTGTGGCAAACAGATTATCGAACGTACAGACTCAACCTGTATCTTGGGCAAGTCTCATATGGACTACACCATCGACTTGGCCAACTTCAGAAAAATCAAAAAGAAGTCTGGCACTTTTTACAAGTACGAGATCGACCCTGCCATTTACGACTGCCCAATCAGAAACGTCATCTCATCGTTCATTTCTCCTTCTGTGAAGGTTGATCACCAGCTTCAAATGAAGTTCGACTTCACATCGTGCACCACAGCTAACAACAACAGTTGCACCGTTGCTTTGAACACCGATGTGCTCATCATGAACAAAGTCTTTGATGACGACGACTTCTGAATTCTTTCTACTTTTCTGTACCACTAGGGAAACTTTGACATCTTCTTCTTATACACCGTTATATTATACTATACTATATCTTTTTCTTTGTTTCGACCGGATTTTTATCAATCATCAATTTAATCCTCTTTTGGGAATCAGCCGTAGCTATCAATAAGATCGGCAGTGGGCCGAAGGTAGTGGGGCTTTTGTTATGAACCCCAGTCACAATTCTCAAGTGTTCCCACGGAGTCTTTTCAAGATATTTTCAGGCCGTTGTGGCACAAACACACTTATCCCATTATTGATTATTGCTATAGTGATATCAAGGAGCTTCATCGGAAACTTAAATTTGTTGAACTAGCGTAAATTTCTTTCATTCTCCATCATAAAAGAGCTATTCATGCCCATATTTATATTTGTCCGCATCACCACCCTTTGAGTTCCGTTTTTGGTAATAATTGATTTTCATTTCTCAGTTCACCTTCTTCTTTTTATTACCTGTCAGGCCATCAAGCTCACTGACGAACCTCTCATAATCCTTCTTGAAGAACCGTATGGCGTCAATTCGATCCAACTTCGACTGGGTCACATTCTTGTCCTTTGCAATCTTTTGAATACTGTTATACATCTTCTGCAAGTTCAGCGCAGTGTCGTCAAATTTAACATACTGTTCAAGCTGCTCGTCCGTCAACTTTTCCACCTCATTAGTGAACCACTCGGGGGCTTCTCTGTTGATAATCTGGTTTCGCAAAAGCTCGTTATGCCAATTAATGTTGGCGTAATGGTACTTTGATGGCGTGAAGCCGTTGCGCAACTGAAACTTCTTCATCAAGATCTTAGCAGATTCAACCATATCGTCTGGAACAGTTGCCTTGCTGAGTGAGTGAGGAGCCTGTCTGATCTTCTCCTTTGTTGCAAGCTTCACGAGGAAGAACCCCTGGGGAAAATCGCTTTCAAATAAAATCTTCTTTTCCGTCTCATTGTAAAACTGACTTGGAACGAGGGCGTACAACTTTGGATAAGTATTTTTCCTTGTGGCACCCCACACGATTGCCGCCTTGCATAAGTCTCTACAAGATTGGAAAAGACAGGAGAAGACCCGGAACGCATTGGTGTAGCTCCCCTTGGTGTCCACGTAGATGAAGGGTGACGCATCCGAGAGGTACTGAATCCGCACTGCCTTATTGATATCTCGGAACCCAATGATTTTCAACAACGCCAAGTATTCGTTGCTATTGTCTTTCAAAGCTTGAGGGTTGTCAAAGTTTTTTATTCTCAGCATTAACCCATCGTCCACTGTCACCACCTCATCTTTGAAATCATATCCACCAATTATGTCCTTCTTGCCCTCCACAGGCACCGACAAGTCCATTGTCTCGTGTCTTGTTTGCGTGAACACAACCCGTAGGCTTTCCTCACCAGCGTACACTTTCTCCGCACGTGGTTCCGGAATCTTGTACATTGAGTAGCCCTTCACGTCAATCGTCAACCCATCACCAATCTGTAATGGCGCACTGAAATGGGTTCTTCGAATTTCCCGCCGTCTGTTGATTCTGTCTGCAATGTCCTTGATGGAAAACGACGCCATCGAGCTACCGTACCCAAAGTACCGCTCGTCATTTTCGTCCTTCTTCTCGTCCAAAAACAAGAGGTCAGAGTAAACACTGACATCGAATGTCTTTTTTGAACTGGTATTCAAAAAAAAGGGAATAATACTGATTCTTTGAATGTCCAAGTCCAAAAGGAGTTTTTTGATCTTGCCCCTGTTGGAGGTACCTTCATCGGTCTTGATATCGCAAGGCTTGTCGTTATCCGTAAGCAAGAATACCCTTTTCACATTGAACTTTTTGCTGTTTGGTACGTTCATGATGAGCTCCTGCTTCACTTGGTTAATGGCGTTTATCAACGCAATGCCATTGCTGCTGTTGGCCTCTTCGCCATCTGAAATCGGCAATAGCTTCGCAATGTCTGCGCCGTTTTCTCGGCTCAAATCGCTGTCTTCGATCATGTCCTCAATCTTCTTGGTGATTTTCCCATCCACTGGCTGAAGGCTGAAAAACCGGTACACTCCATCTTCACAGCCCTCAGAGGTCTTGGAACTGTTGAAGAAATACAAGCCCAAGCCTGTGTTAGGAAGAGAGGTTGCAATGTCTTTGATGAGATTACTCAACGTCTTGAATAGCTCTCGCACTGGCACTTCTTTGTTCAACTCATCGCTTGGAGCAAACATGGTGGGAGTTGCCTCCACAAGGAAAATGATCCCTTCCTTGGACTCCAATTGCTAGAATAAAAATTTGTTAGAACTTCTTGGCCAGGCATTGGGCGCATTGTTGGATCACTCACGTATTTGAACTGAAGATCGGTGTTTGAGTCTCTGGTGTATGCCATTGTCTTAATGTTGTAGTCGTAATTCTCAGATGGGGTTTTGGTTGCGGGATGATATCACAAAAAAAAAAAAGTCAAAATCAACATCAAATGTTTGAAAAGTGAGATTTGATCTAGTAATCAAACGTTCACTCCTCCGCAAAGTTGCCATGCCTAGCAAAACTAAGAAAGACTCTTCCAAGGAGCTAATAAAGGTGTCTCTTGAACAGATGAAAAAGATCATTGAGAATGACACGGAAGTTTTTCTCGACGACGTGGCTATCGTTCAGCAGTTGAATACAGATCACTCATTGAAGCTGATCAAGCTACAGGAGAAGTTGGAGCAGATAGAAGGCACCTCGTCTGAGATCAAGTCGCTGAACGAAAGGCTACAAGAGTTTCAGACACAGCTATCAGGGCTCGAGGGCAGTGTGGACAAACTCGAAGCACTTGCCAAGGAGCTTGATGAGTGGACCAAAGAGCTCGAGGTCAAGTCAAGAAGAATGAAGAACGCTAGTGCTACGTGATCAACGATTGTTTATGATATGTTATTTATATAATCAACTGAGCAATAGCTTTCACTTGCCAATGCAAAATGTCGAGAAAACTACCCCGAGAATCTCTTCCACGCCCACTGCCTCACCAGTGATTTTTCCAATGCCTTGTATAGATTTGTGCAAGGATTCAAAAGCAATCACCACGTCGCCGACTTCGTTCGCATAATGGAAATACTCCTCAAAGCCTACCAATATTTCGTTGATAATGATATCTTTCGCCCTTTCAGAAAGACTTATTGGGTCCGACTTTTCAGACTCGGTAACTTGCTGGAATACGCTTGTCAACTGCTGAATGACAGCGTCGATACCTTGACCGTTAACGCATGATATTAGGGAAATCAAACTAACTTCAACTCCCAACTTCGTGGAGTAGGCCTCTGTCAATGTATTTAATGCTTCCTGGGTGTATTCGGTATGTTGCTCCAAGTCAATTTTATTGATCAACAATCTGACGTGGGGGTGGGCTTCATCCTGCTGCAATTTCAGAACATAGTTGACGAATTCCTCATCAATCTGCTCTATTGGTAGATCAACAGGCAAGATAATCAATACAATGTCGCTGCTCATTGCTCTATACTTTGCCCTTTTTATTCCTTCAATCTCAACTATGTCGTTTGATGCACGGATCCCCGCGGTGTCGCTGACAATCACTTTGTATCCATTGATATCCAAGGGAAGATCAATGATGTCTCTAGTTGTTCCTGCAGTGTTGCTAACGATTGCCGCGTCTTTATTGGCAATCTGGTTCAATAACGAAGACTTTCCCGCATTCGTCGGTCCCAACAACGTCATCTTGATACCGTTTAGCAAAATGCTCGTCTTCTCCGCCTTGTGTAGGTATTGTTTTAACTGAGAGTCCAAAGACTCAACTTTGGAAGTCACTTTGTTCAACAACTGATCCACCTCATCAAGTTCATAGTCCTCGCTGAAATCAATCAAAGCTGATAACATGGAACACGAAAAAACAATGTCCTTGCGTAACCCATCAAAGAATTTCTTGTTGTAGCCCTCCATCGAACTAAGAGCTGCTACTCTTTGAGTATCAGTTTCTGCGTCAATCAAATCTCTAATTCCTTCTGCCTGGGTGAGATCCACCTTCCCGTTTTGAAACGCTCTCCTTGTAAATTCCCCAGGCTCTGCATGTCGTACGCTGCGGCCCACCTTATTGTCATTCAAGCTCTTGATCGCCAGAAGCACCGATTTGACGTTGGCCATACCCCCATGAACGTGCAATTCCAATAAGTCCTCGCCGGTGAACGAATGCGGACACTTGAACAAAATCGTCAATGCATGGTCCAAAAGAATGTCATTGTTGTATATCTTTCTCAATGCAGAAGCACGAGGTTTGGGAAGGGGTTTGTTTCTGGTCAAGGTCTTCAAGATGTAGCTGGATTGTGGGCCGGAAACTCTAATTACACCAATGGCTGATTTAGCGGGGGCGGTGGATAGAGCGTATATGGTGGAGGACTCATGGAAAAACGTGGGGCTTGAGTAGAATCGAGGCCCAAAAAGCGTTCTAGTTCCCCTTACAAACATAATAATCAAAAGGAATGCTCACACATGATTCAAAGTTGCATCAGTATCAATGCTTGCAAAATAAGATCTCCAAAGAGTGAATTGAAAAATTTCAAATATCAAAAAAATAAAAAAAGCTCCGATACCGGGAATCGAACCCGGATTTGCGCCGTGAGAGGGCACCGTGCTAGCCATTACACTATATCGGATTTCTCTGTTTGTTGAAAATTAGTGCGCTCCATTGTAACTCATTTGGGCTACCGGTACGGCGTTCCTGTGCCGGCCGCAATGAACGACATAAATTGCATGTAGTAGGTACGAACCAGGGACGGATCAGCCGCAGCACACAAGGGTGGGAACGGGGCTCACAAAGGCTTCCATTCGTGATAGTTATAAAAGTCCACCTTAAATTCTTGGCACGTTGGTTGATAGGAAACCAACCTTTTGGTGTTGGTCTGGGATGTTCATTCACGTGACCTATTTGCCATGGTGCCGGTCAGGGGCCGTAAGAGGAGATGAACAGGGCCCGTCTCATCCTGAAAGGCTTCTGTGGTCTCCCGAATTGCAGCCAGATTTATCGCTTTCTTGTATTGATCCTGACGTAGAGTTCCTGTGTATCGGCCCTCGAGCCCGACAAGAGCTGGTGCCACTCGCCAGGCGGACAGGCACAACATTTACAAAATATTATCCGGGTAACCCAATTTTGTAGCCCTTTCTTCCCAAACATGAAGAATAAAAAAAAATGAACAACATCAGGAAGGCCAAAATTCAGATGTACGCACACATTGAAACTTTTACTATATACCCAGCACGACACCAATACACTTCCATACGCACTAGACAGCATTCAGCATGATAAACTTAGATTTTGACGACAGCTACGAGCTTGACAACGAAGAAGACTTCTGCCCTCTTTGTATTGAAGAGATGGACATCTCCGACAAGAAGTTCTTCCCGTGTCCATGCGGTTACCAGATTTGCCAGTTTTGTTACAACAATATTCGTCAGAACCCTGAACTCAACGGGAGATGTCCGGCGTGTAGAAGAAAATATGACGACGAAAGCGTGAAGTACATCGAGCTCACTCCAGAGGAGATCAAGTCGGAAAATGCGCGAAAAGCTAATAGAGAAAAGTCCAAGAAACAACGAGAAAAAGAGAGAAAAGAACAAGAGACTGCATCAAGAAAGCATTTAGCAGGGGTGAGAGTGATCCAAAAGAACTTGGTGTACATTGTTGGGTTGAATCCAACGGTTGCCCCCGACGATTTACAAACCGTGCTCAGATCTGACCGTTATTTCGGGCAGTTTGGACGAATCATGAAAGTGGTTATCAACAAAAGAAATCAGAACGCAAACTCTGTAGGGAACAGCGGATATGGGATATACATTACGTTTTTCAGAAAAGAGGATGCCGAAAGATGCATAAGAGAGGTTGATGGGTCAATTATGGATGGCAAAGTCATCAGAGCAGCGTATGGTACCACCAAATACTGTTCTTCATACTTGAAAGGTCAGTCCTGCCCTAATCCAAACTGCATGTTTTTACATGAGCCAGGCGAAGAAGCAGACTCTCATAGACCTCAAGAGCCAATTCAACAACAACCAAGCGCGGAAACAAGACATCATGAAGGCGGCATCATCAGATATACTTTGCAACAAGGGCAAATCAACAGCAGTAACTCCAGTACTACTAGTGCTCTTGGTAGCAGTACTAGTGGCGTTATTGGGATTTCTGGTAGTAGCGCAGGTGGCAATAGTAGTAGCACCAGTATTGCCGAATCCGTCAAACCATCCTTGCCAGCCACTGCTTCGTGGGCCAAAACCTCAGGTGCTCTGGGTTCTTCTACTCCTGTTGATACCAGCAAGGCTGCCAAGACAACCTTGTCGAACGTTTCTGCGTTCCCAACGTTGTCGGAGCTCGCAAGTTTGAAAAGGAATAGTTCAGGAAACAACATTGCCCACATGCTGCACAAGGAGAAAAAGAAGGATAAGAACAAGGATGGCAGTTCCAAGGACAAGCAAAAAGAGCACGTCAATGGGTTAGTTTTCGAAGAAAGTTCTTCTCTTGAGTTTTTGCACAACACTTTGAAGACATTGAAAACTGAAAACTTTGATTTAAATTATCAATTCAAGAGCGATTCTTTCATGGATTATTATCATGAAGATCCTGAAGAGTTCCCACCTTTGTTTTCTTTTGCTCCTGCAGATCAATTGGAGGTCAAGGATTCGCCAGAGTCTGTTGACTTTTTAGTATCTGGTGCTAGCTTGATCAAAAAGTTTCTCGCCAAAAAGAGCGCTGAAAGTTACCTCATTGCATCTGCCCAAGCATCCAAGCTCAAGCAAGAACAACAACAACAGCAACAACAGCAACAACAGCAACAACAACAACAGCAGCAACAAATCCAACAAGCTATCCAACCTCAAATGCCTGTCCAGCCAGTTCCTGTACAAGCACAGCAAATACCACAACCATCACAAGCCCCGCAACATCAAACCCCTATTACAGCACACATGGGATTCAGTACTCCACCCCCAGGCTTGCCTATTCCAGCCCAGGCCGCCAACAACACCAGCATCCCACCTAACGTGGCCAACCTGCACTCCAGTGAGATCTTGAGCCATCTCTTGAAGGGCAAGAAAGTATCAGCTTAATAATTAATAAAACCTTGTATCAAACTATCAATATATATCTATGCACTCACTCAATTTTATAATTACCGTAAATAGAGAATAATCAATTCCGCGTGGCCAGATTTTTCTCAATCAACTCCATTTTTTTTCCTCACATCAGAGTAAAGTTTTCAACATCTACGGGCTTGGCGGGCCAAGGTTTTGTCTTTGGCCCAATAAAATTATTATTTACTATATAGAAAGGATAAAAAGAAGAAGTGAAGAAAAGAGAAAAAAAAAGATGCCAGATGATAGCCAGGTGGATGAAACAAGCTCAGAACATTGGGAGTTCATAATAAAACTCTTTCTTATAGTAAATCTTGATGTCCGTCAAGGTTCGCTTCAATGTCCCTGTCAATTTTGCCAAATCATTGAAACGCTCGTCTTCTGCTGAACAGCCCCTCATGGTGGCCATACATGCTTTCATCTCCAATGTCAACTTTCTAGCAATGCATTTCAAACTCTTTGCATTGCATCTATCCATGTGTTTGGTGACATGGTCAAGAAGCTCGTTGACTTTGGTGRTGCGACCTTTGTTGCGGCCTTAGGGGCTGCTGCGACTAGTCACGGAGCTTTGAGGAGACGACATCACCGAAGAACGACCCATGCGACTGCTGCGAGGAGAGCTGCATGAGTCATCTGGACCACTACTGGAACAGAAAGCTCTTGCATTCCTACCAGGAGGGGGTGCAAGATMAGGCTYGTCAAGGAAAGCCCTGACAAGACTGCTACTTTCTTCGGCCAAGTTACGTGAATGCTTGTACATGCAAGTGCGCTCAAGCAAAGGCTTCTTGGTCGGCTCCGAGGCGGCTGCACCCTTGAGCACAACCTCCAATGGAGCTCCAATGTCAATTACATGGGGGCCAGAAGACCCG